>JAWNPD010000509.1:1200000-1800000 GCA_035045305.1 Drosophila maculinotata | reverse complement strand
ATGTATAGTATAAGTATTTGTGTATGTATGTATGTATGTATTTGTTGATATATAGTATCTACTCAATGTATATTTGTATTTATATCGATGTCGGCAATTGATTACGTATTCCGCATGTTGTATTGTCGCGACAGAATTTAATTTCGTTCTTATGGGACGCACATTCGAACGAGCGACCAATCCGACGCCTATCCTACCTCCCCCCTTTTGGCACTCCCCTGCTTTTATTCAGTCTGACTGTCGGTATTGAACTGTAACGCATTCAAAGTTGCTCTCATTGTTGTTGTTGTTGTTGTTGTTGCTGCTGCTGACTTCTCTGTCTAGCGTACTTTTGTCTATGCAAAATGTACAACAACAAGCTGAACGGAATTTTTGTTGTTTTCATTGAAGGCTTTCACAGAACTCACGTATTTGTGTTCTCTGGTCACTTGTCTGCCATTTGACATTTGGGTTTTCAATACATGTATGTACATATCTGTGAGTGTGTGCTCGTGTGTAGGTGAAAAGAGGGCGTATGATGAAATTTGCCATGGTTCAGGAAATTAGCAGCAAACAAATTGACTGGGCCCCCTACGAGCTGAGAAAGTCACTTGTTGTCGGAAAACAATCGAATTGACAAAATAACGCCGAGAGTTATTGGAAAATTAATTGGAAAATTGCATTTGATTGCTCGCAAATAAGTAGATCACAAATGCAGCATTCAACATTATTAAAAATTGTATCTTATTTTATCTAGAATATATACATTTTTGCACTCTTTCAACTCTCTTAAATCTCCCACACTCTCTCTTAGCTGACACTCTCTTAAATGAAATTCTGTTCTGTCTTTGCGTGTTTTGACTTCATTTTCAAAATCAAGTTCATTAAACGCTTGCATAATTCTCACATGCGTGTTTTATTTTAGTAATTAACAAACAGTTGCTAATAAGCCTGAAACTATCATGCAAATCATCTTCATCAACAGATCTCAGATAATGTCAATGATTATAAATATATATTTTTAGATAAATTTACATGATAATCTTATGTTGAATTGAGAAAATAACTTTGAGGTTATGCGTTAGGGAAGGGAACAGCCCCAAACAATTTCCTTGACAGTCGCCCATGTGACAGTTACGTTTCTTCTTCTTATATATTTAAGAGAGGGGGGATTCCTGCTGCCGTTGACATGCAAAAGCAGCTACGTGACATGGCAACGTGCATGCATTGTTGTTGCTACTGTTGTTGTTGTTGTTGTTGTTCGTTTGTGGTGCGTTGTTGGCTGGTTTGGTTGTTGCCACAGCGAAACGTGTTACATTTATGTTAACACATTTGCGCACGTTGCGTGCGAGCGAGATGCTGATAATGACACTTCCAGATACTCAATCGCTCTCTCATACACAGAAAAAAAAATACAAAACATCAAAGTATAAGTTCTACATTTTTTATCACAGATTATTTATACACACCATTTTTTAATAATCTATAACAATTAATTATGGTTTTATTATGGACCACACCTAACACTTAAAATCATTTATAATAATTTTTGACAGTCCATTCTGAGTTTCAGATTGTAGAACCTATTTTCTGATTAAAACTCAATATTAATAAACGTGCAAAACCTTTTTACAGATTTTCCATTGCTTAATAAAAAATTCTTTATGTGTTCAAAAATGTTGCTTTTACCTTGCATTATTTTTGTCTCTGTAGTGTCATGCCACAAAATTCTAAAACTGACAACCTTACGTAACACACACACATGTACACTGGGAGATATTTTGCACGGTCTGTGACGCTTCACTTTGACTGACAGCCATTTTGACTTTGACTGTTGCACGCCAACCCCTTGCCCCCCGTCAGCTCATAAAATTATTAGTTGGTAAGAAAACGTGTCTGCTGCAACGAATTGCTTTAAAAATATCATTGCAAACACTGGTTGTTGTTGCAGTTGTTGTTGTTGTAGTTGTACTCGTTGCTATTCATACACTCATTCATTCAAATAGTTCTTCTTTATTTATTTATTTATAAACACTTTTCGACTTGTGCTTATTTATTATCATTATTTGCTGCCTGTCGTTGCTTTAAGCGGCACCAGCAAAAGCAACAACAACAACAACAACAGCCACAAACAATTCATTTCGCATATATCACATAAATATGCAAGTCATGCGCTTAGTTAGACAACGTCCACATCGATGGAAACGTCAAAAACATGGCAACATTCTGTTGCCACCGCTCTCCGCCACGCCTCTTGACCCAAGTTACCGCCACAAAATGCAATCCAGCAATACCCGAAATCCCCTACAGCTAAAATTCCCCAACGAGCTTGGAGCTTAGAAATTTTGCATGTGATTTGCGGCCAAGAAGCATTTTGAGAAAGTCAAATACAAAGTGTGGGGAAAGAGTGGCAGGAAGCAAGAGTGGGGCATAAGTTTGCTGCGTTTGTATTAGCCAAATTTGGAGCAATCTGTATGCAAGTCACAACAGCGGAAATAGATTAGATCGTTAACTTATTGATTTGCATGCACCCAGCACTCATTTGACGTACTTGGAAAATTTAACACCAGGCTTTAGACTTTACTTATCAGCAACCAAATTTGAATAGAAAACTAGCTCACAAGCATTTCAAGTGTAATTTTGAATAAATTATATTTGATGAAACCATAAATCTATTTCCCTTTGTTTTCCTGGACTGAGACTTGGAAACCTGACATGTTGTTGTCTTTGAAATTGACTGAAAATCCGAAAACTTTTAAATTGCCACCTTAAGATGCAGATTTAACCTTGAGGACAAATCATGAACAAAATGGCCTCGGAATCCGAAATCCGATGAGTTGTGACAAAGTTATGGCACTTTGAAGTCTGGGAGGGGCATTTCTGGAAAGTTGACATGTCAACTTTTTGACATGAAATGCCAATTATGAAAGTATTTAAACTTTAAATGTAGAATTAATGTGGATGACAAACCATGAACAAAATGGCCTCGGAATCCGAAATCCGATGAATTTTGACAAAGTTATGGCACTTTGAAGTCTGGGAGGGGCATTTCTGGAAAGTTGACATGTCAACCTTTTGACATGGAAATTGACATGAAATGCCAATTTTGAAAGTATTTAAACTTTGAATGTAGAATTAATGTGGATGACAAACCATGAACAAAATGGCATCGGAATCCGAAATCCGATGAGTTTTGACAAAGTTATGGCACTTTGAAGTCTGGGAGGGCCAACCTAGAGCCTGGAAAGTTGATATGTCAACTTTTTGACATGAAATGCCATTTTAAAAAGTACTTAAACTTGAAATGTAGAATTGTTGTTAATGACAAACCATGAACAAAATGGCCTCGGAATCCGAAATCAGATGAGTTTTGACAAAGTTATGGCACTTTGAAGTCTGGGAGGGGCATTTCTGGAAAGTTGACATGTCAACCTTTTGACATGGAAATTGACATGAAATGCCAATTTTGAAAGTATTTAAACTTTGAATGTAGAATTAATGTGGATGACAAACCATGAACAAAATGGCATCGGAATCCGAAATCCGATGAGTTTTGACAAAGTTATGGCACTTTGAAGTCTGGGAGGGGCATTTCTGGAAAGTTGACATGTCAACTTTTTGACATGGAAATTGACATGAAATGCCAATTTTGAAAGTATTTAAACTTTAAATGTAGAATTAATGTGGATGACAAACCATGAACAAAATGGCATCGGAATCCGAAATCCGATGAGTTTTGACAAAGTTATGGCACTTTGAAGTCTGGGAGGGGCATTTCTGGAAAGTTGACATGTCAAATTTTTGACATGAAATGCCAATTATGAAAGTATTTAAACTTTAAATGTAGAATTAATGTGGATGACAAACCATGAACAAAATGGCCTCGGAATCCGAAATCCGATGAATTTTGACAAAGTAATGGCACTTGGAAGTCTGGGAGGGGCATTTCTGGAAAGTTGACATGTCAACCTTTTGACATGGAAATTGACATGAAATGCCAATTTTGAAAGTATTTAAACTTTAAATGTAGAATTAATGTGGATGACAAACCATGAACAAAATGGCATCGGAATCCGAAATCCGATGAGTTTTGACAAAGTTATGGCACTTTGAAGTCTGGGAGGGGCATTTCTGGAAAGTTGACATGTCAACCTTTTGACATGGAAATTGACATGAAATGCCAATTTTAAAAGTATTTAAACTTTGAATGTAGAATTAATGTGGATGACAAACCATGAACAAAATGGCATCGGAAACCGAAATCCGATGAGTTTTGACAAAGTTATGTCACTTTGAAGTCTGGGAGGGGCATTTCTGGAAAGTTGACATGTCAACTTTTTGACATGGAAATTGACATGAAATGCCAATTTTGAAAGTATTTAAACTTTAAATGTAGAATTAATGTGGATGACAAACCATGAACAAAATGGCATCGGAATCCGAAATCCGATGAGTTTTGACAAAGTTATGGCACTTTGAAGTCTGGGAGGGTCATTTCTGGAAAGTTGACATGTCAACTTTTTGACATGGAAATTGACATGAAATGCCAATTTTGAAAGTATTTAAACTTTAAATATAGAATTAATGTGGATGACAAACCATGAACAAAATGGCCTCGGAATCCGATGAGTTTTGACAAAGTTATGGCATTTTGAAGTCTGGGAGGGGCATTTCTGGAAAGTTGACATGTCAACTTTTTGACATGGAAATTGACATGAAATGCCAATTTTGAAAGTATTTAAACTTTAAATGTAGAATTAATGTGGATGACAAACCATGAACAAAATGGCCTCGGAATCCGAAATCCGATGAGTTTTGACAAAGTTATGGCACTTTGAAGTCTGGGAGGGGCATTTCTGGAAAGTTGACATGTCAACCTTTTGACGTAGAAATTGACATGAAATGCCAATTTTGAAAGTATTTAAACTTTAAATGTAGAATTAATGTAGATGACAAACCATGAACAAAATGGCCTCGGAATCCGAAATCCGATGAGTTTTGACAAAGTTATGGCACTTTGAAGTCTGGGAGGCGCATTTCTGGAAAGTTGACATGTCAACTTTTTGACATGGAAATTGACATGAAATGCCATTTTTGAAAGTATTTAAACTTTAAATGTAGAATGAATGTGGATGACAAACCATGAACAAAATGGCCTCGGAATACGAAATCCGATGAGTTTTGACAAAGTTATGGCACTTTGAAGTCTGGGAGGGGCATTTCTGGAAAGTTGACATGTCAACTTTTTGACATGGAAATTGACATAAAATGACAATTTTGAAAGTATTTAAACTTTAAATGTAGAATTAATGTGGATGACAAACCATGAACAAAATGGCCTCGGAATCCGAAATCCGATGAGTTTTGACAAAGTTATGGCACTTTGAAGTCTGGGAGGGGCATTTCTGGAAAGTTGACATGTCAACTTTTTGACATGAAATGCCAATTTTGAAAGTATTTAAACTTTAAATGTAGAATTAATGTGGATGACAAACCATGAACAAAATGGCCTCGGAATCCGAAATCCGATGAGTTTTGACAAAGTTATGGCACTTTGAAGTCTGGGAGGGGCATTTCTGGAAAGTTGACATGTCAACCTTTTGACATGGAAATTGACATGAAATGCCAATTTTGAAAGTATTTAAACTTTGAATGTAGAATTAATGTGGATGACAAACCATGAACAAAATGGCATCGGAATCCGAAATCCGATGAGTTTTGACAAAGTTATGGCACTTTGAAGTCTGGGAGGGGCATTTCTGGAAAGTTGACATGTCAACTTTTTGACATGGAAATTGACATGAAATGCCAATTTTGAAAGTATTTAAACTTTAAATGTAGAATTAATGTGGATGACAAACCATGAACAAAATGGCATCGGAATCCGAAATCCGATGAGTTTTGACAAAGTTATGGCACTTTGAAGTCTGGGAGGGTCATTTCTGGAAAGTTGACATGTCAACTTTTTGACATGGAAATTGACATGAAATGCCAATTTTGAAAGTATTTAAACTTTAAATATAGAATTAATGTGGATGACAAACCATGAACAAAATGGCCTCGGAATCCGAAATCCGATGAGTTTTGACAAAGTTATGGCACTTTGAAGTCTGGGAGGGGCATTTCTGGAAAGTTGACATGTCAATTTTTTGACGTAGAAATTGACATGAAATGCCAATTTTGAAAGTATTTAAACTTTAAATGTAGAATTAATGTGGATGACAAACCATGAACAAAATGGCCTCGGAATCCGAAATCCGATGAGTTTTGACAAAGTTATGGCACTTTGAAGTCTGGGAGGGGCATTTCTGGAAAGTTGACATGTCAACCTGTTGACGTAGAAATTGACATGAAATGCCAATTTTGAAAGTATTTAAACTTTAAATGTAGAATTAATGTAGATGACAAACCATGAACAAAATGGCCTCGGAATCCGAAATCCGATGAGTTTTGACAAAGTTATGGCACTTTGAAGTCTGGGAGGCGCATTTCTGGAAAGTTGACATGTCAACTTTTTGACATGGAAATTGACATGAAATGCCATTTTTGAAAGTATTTAAACTTTAAATGTAGAATGAATGTGGATGACAAACCATGAACAAAATGGCCTCGGAATACGAAATCCGATGAGTTTTGACAAAGTTATGGCACTTTGAAGTCTGGGAGGGGCATTTCTGGAAAGTTGACATGTCAACTTTTTGACATGGAAATTGACATAAAATGACAATTTTGAAAGTATTTAAACTTTAAATGTAGAATTAATGTGGATGACAAACCATGAACAAAATGGCCTCGGAATCCGAAATCCGATGAGTTTTGACAAAGTTATGGCACTTTGAAGTCTGGGAGGGGCATTTCTGGAAAGTTGACATGTCAACTTTTTGACATGGAAATTGACATGAAATGCCAATTTTGAAAGTATTTAAACTTTAAATGTAGAATTAATGTGGATGACAAACCATGAACAAAATGGCCTCGGAATCCGAAATCCGATGAGTTTTGACAAAGTTATGGCACTTAGAAGTCTGGGAGGGGCGTTTCTGGAATGTTGACATGTCAACTTTTTGACGTGGAAATTGACATGAAATGCCAATTTTGAAAGTATTTAAATTTTAAATGTAGAATTAATGTAGATGACAAACCATGAACAAAATGGCCTCGGAATCCGAAATCCGATGAGTTTTGACAAAGTTATGGCACTTTGAAGTCTGGGAGGGGCAATTCTGGAAAGTTGACATGTCAACTTTTTGACATGGAAATTGACATGAAATGCCAATTTTGAAAGTATTTAAACTTTAAATGCAGAATTAATGTGGATGACAAACCATGAACAAAATGGCCTCGGAATCCGAAATCCGATGAGTTTTGACAAAGTTATGGCATTTTGAAGTCTGGGAGGGGCATTTCTGGAAAGTTGACATGTCAACTTTTTGACGTGGAAATTGACATGAAATGCCAATTTTGAAAGTATTTAAATTTTAAATGTAGAATTAATGTAGATGACAAACCATGAACAAAATGGCCTCGGAATCCGAAATCCGATGAGTTTTGACAAAGTTATGGCACTTTGAAGTCTGGGAGGGGCATTTCTGGAAAGTTGACATGTCAACTTTTTGACATGGAAATTGACATGAAATGCCAATTTTGAAAGTATTTAAACTTTAAATGCAGAATTAATGTGGATGACAAACCATGAACAAAATGGCCTCGGAATCCGAAATCCGATGAGTTTTGACAAAGTTATGGCATTTTGAAGTCTGGGAGGGGCATTTCTGGAAAGTTGACATGTCAATTTTTTGACGTGGAAATTGACATGAAATGCCAATTTTGAAAGTATTTAAATTTTAAATGTAGAATTAATGTAGATGACAAACCATGAACAAAATGGCCTCGGAATCCGAAATCCGATGAGTTTTGACAAAGTTATGGCACTTTGAAGTCTGGGAGGGGCATTTCTGGAAAGTTGACATGTCAACTTTTTGACATGGAAATTGACATGAAATGCCAATTTTGAAAGTATTTAAACTTTAAATGCAGAATTAATGTAGATGACAAACCACGAACAAAATGGCCTCGGAATCCGAAATCCGATGAGTTTTGACAAAGTTATGGCACTTTGAAGTCTGGGAGGGGCATTTCTGGAAAGTTGACATGTCAACTTTTTGACATGGAAATTGACATGAAATGCCAATTTTGAAAGTATTTAAACTTTAAATGTAGAATTGTTGTTGATGACAAACCATGAACAAAATGGCCTCGGAATCCGAAATCCGATGAGTTTTGACAAAGTTATAGCACTTTGAAGTCTGGAAGGGCATTTCTGGAAAGTTGACATGTCAACTTTTTGACATGGAAATTGACATGAAATGCCAATTTTGAAAGTATTTAAACTTTAAATGTAGAATTGTTGTTGATGACAAACCATGAACAAAATGGCCTCGGAATCCGAAATCCGATGAGTTTTGACAAAGTTATGGCACTTTGAAATCTGGGAGGGGCATTTCTGAAAGTTGACATGTCAACTTTTTGACGTGGAAATTGACAAGAAATGCCAATTTTGAAAGTATTTAAACTATAAATGTAGAATTGTTGTTGATGACAAACCATGAATAAAATGGCCTCGGAATCCGAAATCCGATGAGTTTTGACAAAGTTATGGCACTTTGAAGTCTGGGAGGGGCATTTCTGGAAAGTTGACATGTCAACTTTTTGACATGGAAATTGACATGAAATGCCAATTTTGAAAGTATTTAAACTTTAAATGTAGAATTGTTGTTGATGACAAACCGTGAACAAAATGGCCTCGGAATCCGAAATCCGATGAGTTTTGACAAAGTTATGGCACTTTGAAATCTGGGAGGGGCATTTCTGGAAAGTTGACATGTCAACTTTTTGACATGGAAATTGACAAGAAATGCCAATTTTGAAAGTATTTAAACTATAAATGTAGAATTGTTGTTGATGACAAACCATGAACAAAATGGCCTCGGAATCCGAAATCCGATGAGTTTTGACAAAGTTATGGCAAAGTCTTGAAGTCTGGGAGGGCCATTTCTAGAGGCTGGAAAGTTGACATGTCAACTTTTTGACATGGAAATTTTTAGTTTGTCAACTTTAAATGTAGAATTCATATTGAAGAGAAACTACGGGCAAACTGGCATCGGATATAAAAATCGTAGCAGTTTTGCCAAAGTTATGGTGGTTTGAAATCTGATAAAAGCATTTTTGGAGACTTTGAAATTTTCTGTCCTAAATTTTGCAAAAAGTTCGATAAAATATGTTTGTCATTAATAATTATATAATAAATAGTTGGTTTAGGGTTTTCCGATTTCGAGTTTGACTTATTTACTGCTTCTTCTTCTACAAATTGTTTACTTTGGCTGCTCGCAAGGCAACAGTTAATGGCAACATATAACGAAAAAAAAAAAACAACCAGCAGAAAAAGAGAAACAAATAAAATGCTCTCCACATGCCTAAAGTGCAAATCCCCTGACAAAGCTAAAATTTAATTAGCAGCCAGCAAGTGGCGTTTGCAAATGAAATTACACACAAAAACGAGGCGCCTCTGCGATGCATGCAACCGATGCCCGAAACAAACGCCCACACACACCCACACCCATACACCCACACACACATGCTACAGGAACCGTGCAGTATTCAAATCCAGCCCCCAGCTTCACACACTGGCTTAACATTTTGCCACTTGGCAGCGTCGCAGGGCTAAGCAAAACACGAGTAGAAAAATGCGAATGAAAATAAAATACAAACGACAACTCACATACACAGTACAAAATTTTAGACAGAATTTAGATCCATATCATAATTAAATTTTTTAGTGTGCCATTTTTCGAATTTTAATTCAAAAACATTAAAAAATGTTGAGAAATATTTTTAATTGCATACAACTAAGTAAATTCCTTGGTATATGTTAGAAAATGTAAGTATATGTTATCAACTAAACAACGAAAGTAATTTTTCGCAGTGCATGCAACACGACACGGGGCACATGGCTGCTGTTGCTGTGTTGCTCTTGCTGCCTGCGCCATGTTTTGTAATCCTCGCGAGCTTTACAATAAACACGAAAATATAATTTGCAACATTCGGAGCCAGGCAGCGGGCAGCAGTAAGAGTTAGAGTAAGCCCGAGACTGGGGCTGCTGCAAGTAACACTAATTACCTGGAACTAAATATGGCGCCGGATTTGGTGGCGGCAGCCAATACGTTGCCGTTATCGCCGGATACGACTGATGGCCATTTGTGGCCATGTTTGTGGGCTGCTGCGGGGGTGGCGAGTGCGGCGACATGCTGGAGCCGCACAATTTGTTGTTGCTGTTGTTGTTGTTGTTGTTGTTGTGCTGGGCTGTTGCTGATGTGGCACATGTTGTTAGTGCTAGCTTGGACGGCAGAGGGCGCAGCTGCAGCTCACTAACATTGCCATTTCCGTTTCCGTTGATATTGGACGCAGTAAGGCTGCTGTCGTTGTTGTTGTTGTTGTTGCTACTCTTGCTGCTGCTGTTGTTGTTGTTGTTGTTGTTCAAGCCATTGCTGCATTCCATGATATTTGTATTTGGATTTTTCATATTTATGGGCCGCTAGATGGCGCCGCACACACACACACACTCGCACACACACTGTGTTACACAAAAGGGCAACTTGTTTTTATTGGCCACTTGGGCTATATTAAAATACCAGCTTTATAATATATATATATTATTTTTTTTTGTATGTAGATCTATTTATTTAGCGAGCTGCCATTAAAAAAATGCCACAATTATTCACTTGTGCATAATTTGAATTTTATTTGCAATAACAAAAAATGGATTATTATTATATGGTTTTTTTTTTATATATATATTTAATACGCAGCGCGTGTTGTATCCTTATTATTATTGTTGTTGTTAATTTTCACCACACTTTTTTTTTAATGGTCTACCATTTTTGTATAACTAATTAATTTGCCATATTGCCCGTTTGCTTTTGTAATATTGTTGTGTTGTTGTTTTTTCTTTCTATCTGTACGATTGTTATTATTATTTTTTATTTACTTTCAATTTGCTGCATATCATCGCATCATGTCGAGCGTTAATGTGCCAGGCATGTCATATATATAAATATATATATATATATATACACATACGATATTTGCTGTTGTCATTAAGATTATTATGGCGATCACATAGCACAGTTATTTGATTTTGCATTTAATGCCAGTTAAGAGCCAGCTCATGAAGTGATTTTGTTGCCTTGTTAAGACCTCCCCCAAAAGCACGATGAGCTTTCGCCCCAACAATTTTAATGTGCACTTTTTTCGTACTGCAGCTCAAAGTTAGCAAATCAAAATTATTAACATTAAAAACTATTAAACAACGCAGCAGCTAACCAAACTCTACTTTACAGCTAGTGTTTCTGGCCAAAATGAATTTCACAAATGTCACAATTTAGCTACAGGCCACGCCTATAAGTATATACATATATACTTCCTCTCTATATAACACATTTGTATATATAATATGACACCTGTGTGAAGCTCTAATCAGCTTGAAAAGAGCTAAAAAGAAACGAACGTCTGTGTTTATATAACGCATATAACCCAAGCCTACTATTTACTGGACAAGGGGGTGGCTGTGTGGGGGGAGAGTTACGAACCCGAAACCGAAACTAAACAACTGTCGACACAAAATGAATTGTGAAATTTTGAGCTTATTTATTTACAACAACAAGTGCAAACAACGGCTTGAAACAACTACAACAAGTAATGTCTCATTTGATTCATTACTATGTGAAATTCTATGCGCCCCCCTAGAGAAAAGAAAGCTGTATCGGAATTAATATGCGAATCTAATATCACACTATAGCTTAGATATAAGAGCTCAATTTTTATTTTGTATACAAATTATATTTACAGTTAACAATCGGAATCTGGTTGCTAATAAAAATCTGTGTATATATCAAAATACATTCTTCAGAGTCTAGCAATTGAGCCACAGATATTCAACCAATAAATAAAAGCCAATACAATTTTGTTTACAAACCTATAATAAATATTTTGTTGTATTCCATTGAAATTTTACATATTAAACAAACCCAGATTCAAATTCTTAGCTCTTGCATTAACATTATAATACAAATATATTTTAAATAAATATTGCTTAGAGTCACAATCGATTGACTCCAATTTCATTTGACACTTCAATAATTTAAAAAATATTTTACAACTGAAACTAAGCTAAAAGAAACAAGTTTTCTATATTTTTAAATTTTCTATATTGTGTAAATATTTAAAAAAGATGATTGTTCTTTATCAGAATCGAATGTTATTGTTGGCTTTATATATATCGAAGCGAGTATTGGGGCATTTGAGAAAATTGAAGTATTTTTCATGTCCACTATTTTCTATTTATTTGTTTTCTCTCGTTTTTTTTCACTTTTTCGCTTTTCACAACTTGTCGGGTCTGTCTATTTTCAATTTCTTGTGGGGCAGCTAAATTGACATTTGCCAGTTTATTGACAGACTGCCTACTCTAACTATATGTTGGTTGTTGCTGTTGATGATGGCTCATGTTGTTTGTTGTTGGTCAACATATAGACATAAATATGCGTAAATAAACGAAACTCATATGCTTATGTATATATGGTACATGAGCTCTCAGAAGAAAGTGCAAATATTGGATATTGAGTATATTGTATATGTTGGTCTAGAGTTTTTTGTTGCAGCTGAATTGGATTGCAGCACATATGGCACAAGTGATTGCAACATGCGCCACATGCAAAACAAAATTGATTTACTGCTGTTGCAATCAGATATATAATGACATAATGAAGCATGTGGAAACTATGCAACTGCCTTTTGACTTGCTTGTAATCAGTTTTATTTACGCTTCGCTGCACGCCGTCAACTAACCAATTTGTCAACTCGGTCAACACACAACTGTGACTATAAACTAATGGATTTTTACAATTGGTTAGAAGTCGTTTTAGAAATTAGCGCAAGGTTGCATAAGAGTCAGTAAGAACCTAGCTTTGGCCTTAACTACCTTAGTCTTCACTCATATCTTAATATATATATATATATATGCATTTATTATAGTATACTTATTGTCGACCTTACGCTTTGTGCACTTTGAGCATTATCTTGACTTTGTATTTTTCCATTCTGCGCTTCAGCACACTTGAAAACTACAACAATTATCACATAAACTTTATAAACTTCACATTTACACTCTGAACTTTGGTTATACATATAGTAACTTTTTGTTTTTTTTTTTTTGGTTATATGCGGGTATCTGAAAATTTTTAGAGCGTAAAGCGACGCGTTTTCATTTTAAACTGACGCATTTGAAGCATGTGAAAATATTTCAGATAAAGCTGCCAATTTAGTTAGATAGCTTTGGAGAGTTTTAGTTTAGTGAATTATATACATATATGGAAAGGTCTGTCTATAGATTTGATTCGGGCTTAAGCTAAAAGTAGCCACAAAATGTCAATATAATTTTGGTTTACCATGTATCTACATCATATATATTATTTTACTTATATATTTTGTAAATATTTCTGTAGAATTTGTGTGCTTTCCCAACAAAAATACAGAAAATTACTTGGAAAAAAATGCGTTCTATTTTTTGAAGCAAGTCAATGTGCCCTTTTTATTCAATGTTCAATGTGCACTTTTTTAGCTGGTTATTTATACACATACATATGTATAGAATACATTCTATAGTATTCAAGTATTTTTGTGTTTTTGCTTTTTGGGCTGACAAGCTGTTGACATTTTGTATTTAATATGCCGCACACCTTTGTTGTAGTTATACTTGTTGTTGCTGCTCTCAAAGATTGACAACTGACAATTTCCGTTTGTAGCCGCGCCGGGCAATACGCATTTGTAGCCCCTCTCAAATTTCCACACCTCCCCGTCAAGCAACGAAGTAACCGACTGATTATTTTCAATTGGAATTTACTTTGGTTACGAGACCAAGTGATTCATTTTCATGCTGACGCCAAGAAATCCATTACGTGATGTATCTTGTATTTTTCTTCTCTGGATTTGTTCTTTAAAATGATATATGTATAGGTAAACACACACACATGCTACTTATGTACATATATATTGCGTGGCATTTCTATAGATGTTTTTCAATTTAACGACACTTGTGCTAGTTGTTTGATATTTTAATATTTGCACAAATGCGGCACTCTCGAGACAAGTCAACAAATTTCCCATATTGTATCATAAAACAATAACTATATGCGAGTATTTCTATATATATATATATATGGACTAAGGGCGCAGTCATTGCCGACCTTGAGCTAGACTTTACGCATTACCCATTGTTCCAGGTATCAACGGAATTCTGAGATCGTGAAGATCGTAGCTCATCCAAACCCATTTATGATGCTCCCGCTCTCTCTCTGTGTTTTTATGGGCACTCCCCGGATAAGCTAGCGTTGGGGCACTGAAGCGTAACGACAACTGGATCGGAAATCGGTATAAATGTTATACAAATATGCGGTATATATGTATATATGTATGTATATGTATTTGTACACGTATAGTTCTGTGGCTTTTGTGCTGTGTAACGAATCAGCTGTTGTTGTTTTGACTGTACAATTTATGTAAATACATTCGACACGTTTTTTGAATGCACATTTTGCCCAGGTAAATGGGGTGTACAGTGAAAACTGCCTAAGCGAAACTTGAATGGAATTTTTCGTAATTATGTAAGTATTTCTTTAGCTTAACTGCCGAAGTTGACCCACAAAAGGCAGCATCCGTCAATTTTGAATATAAAGCTTCACTGTACTATTATATTTGTAGCATATACAGTGACAACTGCTTATGTAAACCTTCTAAAACAAGCTTTGGCTTATCAGCAACATGGAATTTTCGTTTTCTAAGCTTCACTGTACTTAAAAGCAAATACAGTGATAGCGCAGCTCCACTGTACTTTTGAGTCTGTGTTCTCATCGCTTAATATACACGTATTTCACAACAATAATTATGCATAGCTGGCATTGTAAATATATGCAGTAAATTTTTCGTGTATCTTACAGATACAATTGGCTACAAGGTAAAGTTCACACAGGCTTCACTGTACTCTAAAGTCTACGTTCTCATCGCACGTTACGTGCATCTTGACAACTACAAAAAACAATTGTGCATAGCTGGCAATGCAGTAGACATTATTTGTGTGTGTATCTTACAGATACAATTGATGCGATAGATACGTTTTAACACTTTTGAGCAGAAGACGCGCGTGCGCAGTTCGAGCGGCTTGCAGCGACGCGCACGTTTCGCTTTGAAGTAGCTGTAACTGTATGTGTAAGTGTAAATGTATCTACGAGATACTGCTACAGATGTGCGCGTGTATCTTAGGCGGCGTTCTATGCCGTACACAAAAAATAAACATACACAACTAAAACGCGACTGATTGCTGGGCGATTGAGTGACAAACTGCTAGCGTCGCGCTTTTTTCGCTGCCGTTTCGCGTTGTCGTGCGGTTTATTTTACTTGATTTTTATTTTAGCTGTGTTTTTTTTTTGTATCTTTCGTTTTAGCTTTTTGTTTTGTGTCTGCTGTTGTTGTTGTACTTAGTTGTAGTTGTATCGGATACGTTTCTCGCGCTGTACGCCGTGTTGTTTTTGAGTGTGTGTGCGTGTGTGTGTATCTGTATGTGTGTGTGTGTGTGTGTGTGTACTTTAGCCATTGTGTACTCTGTTCACGATGTACCCACTGCCAGTGCCAGTGCCAAAGCCAAAGCCCAACCGCAAGACAACCGACACATTTTCGACATTCGAATACGAAATTATCATTATTATTGTTGCTCTTTAGTTTTTGGCATTTTTCGTTTCGGTTAAATGACATTTTGCGACAAAATGAAAAACCACACTCACAAAATGCAATTCGCGAATTTAATACTCTAGCATAGCATCAACATGTTAGATATATATTGAATTAAATGAGCAGAAATAAAACGAAACTTTGAGCTAAATTTTAAAAGAAAATATTCCAATTACATTTTCTATAGCTGCAAAAATATCTTCAGAAAAGCTATAACTTTGCCTTGTACATATATTTCTATCACTCAATATCTACTGAATCTGCCAAAGTTGCGAATATTTTTGTAGACTATAGTAAAGCTTAAAAGGGAAGTTTTTCGTCGAGTGTATCTAAGCCATAGATTGGGGGTCTCATCAAATGACGCGTGCTAAGCAGCGCTGATCACAAACACCACCTGATCACGAGTATCTCACAGATACAACACGCCGTATAATTTTTCGGTTCTTTGCGCTGTGTTTGTGAGTTTGCAAATGCATTTGGATTTGATGTTTGTTTGCCACTCGACTAAACTGATAAATATCGCTTGAGTCTATAGAGTTGGCTTATGTATCTGAGTACAGTATGGTATATACATGTATATATATATATATATATATATTCTCGGACTACCTGACTTTGCATGTTGGCACTGCCATCGCCATTATGTTTATTTATTTATTATTGCTTTGCGTTTCAGAGACCCGGCGACAGTTGTTTAATTTATCAGTTAACAGCTTTGTGGCTTTTGCAGCTATCCGCTAAAAGCTTCAGTTGTTGCCACTCGATCGTATTTCAGCGGATTTGTTACGTCTGCGTTTGTGTAGCTTACAAAAAAAGTGCCCAAAAGTACTAGTTGCCCTTGCCAAACAAAAAGTTAATAAAAAAAAATACTAGATGCGACTAAAATTCAGCGCAGCCCACAAACTGAAATACCAGCTGTGTTCGCAGCGCTTATCTCGACAAGAAATTTAATTAAAATAAAACCATATGCCGCAATTGAAACGCCCCCTAATTACCAAGCGACGCCTTAACAATAGCAGCTATAGATACAGATACAAATACAGGCTAAGCGCTACAGCTGCAGATACGGATACGTTGGGGTTTTTTTTTTGTGGAGGGGCTGCAAATGCAAACAGACACCCCCCAAAAAAACCACTTGAAAAGCAAAACACGACAAAGAGAAACAAAATAAAATGCAGAGATATGTAGTATATATATGTATGGAATATGAAAACAGACGCAAAACCATTTTCGATAATTGAAAATAATAATTAAAATTCTCTGATTGAGGCGCATTTGCTTTTTGTACTACGAGTACTACGAGTCTCAACTGACGTCCACAATTCGAGTGAAAGAAGCTATAAAAAGTAGCTGCAGCAACAACAACAACAGCAACAATTGAACATGCAGCAACCCATACACAATAATTTGCCATACAATTTGTTATTCAATCTTGAGTTTTGTTTCCGTACTCTGTTCCCATAATCGATTAAAGAGTATATTGCTACAGCTACTTGAAACTTTAAATATATATTCGTTTGTATCATTTCTGCAGAAAAAGTATTACGATTTTTTTTGTTTGTCGGAAAAATCGATCAAAATGGTTTCTGCCTCAACTTTAAAGCCAGTCAAATTTGGAATCTAGATTGTCCATGAACTCCTCCTTTTACTATTAAAATAAGCTAAGGCTTGCTTGAAATGTTAAGATATTATAGAAAAACAAACAATTCCAAACAAATCTCAACTCAGTGCCGGAGAATCACAGTTTTAGAATCACTTTTCTCATAGTCAATGAGATTCCATTCCACCTGTGTGGAAACAGTGTAACAGTGTAATTTGCAGTCGTTAACTTACTACTGCAACTTTTATACCCGTTTTTTTCTGCTTTTTAATATGCAAAACTTGTCGCCTGCCGTTGAATTCTGCTGCTGCTGCTGCTTTTCAGTTTTTCTTTTTCAATTTTTTCTTTCAATTTTTTCGTTGTTGTTATTCTTTGCTTTGTGTTTTTTGTCAAGGCAGCCCGTTAGCCGTATTTGTGCCTCAGTGTCCAGGCCATAGAAGTCGATGTTATAATGTCCCCCCAACGGCATTCAATGCGCCTGCCTTTGTTCTATCTCCCTTCCGCTTGCCGATTGCCTGCTCTCCCTCCCACTTGCTCTTTAGAATTTATGACCGTGCTGCATTTGGGATTCTAAGTGCGTGATTTCTTCAATTAATTGCCCCGAAGTCTCTCGTTCGCATTGCAGCAGCAGCCATGGAGCTCACTTGAATGGCATTGCACAATGATGTGGCGATGTCTTTGAGTCAAGACAACCCCCTTCCCCACACCGCCAGCACCCTAAGAATATGATGTATGTTAAACATTGCTTGGGGGGCCGCAGTGCTCACAGCATTGTTGTTGCCCCTGGGTCTCTGTCTGTCATCGTTCTAAGACATCTTTGGACAATACTTGTTGTAGTTGTAGTTTGAAGCATGGCTTTTAGCATAATTCTCAAACAATGACAATAGTTCAGCTAATAGAATAGATGGGAATTGTACAGAACCGAATATAATAGAATCGCCTTGGAATTGACGGTAATTATGGTTAGGAAATAAATTTGCTGACTTGTGTAATAACTTTGCATTCACAATTGACATTTTGCTCAGAATTGTGAAAAAGGAGGTAAAGGAAATAATAAATTAGTCAAACATAATTACGTTATCAATATTGTGATTATTGTCATCTATTTAATAATTCTATTATATTTATCTATTGTAAACATTTTGAGAAATTAATACGATTTGACTTTCTGCCTTTTTTTTCAGAATATAATTTATATCAGCAATATCGTTTGAAAACTCAAAGGAATGGAAGTTTGGTAAGTGATATAAAGTTTTATTTTTAATGAAATTTGATAATTGTTTATTGTTATTGTTAAGTATTGTTATTGTTTAGATTGAAATTCAAAACATCCCGGAAGAGAATATATTGATTGCTTGAATCGTAATCTTGTTTTCTTTTGATCCGCTCCAACTTTATCCAGTTCAAGTTATTTAGAGAAATTAAACTGCGCTGAATGAACTACATTGAAAATAATCTGATCAAATCTGAGACAAAATTGATTAAATGGAAAAAAAATATAATGTGGAGAGCTTTTCACTTGAAATGCAGTGCAAAGTATTTTTTGTTTTCATTCGCATTTGGTACGCACTGCAATTATGCGCATATTTCAATTACGGCACGTCAAGCGTACCAAATGTATCTTGTGCCACACATGACAAACTGCAGCTGCAACAAGGCGAAGCACGCAACACGACGACGAAGCTGCTAAAAATTTCTCCATTTGGTGGCATTCCACAAATGCTTTGGGCCACGCAAGCGCAACTAGAATAGCACATAAACAAATACATATACAGATACAGATGCAGATACAGATAAAGTATCTGCGGGTGTGTGCAATGAATTAAAAGCAAAACAAAATGACAAAAACATTAAACAGCTGACTTAATATTGCCTCAATTGCCATTTCTGTGTCTTCGTTAATATATATATATATATATATATATATATATATATATATATATATATATATATATATATAATACATATGAACATATAGTATATAAAACGTAGCTGAAGCGAAATTGAATGGGAATTGAAATTGAAACGAAAACTGGTTGAAGTCGCTGACAAAAAGGGGCGGGCGGAGCTGATTCACCGTAATTAGCCAGCTGGGAGAAGCTGAGATACATATTGAGAAGCCGGCTCGAATGAGTCAAGCGGTTGCTGCAGTTGTTCAGATTTATTTATTATAATTTTACATATTTTTTTTTACTTTTATTTTATACATTTTATTTTGATTGTTTATTTTTTGAAGTATTTTGTCAATACGCAGGCGAGCTAATTTGCATATTGTTGGTTTTTTGCGGCGTTGTTTACTTTTTGGCAATTGCAAAATTGAATAACTGACTAAATGAGTGTCTGACTAGCGTATATAGTATATAGTATATATTATATATGTACTTTATGCATAGGAAATTGATTTTTGTTACCAAACTTAAAGCGAAATTATATTTGCTTTGTTTGAACCATACAATTAAACTGCGTTATGTCACTATTTAATAATTATTGAAATTGTTAATAGTATTATTAGTTATTCTAACTTGAAAAACTTTGATATATTTTTTTATGCAACGCAAATAAAATTGTTTGCTGCATAGGAAATGGAATTTTATATATTTTAAATTTAAAAACTAAATATGCTTTAGGTGCTTTTACATTTGTTCCGGTTTATAGCTTTGATATTTATTTGTTTTACAACTCTTTATACCGTATGCCTATAGTTTTCTCGATTTTCACATAGCATCTGACAATTTGAAAATAATTGTTAATTAATTGAAGTTAATTGCGCGACATTTTCAATCAATTGACTTGCAACCGATTGTCGTAAGGTTTTCAAAATCGATATCTACAAATGTAGCTTTTATGCTCCACTCTTCAATTAAACAAGCACAACGCAGTTATTTAATTTCAAGAATTGAATTGATTGTTTACTTTTAGCCTGATCACGACAAAATTAACCGCAACGTGCGAAACTGAACGATCGAATCGTCGATCGTGTGTTGAATGAATACCGTTGATGACTGGCAACAGCGGCGAACTGAACTGAACCAACTGACGACAAGTTCTATCGAATATCGCTGTGCGAACGAATTGACAAATTGCGAGCGTGCGGCTATCGACGCGACGACTATCGACGACCGGCTGACTGTGTGAAGACTACTGAACAACTGAACAACTGACGTCGCGACGTCCCCCCTTTGAGTATGGTTGGCTTTGGATCGTCAATTGCGCTGCACTTTGAATTTCATTTGTATTTGTGTTTGTATTTGTTTTTTTGCCGCTGGCAATGCCATTGCTATGCCGGCTATTTGAAAAGTGCGCTCTCTCTCTCTCTCTATCGCTCTTTCTTTGCGGCCACAGCTGTTGGCGCTCTTTGACACTTGTGGCTGAGTCAAATGGCAATTAGTTACGCTCTTTGCTCTTGCCTGTTTTGTTTGTTTATGTTTGTTTGGGCATTCGCTTAGCCGGCTGACTCAGCGGTTTTATGCCTTTTTGTTGTTGTTGCAGATGATTGACTGTCGGCTCTCTTTTGCACTAAGTGCAGCTTGTTTAGAAATGTTTCGTTGAGTTGTTGTTGATGGACTGCTAGCAAGTAACGGTTAGTTGCGATTTTAACCTCAATTCCGCTTAAGCTTAAACGCTCTTAGCTTTATTGTTAAAGCTCGCGTTTTTGTAAATAAACTGTGTATTGTACAATATTTAACACATTTAACGCCAAGTTAAACGAAACGTTGCTCACAATTAACAACATGGCCACAAATCGAAATGAACTCAAGCCACTTACAAACATCTGTGCGAGTATCTATGTGCATATGTATCTCTGCATCTGTGAGATGCACAGCATCGCTATCTAAACAAATGATCACGTCAGGCGCTAAACGACCTAACGAATATGTGCGAAAATCAATTGAAGCTCAGCTTCAGTTTCTGCTCTTGTGCCTGTTGCTGCTGCTGGTTACATAGAAAAGCGCTTTGTTTTCATCGCGACCCGTAGAATTCAGTAATTGAATTTGAAAAGTGTGTTAATGTGACCAGCAGCAAGTTAAGTATCTACAAGATGCAGATACAAATTGCCAGGCATGAGAAGAAACAAATCTTAGGTTAGCGACGTCGAAGATTTAATACCCTAGCTGTTGTATAGAGGTTACATGATAAACTATTTCTATAGTCAGTAGATTTTGCCTTTGGGATCAATTAGATAAAGTAGATCTATGTTTTTCATTAAAAGAAAATATGAAAGAATATGAAGTGAAGGCTTTAAAATTCGCTAAATAAGCACGTTTGCATAAATATTTTGTAAGATTTTTCATACAAAAACTTATTTAGCCTATGCCAATCCGTATACATTTTTTCCAATTTGCATCAAGATATCTTCAAAACTGAGAGATCTTTTGCATACAAATGGTCATGAATCTGTCTGGTCTGTTGCTACTGATCAAGAAGATATATTCACTTGATGGGAATGCAGACAATATGACCGACAAAATTATAATACCCTCTGGAAGTGTAAAGAAATGCATTTGGCTCAAGCGCAGATCTAAAGATACCGCTGCCAACTGTGACTTGCCATTCATCGGCAGCTAAAACAACTTCAGATGTTTAATTTGTTGTTGTTGTTGGTGTTGTTGCTGACGTAACATAAGGGAATTGGTAGGGAGCTACCCTGTCAGCGCCTGACAATTGGCGAATTAATAAACTCATTAATTAGAAAGCCAAGCGGCATAAATAAAATGTGCGTAAAATGCTGACGATGCTGTTGATGCAACTTGCTGCATCAAATAATTAATTTGCCATGAATTGCCAAGCAGCCAACGTGAGAAAGAGAGACAGCAGTGTGTGCCCCGGTTAGAGCAGGATGGAGTATTATATGTATATATTTGCAAAAATTCAAAGCAGCTAACGGAAGACAAGCAGGCAACAGCAAAAGGGCAGCCAAAAGGCGAACGACAAGCGGCTAAAAGTGTTTAGAATTTCTGGCATTTTGTCAAGTGTCGCCAAAACATTTTGCCAAACACGCACAGTGCCAGGGGCAAGAGGGGAATTCAAGGGGTGGTCAGTTTTGCACTTGTTGCATTTGGCGTATTTTGTGCGGCATTTGAAATTGTGTAGTTGGCCAAAATACGCACAGACCAAAATGCTCTATTCGCTAGGGATACTACCAAAGTTCAGAATCGATTTGAAAAGCTATATTCATATATATTTGGTAGATTTCATAATAGTTTGTTATTCTAAAATATGTGAATTTATTTTAATTTATAAATGCTATACATTAATTATATAAATAAATCATAATTTGAATATATTTGATATATAAGAGTATTTGATTTATTGTTTATAGTAGGGATAGTTTTGTTGCCATCTTATGCACCTTGTTATTTAATTGCTTTCATCTTTATATGCCTTGTTATAATTAGTGTCTTGTCTTTTCTACACAATGAATTAGCACTCATCATGCGTAGCGTGATTGCTCAATTAATATTACAAGACAAATTTATTAAATTATTATTTTTTTTACATACTCTTCTTTTTCTTGGGCACCCGCGAGATTTTGCCGTTTCAGTTTGTAATGCACGACTGAGTGACAATTTTGTTCATCCTAATTTACTATAAAATTTGTGTGTTACGTATTTTTAAGTTTGTGATTTATTTTTGTCACGCGTACAGTGTGACGCACAAGTTAACAACAACAGCAACAACAACAACAAGTATTTCAGTGCTTGTTGAACAATTTAACTGATTCAATAAGAGCAAAAGATACAGATAAATGCGTGTATAAAGATTACGAGGGGCATAAGATACAGTATTATGAATATAGATAAAAAAAGAAGATGCAGATAAATGCAGATATATTGATTTAAGGGATATAAATTTGGATAATAAAACAATTTAATTATCGATGGGCCATCCATTTTCAACTGCCATAACTTTGTCAAAAATGACTTGATTTTTCAGATTTATTAATTCTGCATCTAAAGTTGAACTGATCTTTTTTTTGGATTTTCTGTCAATTTGCATGTCAAGACCCGAATCATAAAAACTCCATTTCAAACTGCCATAAATTTGCTAACCATTTCTTTGGCTGCGAAATTGTAACAGGAAAAAGCAATTAAACATCAGGCACATATATAAGCCCCTAGAAATTAGACACAAAAGAAGGACAGCGATCAGGACAAATGCAAGGATGCGATTGCGAATGATAACGACGCCTTGAAAATTTGCGTTTCATCGAAAAAAAAACCAAAGAAAAAAGAAAAAATAAAAGAAACAGAAACCAAGCTAAAGCAAATGCCAAAGTCATAACCACGGGCAACAGTCGCGTCGCCTAACCTCACAATACACGCACACAGCGGAAACGGAAGTGCATTGCGGCGCAAAATGGCGACGTCGTCGCCGTTGCGTCTGTTTGTTGGCCATGGCGAAGGGGGGGGGGGGGGGCAGACAATACAAAGGGGGGGCTCAATAACAATTTTCATTTTGGAATTCCGAAGGCGAAAGCATGTTTGGCTTTGGTTGACCAGGGTTGCCACCTATTCCACATGTATGTACGATATTTGTTGTTGTTGTCCTTTGGAATTTTTAGTGTTTGTCTTTTTAGCTACTGTTGACAGAAACGTAGTGTGCAACAGAAAGAGACAGAGACAGAGAGAGAGAGAGAGAGAGAAGGAGAAAGAGAAGGCGGACACGTGTCTCGTTTACAGTTGTGCTCTTATTGAAATTGTATTTGTACAGAGCGTGTCCGAAGGACTTAAGCACTCAATGCCTGAGACAGAGACATAGACAGAGAAAGACTCTAATCGATTTAGTGGGCCGCAAAGCAACTAATACCAGCAACAGAGCCCCTCCCCCCCTTATTGTGCCAGGCCCATTATTCATGCACATGGTAGGCGCATGTCTCCGGTACTGATTGTGATTAAGACCACAAGGTATGGCAGTAAAATCTAGAAACAGTCTTAGCAATCAGCCACACAAAAGACAAACTAAAAAAAAAAATTAACAATTTTTTAATACCTATTGCTAATGGATTCAAAGGGTATCATGAAGCAGCAGAAGTAATAGACAGAAAGAGACGTATGCAACTTTATTGTGTAATATATGAAAAACAGGAAGTAAAGGTATGAAAATTGGGTTTTTTTAAATTATTTGTTTGATAAATAAATCTGGCATATTCGAATGCCAATTTTATGAGTACCAACTTTTCTAACGATATCACAATAAATACCGAAGTTATCAATATATTAGATTTTACTGAATAAGTACGAATAATACTTATATTTATATTACTTCTAGGAGCATAGGGTATTTGCTAGTCTTACTAGAACTTACCATTTCTATTCTCACTATCCGCAGGCTTCATTTGAATGGGATGATGCATCTGTAAAAAAAAGAATGAAATAAATAGAGTGAGTGAGTGAGATGGGTATAGAGTTTGAGCAAGGACAGCAAAGAGCAGACAGCTTGTGCCATGTCCTGCCTGGTTTTTAATAGTTGCCAGCAGCTGCTGAATGGCAATTCAGGCACAGGACACACGAGTGCAAGGCAGCCAAAACCCTCCCCATCCCCCTTGTCACAATCCTTATCGATAAGTTTTTCAGTTGTGCCACCTTTTCAGTTCGTGTGCTTCAAAGATTTCATTACTTTGATACGAAGCAAATGCAACGTGAATGTTGCAACAAAAAGCAAACGGCAAAGGCTAACAAATGTTCGTAAAACTAATGAAATGGCCAAAAGCAGTGTAGTAGTAGTAGTGGAAATAGGGAGAAGGGATGGCAATGTAAAAGTCAAGCGACCATTTCATTAACGTGGCCATTAGCACTTGCAATTCAATGCGCTGCTTTTAACAATTTTTAATTTATTTTACATTCATTGAGCAAACCGATAAGGCTCGCTGCTGCACTTGCTGTCCTGTCTGTGCCAGCACAGGACTTGACAGGACTTGACAGGACTTTGCCAACGGACTGACATTACTTTGATTTCAATTAACTTTCCATTCAGCTAGGAGGCGGCATCAGCGGAAATGATAATAATAATACTTAGATGCATATTAGAATTGCAGCAATTGATGGACTCTCTTTTTTTTTGTCTGCGTATACTTTGGGTAAGGATCTCACAAGGAAGCAAATAGTGTAAAAAATAGCTAGCTAAAAATTACAATTAGAAGAGACTTTCAGATACTCTGTAAATAAATATATTAGTTTGCAGTTTGAACTTGAAATAAACATTAGAATATTAAAATATATTATTATCTATCTATATTATCTATTTAAAATTTAAAATTTGTACAAATTTAAATTTGCTGTTGGTATCGAAGTTGTAAGTTGGATCGTAAAAGTCTCTAACCAACTATTTACTTAACTTTATTAAGAACAACTTTTACCCATTTCAAAAGGGTACAAAAAAACTTGGGTCAGCGATGGCAGACAGCTGTACTAAGTGAATGAATGAAAGAGTAGCTGACTGAATGACAAACTGAGTGACTGTTGTGCTGAAAAATGAAATGAAATGCTCAAGAACTGGAACTGGAACTCCAAATCCAACTACAACTCGAACTCAACTCTAAATGAAACGTCAGCGTCTGCATGACATCTCTTTTGGCCGGGTCGGCCTATTTGGCCAGCTGGTCAAAAGGTTTTGCACAAATTACGAGAAAATGTCACTGCCTGAGCACTGCCCACTCCAACGCCTCTTCACTCGCTCATTGTTGCGTCATTTTGCTGCTCTATTATTCAAAATTGACAGTTGAATGAGTTAAGTGGCCTGTCCAGGACATGGCTCCTGTTCCTGCTCCTTTTCCTCCTCCTACTGCTGCTGCTCTTTTCCTAGTAGCTCATTGCGATTTGTGTAAGGCTCAGCTCCCACTTACGACATGAACTCAAATTGTTACCCTTTTCACTTTAATGACATTTGGTCTATAAAACGATTTCCATTCAACTTGTTGTTCATTTTTTTTTACTTTCTTTTTTTTTGTGCTTGAATATTTTATATGTGATTGCCGCTCAAATTGTCAATTAGCTATGAAAATGTTGACAGAGAGAGAGAGAACGAGAAAAATAAAGAGAGATAGCAAGAGTGAGACTTTAGTTAAAGCACTGTAAAAAAGTAGCTTAGCTTTGTAAACTATATAAATATACTAAAATTTTAGTTCTAATATATTCTTTTCTCAAACTTTAAAATTATTTTTTACGAACTTATCTGATTATCTTATTATCTTATCTTATTACTTATTTAAATCCTTATGACTTTTATTCAATTCTCTCTCTCTTTCTCTCATTATCCCTCGTTTAAAAGCTGGTAATTTCAAAAGGCCACTGCATACTTTCAGGCTGTGCATAAAAATAACCGCATTACCACAGTTTTCCAGTGTAACTCGCTTTTCCGGGGCATTTCAAGTGCGTCACAACTGCGTCTTTTCACACGTGCCACACACACACACATACACATACACATACTTACATGCACACAATACAGCTCAAAAGAAAGAGGAAAAAAATAACACAGTGCCTGGCCAAAAAGGCTGTCAGGCCACTTAACCCACACACACACTCCCTACCCCCACACATACACACACACATACACACACACACTTACAGAAGCATGCGGCCTGTTGTCTCTATATATAGTGAAATGGTCACTTCAAAACAAAATATTTATTGAAGCCGTTGACAAGTTGGGCACCTGCAATGTGTGTATGTGTGACTGTGTTTGTGTGTGTGTGTGTGAAAATGCCGACGTTTTAACGTCTGTTTACCTATCGATTATTTCAGGTAAATTAAGTAGCTCTCTGCACAGCAGCAGCAGCAACGGACGACGCTGAGGTTGTGGGTGAGTTTTGTTGGCTGTACAGGCAGCCTGCCAAATGCATTAAAGGATCAGACATGCCCTCACATACACACACACACACACATGCATAGCTGGCCACTTACTTATACAAACAAAGCTCTCATTCGCTTGTATACAAGCGATACACTACAAAACGAGTCATTTCAATTAACACTAAGTATATGCTCTTATATAAAGCTACCTCGGAAGAATACTTTTTTGATTCACAAGTAAACTAAAAAATAGCATAAAGTTGAGAATTCAGCAGGAGTTATCTACGTTATTAAATTCCACACAGAGCTCTACAGATAAAATAAATTAAATAAAAATCAAATGACCTTACATTTAAACAAATCAGAAGTAGTAATATTTCCACTTAAAATTCGAAACAATATTTTTTGAGCTGTCAATCATTTTTAAAATTATAAATATTGACAATACCCTGATATTCAGATATGATATTTATATCTTTCAAAAGTCCTACATTAATACATAAAATTACCTGAAGGTTCATAATTTTGTTTCTAAATTTTAAAAAATCTTATTTTTTAATGAAGAAATACCATCCTTTGTTTTTAATAGGGCTTTCCCTTTAATGCATTTATGAAAATTTTTCTAAATTTTCAGACACATCGTTTTTCTGAGTGTATCTACACCTTGATATATGCATTTGTATACATGTAGCTGGGCACTGGTCATTATTTTGACAATTACACACGTGGCGTCATTTGCCGCCCCAAAAATGTTGGGCCTTTCGTTTTAGTGCTATGGATTTTCCATTAACAATTTGAATATGTAAATGAAGCAGCTAACTGCAAGACTAGCTGCATATATATATGTATATATATGTATATATATGTCGATTTTGAGTAGGGGTAGTCCCGTCTGCTGGTGTTTGCCTGTGCGTGAACGCTTCATTTAATACGTTAACAATGAGATTGTCCTCAATAATTGAATCCACTAATTGACTGATGATTACATTTGTGTTGGCCACACACCAACAGCAGCCACGCCCCCCAAAAACCATACCATGTGTGTTGATATGTAATGGCCTGCTATTAGAAACTTGGGTATACTAAGTATAATGGAAAACTATGTCAGTCGATCGATCGATTTTGGTGCCAGCGGTTGACATTCTCAAGCTGCATTATTCAGCAAGCAAAGTTTGAAATTTGTGGACGAGGTGAAAAGACGAAAAGAAAACAAAACGCACACATACATAAGTAGGATACATACGAAACATACACACACATAACATAACATAAACGAGCAAATCAAAGCGCTACACAATGCTAGTTACATACAAGTAGTATATATATATATATATATATATATATATGCATATTAGGGGTATTCCCCTTTGTGTGTCTACTTACCCCATCCAGAGTTCGGATATTGTGCAGCACATCCTGCGCCCGCAGAGCCGCCTTGCGAGTATAGTAGGTGACAAAACAGCACCCTGTAAACGAAACAGAACGAAACAATCGATACAAGTCGATACAAATATGTAGGCAAGTCGATAACAAGTAGGAAAAAAACAATCGATAGACAAATGCACAAACGTATGGTACAAGGACGTCAAAGACGAGTACTCGCATATATATATTTATCATATGCTTTTTTGTTGGTTATCATTACAAGTTATATTGTTCTAAAGATTTATATTTTAGATATATATTTTTCATGCATTGGACAAACTTTGGCATGCAATAGCTTCAGGCATTTTAATGTATTTTTCTTTTGGGACAAAAGACGAGCTTTTCATGCGAACCATGCAAGGATATAATGATAGGAGGACATACTAAAATGAAGGTGGTTTATATATATAGGAATAAATGTTGTATGGCAGCGGCTGCCTTAAATTTTTAGACGCATGTGCTTACTCATGATTTGATTGATCGGACAAAACAGGTAACAAAAAACCGATACTCGTAGTACTCGAACAATCGGAGTAGCGACTTAAACTATCAAATAGACAATGATCGAGATTATAAAGTTGGTACATTTAACACTTGAAACACAATCGATTGACTCAAACAGTTTTGGTAAACAAATATACTATTAAAGTCAAACGAATACCGAGTATGATCAATATGAGCGATATTGATTTGAAAATTCTTGATAGTAAATATCAAAATCTTAAGAAAATCGATTATTTACTAGCTGAATCTAGCGTGTAACAGCTTTAACAGAAAAAGCCAACTTTGACCTTTACTATTGACTTATACATATAAAAGATGTTTCTGGGGTTAAATAAAATATGATATGTGTGTGTGAATCAATTGATACTAAATCAAATATTTATGACACTGCCTTAGCCCCAAAAAACAGTTGAACTTAGCCACATCAAAAGTAATCCCCTTTTTGCTACCTCCCCGCACACTAAGTGTATTATTATCCTTGGCCACCTCTGGCCGTGTTGTAAGCCTAATCTGCACAAAAATAAAGCCAACGAGCAGGGGAAGGGATGGGAAGGGAGGGGAAGGGGATTATATCCGATCATTGAGAGGCAGCAGCACGCATGGCCATAAATATGCATAATACAATTTCAACCTTTCATAAAAGTTTGCAAGCAAATGCGCAAATTATTCAAATACCCAACAGAATTAACCAAACTGTGTGTGTGTGTGTGTGCGAGTGTGTGTGTGTGTGTGTGTGTGAGTGTGTGTGTGGCAATTATGGCCAATTACCGGCTGAGCTGGCAGAAAAACTGAAGACAACACCTGAACCTGAGTCTGGGCCTTGGTCTGGGCAAGGTGTTAGTTTTAATGTTCTGTTTTGTGCTCGCCATAATCATATTACTTGATGTTGATGTTGATGTTGATGTTCATGTGTGTTCCCTTTCCCCTGCCCTAAAAGGGTGCAGCACCAATTGATGGGCAGTGTAAAAATTCACTAAGAGAGCCCCCCACTTTTCCACAGTTGGGATTAATTCGGACATTTGTATGCGTGCACTCACCTCGACTAATCGATGTGACCTTATCGCGCAGCACATTCAGCGTATGAACGCGTCCAAACTGCTCGAACAGGCGCCGCAATTTGGCCTCATCCCATGTCTTGGGTATTTGGCCCACAAACATTTTAATGTTGTCCGCATCCGGCTCATCCTTGCCCAACTCTGTGTCCACGCTGCTTACTTCCATTGCATTGCCATTCGCATTGGCACCGGGCTCACATTTGATGGCCAGCATGGACAGCTGCTGCTGCTGCTGCTGAGGCTCCTCTGCTCCATTCGAGTCGCTGCTGAAAATAAATAAAGTCATTATAAATCAGCAAATGTAAAAATCGATACATTTTTCATAATTTGGGAGCTGTCAAAAATAGTTCTAGACATTGATATTTTTTATTTATTTTATATATTTTATTATTTTATATTAGTTATTATCGTTGCCTTAGATTCATGCTGGCCCATTCTGTAGAAATGCTTTTATATACTAACTAAAAGTCGTTGCCAAAAGAAACTTTTGCGGCAAATTCTATTGAACTTTAATAGGCAACATATTGTTCCTTGTCCAAAGCAACCATTCTCGCATGCTGTCTCGCTCTCTCATTGTCCGTCTCTTACTGTGTGGTAACTTCATTTACTAATGCCAATAAAAAACAACAAGCTGGACAACAATGGTTGTCGTTGGGGTCGTTGAGCGAAAGGGACAGATATACAAGTTGAGCAGTGCATAAAATACAAATACTAATTGTTATTAGCAAACTAATCTAATCTAAAAAGTTGTAAACGTTTTTACTTTGTTCTGTGGCTGACCAGAGAGCGAATGCCAGTGTGTGTGTGTGTGTGTGTAGGGGAGAGGGTCTATAATGTGAGAGGGGGAAGTACTCGCAAGTAGCTGGCAAATGCATTGAATGGCCCAATTTGGGGTCACTTGGATACTTCACTTCGGGTTTTTGTATAATGCCCCAAGTTGGTTTGCTGTGTTGTTGTGTATATTTGCGGTTTATTGGGTGTTGTTGATGGCATACGAAATGACTTTTGGTTGATGTCAACAACAGCAACAACAACCACAACAACAACCACAACAATAACAACAACAATCACAACAACAACCACAGTTGAAACAACTGAATTAGCCACAACAAACTCAAGCTGATGTGGCAATAAGTTCAAGTTGTCAAGCAGTTCGGACAATAAATTTGAATTTGAAAATCAAATTGGCTTCGAATTTTGTAGAACTGTTGTGGGTGTGGGGAAACAATTCTAATTAGCAATTTGAATTGTGGTTTACAACAAAAACAAAAAACATAAGTGCAATAGCTTGATGTGAAAAAATTAAATGCGAATTGTTTCTAAAGTTAAGCTCAGAATCGGATTAGCTATGGAAAAATTATGGGAGTTTGAAGTTTTAAATTTGACGTGTCCATTTACATGGAAAATCACATGAAATGCCAATTTTTAAAGTATTTCAACTTAAAACGAAGTATTATTGTAGATGACGAACCAGGAACAAAATGGCCTCAGAATCCGAAATCCGATGAGTTTTGACAAAGTTATGGCATTTTGAAGTCTAGAAGGGGCATTTCTAGGGGCTGGAAAGTTGATATGTCAACATTTCTTGATTAAAAAACGACATGGATTCTGAATTTTTTAAAGTATTTCAACTTTAAATGTAGAATTATTGTAGATGACCAACTATGAACAAAATGGCCTCGGAATCCAAAATCCGATGAGTTTTGACAAAGTTATGGCATTTTGAAGTCTAGAAGAGGTATTTTTAGGCGCTTGAACTTGACATGTCAATGTACATGTAATAAATATTAAATCTAAAATCTTTTCAACTTTGAATGTAGATTTGTTAAAGATGACAAGACATGACCAAAATGGCGTTGGGATTAAAAATTGGTTCAGTATTGACAAAGTTATGGAAGATGAAAGTCTTGAAAAAGATAAATTAAATGCTATCATAGGCTTTCTCTCGTTTTCTAGTTGCTCACTTAAAAGTGCTTCCTAGTTAAATAAATGAAATTATGCTATTCCGGATATTATCCAATTCTGATGATATCTTAACTTAATTTCACTCGCTGCCAACACACAGACAACATTTATGAACTGCCTTGTGAATTTACGAGTAAATGAAGCACTCTTAGGGTGTCAGCTCCCCTCTGCCTCCAGCACTCATCCCTTATTGCTATATACTTAGAACGACAGCCGTGGCCCCGAGGCGGCAAATGACAAAACGAACTTAATCTATTAGAGGCGGAGCGTGTCGCTTGCCAAATAGTCTAGTGTCAAGGTGATAAATATTGCCCACAAGTCAAATGCAAAGTAGGCCAAAAGAGGCGGCCTAAAAGGGGGCGGCACCCAACTGGGTATCAAATCTGCCCTGCAGGCATAAATCAAAATCCGCGCTCCTCACGCATCTGGCATCCAATTTTATGTTGCCTACTTTTTGGCGCGAGCTTTAAATAAAAAACGCTAAGCATGGCGCGGAAAATGTGGTGTGGCGGGGGAAGGGATGTATGCGCGCGACAGGTGTCGCTGTTGCCCCGTAGGCAATTATTTCGCTTTGAAAGTCGCACAGCCGCCTGGGGAATCCATCAGAGAGTCAGCAGCGCGCAATGCGATGTCCTCCAGAGAAATAGCAGAGGAGGCAACAGCAGCAGGAGCAGCAGTAGCAGCAACTACTTGTGCTGGCAACAGTTGCTGAGGTGCGATGCCAAAGTTTCCGTCTACGTCTTCCCCTTCGTCTCGCTGGCTTTCTCAGCATTACTAATTCAGTTTCATTTAAATGCGCCTCAGCTTAATGAGAAAATTGCCTGCGGTGGGCTCCCATTGGGATTTGCTTTGGCTTTGGCTTTGGATTTGGATTTGGCTTTAGCTTTAACTTTAGCTTTGCTTATACTCTGTTGTCAAAGAGAAAATGAGTATACTGGTTAGGGCAATATCATTCTTGCTGTTCACCTAGGCGCAATTTGTTTGAGTTACAGGAAATAAGAGAATTTTAACTGAATTTCCCAGAGTTTTTGAGCTGTAGTATCCAAATTTGGAAGTTAGAATACAGAAGACGTTCAAAAGTTAAGTCAACAATATTTTGTATATATTCTAAATTATAAGTTTTTGAGTCACTGCCTTCATTATCATTACATAGGTAGTTACATCTTGTAACTTTTGTAGTTGTTTTTTGTTGGGTAGGTGTTGGATGACTTTCAACCAATTTGTGGGTCCTGTGCTGCTGCTCTAAAGCGTTTTTGTAGTTGGCGGCACAACGCACATGCGATGATATTCAAGTTGATGCTGATGCTGGGTGCTGGTGCTGCCAGTGTCCATGACCACGCCCACTCGTACGCCTACCAGTCAACGTAGATGCCGACAAAGCCGTGACGCGGCATTTAATTTATGATGGCAGTTTGTTATGTCGCGCCTGTCACAACAAAAACAAACAGTCCGGCAAAGATAGAGGACGCCGGCGTGACAAGGAGGCTCACAGCCAGATAGTAGGCAGCAGGAGCAGGAGCAGGAACAGCAGCAGGACTTGGCAGGGCAAAGGGCAGGCGAGGAAGGCGCATAAAAATGACCCAACATAAATTTAATATTCTTGCTTTATTATTTACGCTGGGAGAATAAGTAACAGTGAGAGCTCGACTGGGAGATATCCTTCATTTTTTTTTTGTCCCTGAGATTGACGTTAAGGATAGACAGATAGGCATACATTTCACAGGGTCGAAGTTGTCTCTTTGTGCCTGTTACATACGTATACCCTCTCATAGCTATTTTTAATGAGTATTAAAACTAAAAGAAAGAGAGTGGAAAACAGCGGAGCACATGGCGCCCAACGTGGGACTACAGCAAAGTTGAGATTGGATCTTGGGCATTGGGGTTATGTCTGCATTTCAGTTTGTCACCTTGTCGACGCCTGTCTTATCGACCACATCATCAGCAGAGCACCATCATCATTATCATTATCAATGAAGATAATGTAATGTTATAATTGCACGAGCTGTCAATGATCATTAGCATTATAACCTTGATGAGCGTCGCTGTGGAATGACTTGATGGCTACACTCGCCACTCACCACTCGCCACTCACAACTCACCACTCACCACTCGCCCCATTGCCAATTAATAACCTTAATGCAATGCCAATTATCGTTAGTCAGTGGCGTTTGGAGAGTCTTCACTGTGCACGTTGTCACTTATTTTAATTGAATCGATTCGATTCGCAGCGCGACACTCGCCCCAAAAACAGCCTGCAAACCAAATGGACATTTCTCATTTCTCTCTTCTTCTTCCTATTTTTATAATTTCCGGGCAAAGGAACTTGACTAAATGGCAATCGCTGCGCAGCGGGGCAAGAAATTACAATTTGATATTTGATAGCGTCAAGTTGTTATTTCGCGAAAGGAAATTGAAATTTATATCTAGCCAATATGCAAATGGATAAGAAATTAGCTAAATTATGATTCCGTCCAGAATTTCCCTTAAATAAAAAATGATTCAAATATTGCATGCACGTAAAGTAGAATTCCTACTTTTCATCTGTAACACAAAAGCTTTGGGCTTAACCTAAACACACTGAACATTCTCTATAAATATGTGTAGTCTACTTTCATGCGCTGGCTGGCTAACCAAAAATGTTCTAGACAAAACAACAAATCATTTAAATGCAATTTTACCGTCATTAGGCTGACGTGGCTGATAATAAAGAACGCAAACCGACGCAATGGTGGGTAGGTATTGATTGTAGTGGCAGGGAAGGGGGCGTGGCAGCAACACTCACCAAATTGGAGCGCCAGTCTGGGCGCTTTGGTCGGCTAATGAAGTTCTGGAATTAATGCTGGAATTTAGCAGCGCCGACGTCGCAGTTGCTGCTGCTGTGGCTGCTGCTGCTGCTGCTGCCTCTGCAATTGTTGCTGTTGTTGGTGCTGCTTCTGCTTCTGCTGCTGCTGCTGTTGTTGGCATGGCGGCAACAGCGGCTGTAGTTGCATTGGAATTTATTTGGTTGTGCAAAAGTGTTTCGAACATGCCAGCAGTTTTGGTCATTGTCGTTGCTGCTGGTGTTGCAACTACTACAACTGCTGCTGCTGCTGCTGCTGCTGCTGTTGGTATGTTGCTGGGCCGCAAATATGGATGAACACTTTTAGCAGCACCTGTAAAAGTTTTTGCCGTTCCAATGGCGCCCGTTGCGGGCGTTAGATTTTCTAAATACTTTCCTGGTTGTTGCTGTTGCTGTTGCAAGTTGTTATTGTTATTGCTATTTAAATTGTTAGTGTTGCTGGTGCCGTTAAAGAGACTGCTGCCATTGGCCATACCATTAGCGACATGTGCAACAGGTGCCGATGTTAGCATTGTTGTTGTTGTTATTGTTGCTGTTGTTGTCTCTGTTGTTGTTGCTGTTGCAATGTCAACAGTTGCCTCGGTTGCTGTTGTTTCTGCTGTTGTTGCTGGAATGCCGCTTAGTATATCCGCGCGCAGTTTCAAAGATTGCAACATCATTTGTTTTATTTCCACTTTTATTAGTATTGCTCTCTCACTCTCCCTGTCTCTCTCTCTCTCTCCCTGTCTCTATTTCGCCTGTTGTTGCTGTCGCTAATTACTTTTAGTGCTGCTGTAACTGTTGCTGCTGCTGCTGCTGCTTCTGCATTTAGCGACGCTTGCTTTTTAATTTGCTGCGGGTTTTACTTTTATTAAAATTGTATATTATCTCGGGTTTAATTGCTCTGCTTTCCTCGTTTTGCTTATCACAGTTTTATCTCTCACTTTAAGTCCACCTATTTTTCTTTTGTTTTCTTGGTATTTATTATTTATTTTTATTTTCATTTGTTTTGCGAATTGACCAGCACTTTGCACTTGTACGGACCGCTGTGTTAACTGTAATTAAATTAGAAAAAAACACACAAAGTATTTGTTAATTAAATGCTCTTTAAATAAAAACTAACTTATAAATACTAAAGTAAATGTGTTTATGTCGTGTGTACATTATTATAAATTTAGATATTATTTCCATAGAACGGGACTTGACACTTTAATTTTGTTGACCATTATACTAGTACTTAGTACTCATACCAAAGCAGTTATTTCGAATATTCACATAAAAAGTAATATAATTGTGCAAAGCACACACTTAATACTGAATATTGAAATTAGGGTATAATAATTACACAATCAAAGTAATTCTAAATTAATATAAAACAAAAGTGAAAATATATACTCGAATCAAGTGCGTATCACAGATAATTTAATTAAAAAAGATTTAAGTGCTTAATTAAACAATTCCAAAAACTGACAAACAGTTACAAAAAAATGAATATAAAAATATTTAGCAATGTGGTGTGCAGTAAAACCGCAGTCAAAATGGCTACCAGATTGAGCACTTGCCATGTAGCACTCCCCCAACCCCAGCCCGCTCGCCGCTGTGGCTACAACTAACGGTTGTAGCTGCTGCATAGCTAAGCGCATTTCAATGGACGAATATTGACAGACTGACCGCAGCAGTGACTGGCCACTTGACTGTCTGCATTCAAGTGCTTGGCTTTGATAAAGCCCTAACACACACACACATACAAACACACACACTCTCACATACATATACAGTTTGGAGTGCCATGTAAACTGAACATGTTTGTAGCTGCCGCTAAACAGATAAGCATTTGAGTGCTCACACACACACACACACACTCGCAAGCTAGACTGTAAGCTCAGGCGGGCACATAATGTTGAAGGCCCCAGCTAATTAGTTAAATTGAAATCAAATTATTTGTTGTCGCACTTGACTGGCCACAGGCATGGGCGCCTTAATTAACGCGCTACACACACTCACTCACACACTCACACACACACTCACTCACTCACTCACACACACATTTGCGATTACCCTTATTATGTTATGTTTGCTACTGCGTCTTCTCAAAATTTCCATGCGTTTCACATGGCGTATACGCAACGTTAGGCACTTTAAACATCCACTTTAAGCCAACTATTTGCGCGCTCTTCGTGCTTGTAATCGCTGCGAAATTCTCCAGGATTTTCTATTATTTTTTAATAAATTGCAATGTTTGCATATTTTTGCGCTTTTCTATTTTCGTTTATTCTTGCTTTATTTTGTGTAAATATATTTATTTTTTTGGCGTCCGCTCCACTTGGCCAGACGCTGGCAACTGGCGACGTGTCGTGAAACGCTTGTTGCACCCCACCAACACAAGATTCTCGATGTTGTCGATGTTGTTATTGTTATTATTGTTGCTGTTGTTGTTGTTGCTGTTGTTGTTGCTGGGCTGCCAGCTTCGGTTTGCCAGCGGCATTGCTGCTGCCACGTTTGCCACACGCTTATCCAGCGCCATCAAACGATGTCGACGACAACAGCGACGCCAACGCCTGCTGTCTATCTATACGTTGTATAACACATTCAGATACCCTAACTTTCTCATTTAGCTTGCAACTGTTTGCGGCAAGTTGGAGTATTTGAAGTGTGTCTTAAGATAAGTTGTTAATCCCTAAAATTGTTATCTTATCTTTAGCAACTAATATAAAATGTATTGGTCAAGTATGACTTTTTGGAGAAACTTGAACTAGATTCGTCAGCAGATAACAGAAGTACAGTGATTATATCAAAAACATCATTTATGGAATTTGAACAATTCCAAAAATGAATTTAAAGAGAAAATGCTGAATACAAAATGCAAATTCAAGTGACGCAAATAATTTCTTATGTTATATTAGGGTATTGTAACTTCGGCGTGCTGCATATATAATTTTCGTTTGCGTTGTTTTGTTTTCGCTGCTGCATTATGAGCAGTTACGTCGCCTGCTGCTGCTGCTGCTGCTGCTGCTGCTCCTGCAGCTTTAACAGGCAGAGCCCCAACATCCAACATTGAAGGCACGACGAGACGCCCAGCGGTGGCAGCTGTGTCATCCTCATGGCTGCTGCTGCTGCTGCTGTCACCTTGTAATTTTATTTATCTATTGATTATTGAGTATCTCTTTTCTATTTATTTGCCTTTGTTTGCACACGCAGCGTGCTGACAGGCAGACGATGAGAGCGACACCCTACCCCAGGACCTTATCCTTTGCCTGGCATTTTTATTAAAGCTGTTAGTTAGAAACTAGGGTTGGGGTAGTAATGGGGTAGTTTGATATGTGTGTGTGTGTATTTTATGCCCCCGGCTTGTTTTTTAATTAACTTTTGTGACAATATTTTGCACTGTTTGCCTTTGTTGCTTTCTCCCCCGTACCAAGTCTAATCTGCCACTGAGAGATAATCAAACTGTGTGCCCAAAGTATGCAAATGTAGGCAAGTGAATCAAGGGCCCAAAAGCCTGACCCAAATTTCTATATCTGTCTGTCTCTCTCTCACTCTCTTGCTGGCTCTCTGTCGCTGTCTCTGTTTGGGTTTTGTGACAGTGACACTGCTGTTGACATCTCACAACTTGCACTCTATATAAGAATCACATGTCAACAGGGCCAGCAAGACACACTATCCATGGGGTGCATTGCACTGAATGACGCTACACTACACTACATAATACATACACACACACACACACACATACATATACCCTATTGGACTGCTGCTTCATTCACTTGTTGAGCCAGTTTTCGCTTATCTTATCTGGTGTTTTATACGTTTGTATAGTTGGTTTTTATTGAGGTTGTTTTCGCTACGGTTTTTTTTTTTTAATATATTTTGGGGAAACTACGTTTTATATTTATATCTACCTGCAACTGTGAGTTGAGCTAGTTAATCAGCTGTTATCTTTATTTTTGAGATAGTTTCAGCATGTCGCCAAAAATTACAGCAATATAACAGTTTGTATAACAGATTTAGCTAGTATTACAGTTGCTAGAACTTATATGTATTCAATATTATTTTACTTACATATAGCACACTGTTGCTTACGCAAGTATCTTACAGATACAAATGTATCTCAAGCGTATTTGTCAAGTGAATTTAAAATTTTAGTTCACATATGCTCATGCCACCATATCAATCATCTAGCTGCACATAGATACACACACATTACACAGATACAGATGCAAAGATACGCTGATACAGATACAGATATCAAATCGGTAATTTGCTCAAATAGGATTATATGCACTCTCGGAGTTAAATTTTCGACCGCACGACTTGCCCAGCTAAAGACAACTAACTGAACCCGAAAAAATACATGCCCATTGATTTCATAATTTTTCACACACTGCACCAATTTTACACACATTTACGTACAACAACGTACAAATTTGTAGTGTGCAGCGATAGGAGTCGCCGTTCTCCGTGTACGTGTTATCTGCTGCTGATAAGAATGCGCTTATCGTATAATTGCTCGCTGATTGTTGTCAGCAGCAGGCAGGTAAAATACTGACTCTCTCTCTCTCTCCTTCTATCTCTCACTTTCGGTCTCTTTTTGTCTTGTCTTGAGCAAACATTTTCCACCTAAATAGATATCTCTCTCAGTCTTCTCTCACTCTCTCCTGGCTACCGTTGACTCGACTTGTCATTTGTTTATTTTCTCAACTCTTTATCTCTGCCAGAAGTCAAGTGCAGCCTGTTCGGTTAAATACAAAATCCTCGCAGTTTAATTAGCCATCAGCTTATCAATCGCTGACTCAGAGCCCACACTGTACAAAAATCAGGTTTCATATAAGTATGAATTGAATGCAATATTATATTTATTTTCAATTAAAATATCCTAAAAAATTTCACCAAAAATTCTAATTCTTTTTTCCTTTAAAACTAATATTTAAATTGGAATAAAAATAGTTTTACTCACAATTTTAAATACTTTTGGCAAATACTTAATTTGTATGGCTGAGCTTGATTTCCATCATACATAAATGTATTTCATGAATTTGTGGCTTAAACTATAAAGTTATGAATTAAATAATCTTGCGCTCTCTAGTATACTTAATCTAAATAATGTTTTATTTAAACTAAAAACAAGAAAAAACTTAAAGTAAACTTCACTTACATGTTGAGCGAGGCACACAAAACATTAGTTGCCGCCTTGCATCTAGTATACGGCAATCTGTTCTAAGCATTCGCACAATTGTGCCAGCCAACAATTTTTATGGCCATTCACATTTCTTATCAAAACACAACGGAACATGTCGAGCAACTGAAACCGAGAACGAAATCGAAATCGTAAATGCCGCTGCAATTGCTGAGGCTCGTAACGCGCTCGTCGTCGATATATCCGCACTATAATGCCCATAAATATAAACTAAACTAAACTCATGCACGGCCCGCAATATGTGTGGGAGTTGCTCTATATATATATATATATATATATATATATCTACTCACTACTCGTACAACCGAAGGCAACTACTGTGTTGTGGACAGCCTGGATATGAAAAAAAAAAGTAGAGACCACGTAGTAGCCAAAGTATCGATGAGTTTGAAGTGCTCAAGGCAGTTGGGTAGGGGAAGTAGTCGTGTGACCGGACAGCAGTTGGCCATAACAGATATATAAGGGTTAGAGCGAGCTCTATATATACACCTCGATATCCCCACACATATCGATATAGTGCCGCGCATATAGCACCAACACCAATACACATACACACACACACGCACATAAGGTTTACATAGACATACATCAAGCATTGCTTTTGGCCTTTGGCCACGCGTTCGTTTGTCACTGTGCCATCAAATTATAATGACCGACTATTTAGTGGTAAATGTGTGTTAGATATATACATATACATATAGTATATAGTATAAGCTTGGAAATATATGCAGCCATCTCTGTTGGACGCACCGCATAATGGAATAATTATATAGAAAGCGATTACAACAAATGTGAAAGCTAGAAAAAAACACAATATATAATTATACGTTGCATATAGAGCAATAATTAACCTATTTTTGGACACTTTTGTGAGGAACTTCTGAAATTGGACACTGAACAAAATTACCTTTGCAAAGATTAGATGGAAGGGAATGTAATAAAATATTACAATTACTTAGAAATTTTAAGATTATAACAGTTGGCATTATGCTTCCTTATTTTCATAAATATTTTACATCCCATAATATAATAGTTACTAAACCCATATTTCATCAGGGATTTGAGCAGTCTGAATATGATATCTGTTTATCTCCGTCTGCTGTTTACTAATTTATCTAATCTCTGAATAGAATGCCACATTTAATCATATTTGTACCAACACCCAGCTATATAAGTGAGCTAGCCTATATAAAGGGCAAAGCAATTAACAATAATAGTGCCATAACATCACATATATGTAATAGTATAAAAATATAGCGCTGAGTTTTAACTAAGACAACTTACTGCTCCAATTTGTATCTGTTGTTGTACATACATATATGCTTGAGTTTGTAGCTGTAGCTGTAACTGTTACTGTGCTATGCCCATTCATTACACTTGTCTCAAGTTCTAACCCTTTCGACTTCGATTTTTTCCAGGTCCTTTTCATTTGCTGCCCAAGCGATCAATATTGAATTGGATTTGAGCAATTGTTACTGTTACTAGCTGAGCTGGGTCACTCAAGGTATGCAAGTGTGTGTGTATCTGAGTAAGTATGTATCTAAAGTGACTGCTTGGTTTGTTAGTAAATGTGTTAGTTAGTCGAAAAAATTTAATAATTTATAGCAAAATGCTGAATTGTGGCCAAAAGGGCAACAAATCGACAAAAGATACTTTTCCATTAGAATTGGCAAACTATGGGTAGCACAACCAGAAATCTTGAAAATGTATGTGAAATGCAACAAGGCGTAGCTGAAATAATATTATGAGAAATCAAACTACTATAAAATCGAAGATGTGGCAGCCACGAAAATGTGGTTTGTAATGTAACAAAAGCCAAAACACAGTTTAGTGGTTGAATAGCAGCTGCAAACCACACGAACAAATGAGACAGACAGCTCTGACAATCGACTACAGCAACAGAAACAACAACAACAGATAACTAATAAAGCCGCTCCGGTATTACAGGTAAACAAAATGAGCAGCAACAAAAGGTGAGAGTGTGTGAGAGAGAGAGAGAAAATTGGAATGCCGGACAAAAGGAAGCACATATAATATAAATTAAATGTGTGGCTCAATATGTGGGAGTGGGTGGGTTGGGTGGTCTGGGTGGTTTGGGTGGTCTGGTAGGTTTTGGGTGGTTGACCAAAGAAAGCCAAAGCTGAGTAATTATTTCCGGGCGAGCGCACAGCAAGTCCCAAAGTCCAGTGTCCTGGAGTTGGAGTTGGAGTCCTGCGGTTTGACTGCAACACATGGCCGGACACTTAAACCAAAAGTGGCAAGGCAAACGAAGCGACTCTCACCGACTTTCACCGTATCCGAATCGGAGGTGAATGTCGTTTGAAAATCTATCTGGGCAATAATTTCGGTTGACATGCTTGCGGTAATTATTGACCGTAATGACAAAACACCAAAAACCATAGAATCAGGCCAAACAAATTGCTTTAGTTTTGCACTCTTGACTCCTGTGTGTATCTCCTGTTCTTCTGTTCTTCTGTTGTTGTGCGCCTTTCATTTTAATTGGATTTTCCCAACTGACACAGAAGAGCACTAAAAATATTTAATTGATTTACACCCAAGTTATAGTCAAACCTGGAAAACTTTTTCGGCACATTTTATGAGCGTCTCGCATAAATTTAAAACACATATTTTTGTCAACCAAATTAAGGCCATCAAAATTAAATTCGAAATTAAAATCAAGCAAAGCATTAACTATATTAAGAGAGAGAGCAGTATACTAAAACTGAGTGGAAGAGAAGAGTTTACTTTATATATATATATATATATATATATATATATATATATAAATATATATGCAGCTTGTTTAATGTTTGCTTTCTCTGTGCCAACATTTTTAGAAATATATAAAATTTATGTTCTAAATCTCTTATATCAGAGATAAAATTAATGATTTAAATTCATTAAAAATCAATTACCAACCAGAAAAATGTTTGCCTTAAAACTTTATTAGGCTGATAGATAGCTGACAGGGTATCTCCTAGTCTAGCACACTTCAGCAGCTTATGCCTGCTTGTTTGATATTTGATTGCCTATTCGTGATATGTCAGCTAAACTTTGGCAGCTCTCATAATATACGATCGCACGGACAGCGCTTTCAAAATATTATCAGCAGATCATTTAGCTGATATATAGAGTCCATGCATATTTTATATATAATTCGCTTGTGTGCTTAAGCACACGCATAACTTGTCCAAAAAACAATTAATAACATGTCTATATGTTATTTTTGGAACCCAAAACTGACGCCTCTGCTAATTTTGTTTCAATGTCGACTATTTTTGCGCAGATGTTGCCACACTGCAAAATAACATAGATATACATGCATAAATAATGGCAATTACTTGTTTTCCTAGATCATTTCGCTTTGAAGCATTTTTTGGAATGCGATCTATCAGGTAACGTCCATATATATTGTTTGCTAGGATTAACTTACTTAAGCAGGAGCTCATTAATGTCCGATTTGTCTTTTCTGATAAAATAATTAATTTCCTGACATTGCTATAAATCTTTTTTCTACGTATAAATAAAAAATAAATTTATTTTGGATCTGAAAACTGCACTTTTAAAAGTAAGGAAGAGCTTATCGAAAGTGACTGACTAAAAGATACTACGTACGGAAATGCCTTAATCTTTAAATATGGCACTAAAATAAAAGAATGCAAAAAGAAACTAAATTCAATTTGATATTTATAGTGCAGAATATATATATTTTGCGTCAACTTTACCTTAACACATGCGTTTATATATCCCACTTGAGAGGCAAGTAAAATCCTGAAAACATTCTCATGAAGATATTTCCTTTTATTTGCATAAATAAAAGAACACTTTACGCACTAGAATTCCTTGTAATTTACTCGAATGCATTTCATTTATCTAAATATTTATCTTTAGCATGATCCTAAGTTCACTTCAGTACTCAGTAGTGGCTCACTTGAGTGCAATTGGAATTGGAACTATTATGCGAATACTTCCGCAGCACTTGCGACACAAACTAAGTTGAATGAATTCTTTGTATGACAAATTGTCATTTTGTGGGCGGGCGGGTGCTTCCGAGGGGTGGGTCAGTGCTGAAGACACAGCACACACATAGGATGACGAACTTGTGTGTCTCACTTCTTTCCCTTCGCTCCCCTTTCTGAGACTCTTTTAATTCACTTGATGGGTGAAGTGCGAGGTCAAATCTTTCAGTTCACACAAAGCGATCGCTCACAAATGCAGATACAGATACAGATACAAAAACACACACACACACACGCGACATTAACAAACAATACAAATAAACATTGACGTGTTGATCACGTTGAACTGAATTTTATTTAATTTTTTATCAGCTTTATTACTATTTTGTTTGTATATACTTATAATTTGGCACTTGCACAGACTTTTGTGCATATTTACGAGCATTTTCCATAATTTTCACTCGGCATTTTTGCCGCTAAATATACACGCACACTTGTTGTTGTTGTTGTTGCTGTTGTTGCTGTTGTTGTTTTCCACTTTTGGCACTTTTAGCCAAGATTTTCGCACTGCAGGCGACATGATTTCCAAAAGAAACGCATCCAATATATACCATATATATACGTATATTTTATAGTATATATATTATATATATGTACATAAGTGCGAGTACATGCAAATGTGGGCGACGCTGCCCACAACGCGAACCGGCTAGAATGCAAACGGAGACGGAGACGAAAGACGTATACGTGGAAGTAGACGTATACGTAGACGATGAAGTATTCTCTTTAGGAGGAGCAGCGCTGACAACGTCCAAGTGAGCACTGAGCCAATCGACTTGACAGTCCACAGTCCATGGAGCCCAAGCAATGCCTCACAGCACAACAACAACAACAACGAAGGCGACGCCAACGCTGAGAAAAATCATTTTTCCGAAATATAAAAAAAAATATATAAATAATATTTAAAAAAAAAAAAAAACGGAGAAAAAAATATGATTGCATGTTGGCTGTCCCGTGGATTCATTTAGAAATTAATTAATTTCAGTTTTTGTAGCATTTCCATAAAGCAGGCGGGGGTGGGGGCAGGTTGCTGGGGCTTGAACTATGCCAAGACGACGACACTTTTGCATGTTGAATATAATTTAAATCAAAACAGAAATTAGCAACAAATATTTCGTTGTTGGTTGAATATTTTTCCGCATTTGCTGCTCTGTTTATTTGCCGCCGCCAAGACGCTTCTGTCGTTATCATTTTGCAACGAGATCTTCAAATGCGAGAGAGACAGCAGAAGAGAGTGTGAGAAAATGAGAGAGAGAGAGAGTCTAGACATTTTTGATTATTCCTGCCGAGTTGTAATATATTTATTATTATTTATACCAGAGTGTCTATTTTACTCTCACTATTAGGTGAATCTCTGCATTTCCCTCGCTCTCTCTCTCTCTCTCGCACGCTCTCTCGCCGTTGCACTCCCCCACGCAGCTGTCGCAACAAGCGGCAAACAGATGTTTATCTTTTAATTTTTGTTGGCTGCTCCCCTCATTTGTTTTTCCGTATTGTGCTTAGTTTGCTGAGGAGAGTTCTTTAAGTGTTCCCTTGACATTTTGTCAGTTGGATTAAGCGCTCATTAGCTTGACAGCCTCCCTCAGTGGAGGTGTGAGTGGGTGGGTGGTTGGTGTGCATAGATGTGGGCGTAGCCATGCATAATCCATATATGCTCAAATACATAGGCAAATTGGTCATAAATTGGTTGATATTTTTTAAGATAACTTATGCAGATAGGATTCGCGAATTAAGTCAGCGGTATCTTTTGTTTAAACAATTTTTTAAATGATTTTTTTGTTTTAATCTGATCAATTAATCTACACTCAATGAAAAAATCAATAAAGTAATTTTTTATATTTTCACAAACATGAAAAAAATTAAGAAAATTGTAACCCTTATTCAGATTTTATATTTAGTATATACTTATGAGTTTTCTTTTTTTTTAATTTTTATATTTTTATTCTATGATCCCACTGTTCTGTGCAGCGCTTTGCATTTCACTCTTTCTCTTCTCTCTCGCAAAAAATAAACAATTACATTAACCATAATTCACAGCAATTGAAAAGAAAAAAAAACAAATGTCAACCACATTGTGCGGGGAGACGATCCACGAGGCTATTATTAACACCAGTGGGCAATTATTCAAGGCGCGATTTTGCCACTTGACAGGCGAATGTCAATGGCTGCACGACTGTACGGTTGTTCGGGTTGGACTACGGCGTAAACCGTTTTAATTACGCCGAAACATTGCGATTTACAAGCCTGCTGCCGCGGCGCAACAAAAGATTTAAGCGCAAAATTCGCCTGAGGAATTGCCACTAAATATGCAGTGCAGAAAATGCAAATAAATATGCGAGAAAAAGTAAACAGCTGACAGCAAAAAGACGTCAACAAAAGGCAACCACCCCAACCCCCCCAAAAACAGCTCGTTCAAAGAACTGTGGGCAAAAATTATAAGCGGCTAAACACAGAAATAAACGCGGGCCAAAACAGCAAGCATAATTTTGCACGTGTTTCGAATAAGTTGAAATCAGTGGCGAGCGCGAGCAACTTTCGGGCTAAAAGTTTGCAGCCACCCACTTGTGGGAGGGGGTGGGTGTCAGGGTGTGGGGGAGTTAATGGTACGCTTAAAAATGCGCGACCGCATTCATTAGCGCAAATGGCTTAAATACTTGGCCCGCAAATGTTGTATGGCAGCTTAAGAAGTAGTTGCCGTCCCCCACTACACCCCCCCCCCCCCCATAGCCACCCTTCAGCAGTCGCTTTATTCTGTTTGTTTGTTTGACTTTGGGTTTGGCCCGTTGTGCACTGAAAGGATTAAGTTTTCACAGCGCTCCCAGGCAAGCACACACACACACACACACACACACACACACACAAACAGAGAGCAGGCGAAGTGTAAGCAGCACCCCCCTCCCCCCACACACACACTCACAAAAAAACTCACTTTCCCCCGATTTTGGCAACTTAAGTAGTTTGCCAATCGTTCTCCAGCTGAAAAAGTATTCGCATTTTGCCATAGATTTCGCTTATCGTTTCTACGCATAGTTCGCAGGATTATTTGGTGTGGAGCAGCAGCAGCAGTTGCATTTCTTATTATCGCTGCATACTTTTAGGCATAAGACGTAAATTCCTTGTGCACAAATTATTGCCACAAATTGCTTGGTTCTTCATGCGTTTTGCAATTTCCAAATATTTCTGCGATCTTTGCCACAGTTTGCTTATTGCAGTCACAGTCTTTTGTGGCCTGAAGTTGCTGAGGGGCACTCTTGCCTCATTATGCGTCTTTATGCGGCACAGTTCAATTAATAAGCTCGATAAAATATATAAACTCAAACTGCTTCGATAAGAAATCCCTTTGATACTTTTTACGCTTGATTAAACAGTATTTGAATTACTTTGAGACCAGATTGGCATTTAAAAGTTATAAAATACATTCTTGAAACATTTTTGTGTACATTTTCCCTTGTATGTTTTGCTGAGTGTATCTGTAGAATATTCTGAAAGTAATTGATAATTTTTGCCCGCGCCAGCATCTTGGTTTTTATCAAACCGCTTTCAGGTGTAACTAGTCAAATCTCCTTCCAGTCTCAAATTATGCAATTAAACAGTGCATTTTGGAAAAGTTTTGCTGACGTCGACAGCGACAGCGATGTTGACGTCAGCGTCAACGTCAACGTCGACGTCGTCGCTCAACGCTCACTTAGCAACATGAATAAAATTAAACTCACGGCATAAGTTTTTCTTTGGCAGCAGCGGGTGGAACTTGTGCAACTTGCGCATATTTCAAATACTGAATGAATTTTGCACATATTTCAAACTTAACTTTTTTTTATACCTATACTATATTTGTTTTGTTTTTTTTTTTTGGTATTCTCAACTCGAAAAGTTTGCCAGCAGCGCCGACAAGGAGCGCAAGAAACCTCAAGGCAAACACAAAACTAACACACACAACTGGGCAAGTTCTTGATTTTACTTTTAATTTCGGGCAACAAAAAAAATATATGAAAAGGAATACTAAAATTGTTTATAGCGCTACTTTGGCGCAAAATGTATGTCAAAATTAATTAATTTCATGATTTATGCGCCGCAAAACTTTTCAGTTTCGGTTTTTGCACTTGTCGGGCTCGTCTGGTCAAGCTCCCCGAATGGTGTTAAATATATGAAACTACCCCGTAGATAGCAAAAACCGAAACAAGTCACGTCGCTGTGCCATAAAGTAGCCTCGAACTGGACCGCGTTCGGGACCTGCTAACCTCGGCAAACTTTGCGTTTAGTTTTGCCAAAGTTCAAGTTCCCAAAAACTGGACAGCCATCTGCCGCTGCTTTGTAGTTGTTGCTGTTGTTATTTTATAGGTGTGAACATTTGTTTCAACGCCCCCCCATTTTTTGATTAGTACTTTTGCTGGAACTGGGCTTCTAACTACCCAATCCCAATCCCAACCCCAACCCCAAGCTCCTTCTGCAACTCGTGTCCCTGCGGCCACTCTTTTATCTTGATTGGCAAAGTTGCTGTTGAGTTGAGCTGCTCGGTGGTGCTGCCAACTCGCTTTTGGGGCAAATCCTTTGGCTGCTTATCGTTTTTGCATTCATTTGTTTTCAATTGTAATTAATCTTGCAAAGTTTCCTTTTGACATTTTGTGGCTGCAAGTTCACCACCTTCCTCCTCCTCCTCCTGCTCTTGCTCCTGCTCCTTCTTCTCTGGCCAGAGCTTTTGTTTTATATCAAGTTGTCGCCTCAGAAAGTTGGCCAAAAGTTGTTGGTTCCTTTTTTTTTGGCGCTGGGTGGCAACGCCAGCGTGTTACTGTCACAATTAAAATAAAGTTTGGCGCACACTAATTGAAAAGTGTCAAGTGTAATTTCTTTAAATTTGCCCAAAGACGTCGTCAGCAAATTGTTTGACTTTTTACTCTGCCATCCGGATCAGTTGTCCAATTGGTTGCGGTTCTTGATGGACTTTTTGGCCACTGAAGTTCGGTTTCCTGGTATAGCACTAATGGCCATTCCCATTAATTGTGTGCTGACCATTGTTTCCATTTCGACTGGGTCAGACTATGGAAATTTTAATGAATTTCATTTGCTTTAAGTTGTTTAATGAAAGACTTGATTTGTTAAGTCGTAATGGCCTTAGCTTTAGAAAGAATAATTACAACGATTCTGTAAGACATAAAATCTATATTTAACTGATAAATCGAATATATATAATTTGCATTGATTTCACATTATTGGCATTCATTTCAAGAAGAACTCTCAACGTCAAAACAACTTTAGTTAAATATATAAAAATATTTATTGTGTTTCTTTTTATTGCTTGGAAAACTTTCAGCAATTCCAAAAAAAAATAATAACTTTAAGATGGCTGTTTTCTTTTGCTCAACGGCGGCTCAGACAATTAAGCAAATGCAACCAATGGAAATGGGAGTTGAAAAGCTGGAAATGGGAGTCAGACGCATAAAATGGCAAACATAAAAGCCAACTGTGAATGCAACTTGCAATGCAAAGAAAGCGGCAACTGTGACAATGTAAACAACATGGCGGAAGCGGGGTGTGGCTGGGCTGGGTCTGACAGGGGCTGGGGGGAAGTTGGCTAAAAGTGCATACAAAATTGCCAAGTAGCAAACAAAAGAAACGACGGCGGCAGCAGCTGCAGCAGCAGCAGCCCCCAAAACCAAAAACTGCAGCTAGACCAAAATGGTAATGGCCTTTCAATGGCAATTCTGGGGGATGAGGGTGGTTATGCGATGGGATGGGATGGGATGGGGGCTGTTAAGTTAATGCGAAAATCTTGTTGCAAGCGGCGGTGTGCAGCAAATGGCTGGCAGGAAAAGGTGGTGGCAGGGGAGCTGCTGCATAAAAGTCTATTGTTTCTGGATCATAATTCTCTTGTAAGCTGTGCGGAATCAAATGATGCTGGGGGTAGCTACGGGAAAGGGTTCGCTTATGTGTGAGTGTGTGTGTGTGGCTGCAGGAAATGAACATCATTAATTTTGCCATTTTGCATTTGCATTGAAATGGCATTTCGATAGGGTTAAGTTAAGATTGCTGCAGCATCGTGTCCAGAGTTTTTCACCCCCTAACTCCCCAACGGCTGTGCGCGATTGGCGCGACGTGACTTCATTTCGATTCCTCACAACTAAATATTTGTTTCTCACTAAGCGGATGGGGAGGCGGGGCAGCATTTATCAATATGACCAAAGACAAGCTCTCTTTCTCTCTCTATCCCTCTCCCTCTCGCTGTCTTTGATAACGTCACACGCTGAATTGCGGCACGTTTTGCCAGCCAGACTCCAAAATGTCCAAAGTGTTGAAAAAGCGGCGCAGAAACTAACACGTACGCAATGCCACACTGGACAAAACTTTGAGCTTTAATTCAATTTATAGTAAATTATAGCATAGCTGCGTTTCCACTGACAGAAAATGAAAGCTTGAATTTAATGAAAAACATTATTTATTAATTTTTTTTTAGATAATTGTCGATTGTCAACAATAAGTCGAAAATAATTAATCATAAATGTGACATATATAAATTAAAACCACATTTCTTACTGTGCATACAGCTTAAGCTTGAAGCACTCGAGTTGGAGGGCAGGTGGAGTGGGTTGGGTTGAGTTGGGTTGGGTTTGGGGGAGCAGGGAACAACAGATTGCGTTCTATGCCAAGGCAAAAATCAAAGCTAAGCACTTTCAATTGGATTTATGCGTTTGCTATGTGAGGCACCAGGACGCTGATGCTGGCCGTGCCCAGCTGGCTAATGTCTCTATAGAGAGCAGGCTCTGTGGATTACAGATCCTGCCACTACTAATAGTTGTGTTTGCCTTGTTATTGTTGGTTTTGTTGTTGTTGTTGTTGTTGTTGTTGCGGTGGTGGTGGTGCTTTCTTATTAATCAGCACAAAGTTGTGCGTTGTCGGCAGCACAAATTGCAATTTACCGATAAGCAAATAGCCAAAAAGCTGTTTACACACACGCATACATGGCCAATTATGCCTGCGTGTGTGTGTGTGTGTGTGCGTCTGTGTGTTGGTTATTAAGTTTTATGATCAGTTTGTGTTTTGAGTTGAAACGATTTATTTAGCTAAGCGCAATTAATTGGAATTTTACGTGTTGATTTTGTATTTTGCCAATGAAAGTTCAGGGAAAATGTTGCCTCAGACTTGGCAAATATTCCTAGCATTTGTGGCCTAAACAAATGGGATTTAAGCATAGACGTTAATACGATTAGTGGTGCAATGTGCTCACTGCAACTCACACGACAAAATTTATTTCAAATTTTGCATTGTGTTAACTGCATTCAAGCACTAATTGTTAACGCATTTAGAGAAAGCCAAGGATAAATTAAATATAAAGGTGAGCTACCATTGATAAGATGGCATTGGGATTCAATATCGGCTAAGTTTTGACAAAGTTATGGCATTTTGAAGTCTAGGAGGGGCATTTCTGGAAAGTTGACAAATCAACTTTTTGACTTCGGAATTGACATGAAAGGTAAATTTTTAAAGTATTTAAACTTGAAATGTAGAATCAATATAGATGACAAACCACTAACAAAATGCCCTCGGAATTTCGAAATACGATGAGTTTTGACAAAGTTATGACATTTTGAAGTCTGGGAGGGGCATTTCTGGAAAGTGCACAAGTCAACTTTTTGACTTCGAAATTGACATGAAAGGTCAATTTTGAAAGTATTAAATTTTGAAATGTAGAATTAATGTAGATGACAAACCACGAACAAAATGGCCTCGGAATCCGAAATCCGATGAGTTTTGACAAAGTTATGGCATTTTGAAGTCTGGGAGGGGCATTACTGGAAAGTTGACATGTCAACTTTTTGACTTCGAAATTGACATGAAAGGTCAATTTTAAAAGTATTTAAACTTGAAATTTAAAATTAATGTAGATGACAAATCACGAACAAAATGGCCTTGGAATCCGAAATCCGATGAGTTTTGACAAAGTTGTGGCATTTTAAAGTCTGGGAGGGGCATTTCTGGAGAGTGTACATGTCAACTTTTTGACTTCGAAATTGACATGAAAGGTCAATTTTGAAAGTATTAAAACTTGAAATGTAGAATTAATGTAGATGACAAACCACGAACAAAATGGCCTCGGAATCCGAAATCCGATGAGTTTTGACAAAGTTATGGCATTTTGAAGTCTGGGAGGGGCATTTCTTGAGAGTGTACATGTCAACTTTTTGACTTCGAAATTGACATGAAAGGTCAATTTTGAAAGTATTTAAACTTGAAATGTAGAATTAATGTAGATGACAAACCACGAACAAAATGGCCTTGGAATCAGAAATCCGATGAGTTTTGACTAAGGTATGGCATTTTGAAGTCTGGGAGGGGCATTGCTGGAAAGTTGACATGTCAACTTTTTGACTTCGAAATTGACATGAATGGTCAATTTTGAAAGTATTTAAACTTGAAATGTAGAATTAATGTAGATGACAAACCACGATCAAAATGGCCTCGGAATCCGAAATCCGATGAGTTTTGACAAAGTTATGGCATTTTGAAGTCTGGGAGGGGCATTTCTGGAATGTGCACAAGTCAACTTTTTGACTTCGAAATTGACATTAAAGGTCAATTTTAAAAGTATTTAAACTTGAAATTTAAATTTAATGTAGGTGACAAACCACGAACAAAAAGGCCTCGGAATCCGAAATCCGATGAGTTTTGACTAAGTTATGGCATTTTGAAGTCTGGGAGGGGCATTTCTGGAAAGTTGACATGTCAACTTTTTGACTTCGAAATTGACATGAAAGGTCAATTTTGAAAGTATTAAAACTTGAAATGTAGAATTAATGTAGATGACAAACCAAGAACAAAATGGCCTTGGAATCCGAAATCCGATGAGTTTTGACAAAGTTATGGCATTTTGAAGTCTGGGAGGGGCATTTCTGGAGAGTGTACATGTCAACTTTTCGACTTTGAAATTGACATGAATGGTCAATTTTAAAAGTATTTAAACTTGAAATTTAAAATTAATGTAGATGACAAACCACGAACAAAATGGCCTTGGAATCCGAAATCCGATGAGTTTTGACAAAGTTATGGCATTTTGAAGTCTGGGAGGGGCATTTCTGGAAAGTGCACAAGTCAACTTTTTGACTTCGAAATTGACATGAAAGGTAAATTTTAAAAGTATTTAAACTTGAAATGTAGAATTATTGTAGATGACAAACCACGAACAAAATGGCCTCGGAATCCGAAATCCGATGAGTTTTGACAAAGTTATGGCATTTTGAAGTCTGGGAGGGGCATTTCTGGAGAGTGTACATGTCAACTTTTTGACTTCGAAATTGACATGAAAGGTCAATTTTGAAAGTATTTAAACTTGAAATGTAGAATTAATGTAGATGACAAACCACGAACAAAATGGCCTTGGAATCAGAAATCCGATGAGTTTTGACTAAGTTATGGCATTTTGAAGTCTGGGAGGGGCATTGCTGGAAAGTTGACATGTCAACTTTTTGACTTCGAAATTGACATGAATGGTCAATTTTGAAAGTATTTAAACTTGAAATGTAGAATTAATGTAGATGACAAACCACGAGCAAAACGGCCTCGGAATCCGAAATCCGTTGAGTTTTGACTAAGTTATGGCATTTTGAAGTCTGGGAGGGGCATTTCTGGAAAGTTGACATGTCAACTTTTTGACTTCGAAATTGACATGAAAGGTCAATTTTAAAAGTATTTAAACTTGAAATGTAGAATTAATGTAGATGACAAACCACGAACAAAATGGCCTTGGAATCCGAAATCCGATGAGTTTTGACTAAGTTATGGCATTTTGAAGTCTGGGAGGGGCATTGCTGGAAAGTTGACATGTCAACTTTTTGACTTCGAAATTGACATGAATGGTCAATTTTGAAAGTATTTAAACTTGAAATGTAGAATTAATGTAGATGACAAACCACGAGCAAAATGGCCTCGGAATCCGAAATCCGTTGAGTTTTGACTAAGTTATGGGATTTTGAAGTCTGGGAGGGGCATTTCTGGAATGTGCACAAGTCAACTTTTTGACTTCGAAATTGACATGAAAGGTCAATTTTAAAAGTATTTAAACTTGAAATGTAGAATTATTGTAGATGACAAACCACGAACAAAATGGCCTCGGAATCCGAAATCCGATGAGTTTTGACAAAGTTATGGCATTTTGAAGTCTGGGAGGAGCATTTCTGCAAAGTGTACATGTCAACTTTTTGACTTCGAAATTGACATGAAAGGTAAATTTTAAAAGTATTTAAACTTGAAATGTAGAATTATTGTAGATGACAAACCACGAACAAAATGGCCTCGGAATCCGAAATCCGATGAGTTTTGACAAAGTTATGGCATTTTGAAGTCTGGGAGGGGGATTTCTGGAGAGTGTACATGTCAACTTTTTGACTTCGAAATTGACATGAAAGGTCAATTTTAAAAGTATTTAAACTTGAAATGTGGAATTATTGTAGATGACAAACCACGAACAAAATGGCCTCGGAATCCGAAATCCGATGAGTTTTGACAAAGTTATGGCATTTTGAAGTCTGGGAGGGGCATTTCTGGAAAGTGCACAAGTCAACTTTTTGACTTCGAAATTGACATTAAAGGTCAATTTTAAAAGTATTTAAACTTGAAATGTAGAATTATTGTAGATGACAAACCACGAACAAAATGGCCTCGGAATCCGAAATCCGATGAGTTTTGACAAAGTTATGGCATTTTGAAGTCTGGGAGGGGCATTTCTGGAGAGTGTACATGTCAACTTTTTGACTTCGAAATTGACATGAAAGGTCAATTTTGAAAGTATTTAAACTTGAAATGTAGAATTAATGTAGATGACAAACCACGAACAAAATGGCCTTGGAATCAGAAATCCGATGAGTTTTGACTAAGTTATGGCATTTTGAAGTCTGGGAGGGGCATTGCTGGAAAGTTGACATGTCAACTTTTTGACTTCGAAATTGACATGAATGGTCAATTTTGAAAGTATTTAAACTTGAAATGTAGAATTAATGTAGATGACAAACCACGAGCAAAATGGCCTCGGAATCCGAAATCCGTTGAGTTTTGACTAAGTTATGGCATTTTGAAGTCTGGGAGGGGCATTTCTGGAAAGTTGACATGTCAACTTTTTGAATTCGAAATTGACATGAAAGGTCAATTTTAAAAGTATTTAAACTTGAAATTCAGAATTAATGTAGATGACAAACCACGAACAAAATGGCCTTGGAATCCGAAATCCGATGAGGTTTGACTAAGTTATGGCATTTTGAAGTCTGGGAGGGGCATTTCTGGAAAGTTGACATGTCAACTTTTTGACTTCGAAATTGACATGAAAGGTCAATTTTGAAAGTATTAAAACTTGAAATGTAGAATTATTGTAGATGACAAACCACGAACAAAATGGCCTCGGAATCCGAAATACGATAAGTTTTGACAAAGTTATGACATTTTGAAGTCTGGGAGGGGCATTTCCGGAAAGTTGACAAGTCAACTTTTTGACTTCGAAATTGACATGAAAGGTCAATTTTAAATGTATTTAAACTTGAAACGTAGAATTAATGTAGATGACAAACCACGAACAAAATGGCCTTGGAATCCGAAATCCGATGAGTTTTGACAAAGTTATGGCATATTGAAGTCTGGGAGGGGCATTTCTGGAAAGTGCACAAGTCAACTTTTTGACTTCGAAATTGACATGAAAGGTCAATTTTAAAAGTATTTAAACTTGAAATGTAGAATTAATGTAGATGACAAACCACGAACAAAATGGCCTCGGAATCCGAAATCCGATGAGTTTTGACTAAGTTATGGCATTTTGAAGTCTGGGAGGGGCATTTCTGGAAAGTTGACATGTCAACTTTTTGACTTCGAAATTGACATGAAAGGTCAATTTTGAAAGTATTAAAACTTGAAATGTAGAATTAATGTAGATGACAAACCACGAACAAAATGGCCTATAAATCCGAAATCCGTTGAGTTTTGACTAAGTTATGGCATTTTGAAGTCTGGGAGGGGCATTTCTGGAAAGTTGACATGTCAACTTTTTGACTTCGAAATTGACATGAAAGGTCAATTTTGAAAGTATTTAAACTTGAAATGTAGAATTAATGTAGATGACAAACCACGAACAAAATGGCCTTGGAATCAGAAATCCGATGAGTTTTGACTAAGTTATGGCATTTTGAAGTCTGGGAGGGGCATTTCTGGAAAGTTGACATGTCAACTTTTTGACTTCGAAATTGACATGAAAGGTCAATTTTAAAAGTATTTAAACTTGAAATGTAGAATTAATGTAGATGACAAACCACGAACAAAATGGCCTTGGAATCCGAAATCCGATGAGTTTTGACTAAGTTATGGCATTTTGAAGTCTGGGAGGGGCATTACTGGAAAGTTGACATGTCAACTTTTTGACTTCGAAATTGACATGAAAGGTCAATTTTAAAATTATTTAAACTTGAAATTTAAAATTAATGTAGATGACAAACCACGAACAAAATGGCCTTGGAATCCGAAATCCGATGAGTTTTGACAAAGTTATGGCATTTTAAAGTCTGGGAGGGGCATTTCTGGAGAGTGTACATGTCAACTTTTTGACTTCGAAATTGACATGAAAGGTCAATTTTGAAAGTATTTAAACTTGAAATGTAGAATTAATGTAGATGACAAACCACGAACAAAATGGCCTTGGAATCAGAAATCCGATGAGTTTTGACTAAGTTATGGCATTTTAAAGTCTGGGAGGGGCATTGCTGGAAAGTTGACATGTCAACTTTTTGACTTCGAAATTGACATGAAAGGTAAATTTTAAAAGTATTTAAACTTGAAATGTAGAATTAATGTAGATGACAAACCACGAACAAAATGGCCTTGGAATCAGAAATCCGATGAGTTTTGACTAAGTTATGGCATTTTGAAGTCTGGGAGGGGCGTTGCTGGAAAGTTGACATGTCAACTTTTTGACTTCGAAATTGACATGAATGGTCAATTTTGAAAGTATTTAAACTTGAAATGTAGAATTAATGTAGATGACAAACCACGAGCAAAATGGCCTATAAATCCGAAATCCGTTGAGTTTTGACTAAGTTATGGCATTTTGAATTCTGGGAGGGGCATTTCTGGAAAGTTGACATGTCAACTTTTTGACTTCGAAATTGACATGAAAGGTCAATTTTAAAAGTATTTAAACTTGAAATGTAGAATTAATGTAGATGACAAACCACGAACAAAATGGCCTTGGAATCCGAAATCCGATGAGTTTTGACTAAGTTATGGCATTTTGAAGTCTGGGAGGGGCATTTCTGGAAAGTTGACATGTCAACTTTTTGACTTCGAAATTGACATGAAAGGTCAATTTTTAAAGTATTAAAACTTGAAATGTAGAATTAATGTAGATGACAAACCACGAACAAAATGGCCTCGGAATCCGAAATCCGATGAGTTTTGACAAAGTTATGGCATTTTGAAGTCTGGGAGGGGCATTACTGGAAAGTTGACATGTCAACTTTTTGACTTCGAAATTGACATGAAAGGTCAATTTTAAAAGTATTTAAACTTGAAATGTAGAATTAATGTAGATGACAAACCACGAACAAAATGGCCTCGGAATCCGAAATCCGATGAGTTTTGACAAAGTTATGACATTTTGAAGTCTGGGAGGGGCATTACTGGAGAGTTGACATGTCAACTTTTTGACTTCGAAATTGACATGAAAGGTCAATTTTGAAAGTATTTAAACTTGAAATTTAAAATTAATGTAGATGACAAACCACGAACAAAATGGCCTTGGAATCCGAAATCCGATGAGTTTTGACAAAGTTATGGCATTTTGAAGTCTGGGAGGGGCATTACTGGAAAGTTGTACATGTCAACTTTTTGACTTCGAAATTGACATGAAAGGTCAATTTTAAAAGTATTTAAACTTGAAATTTAAAATTAATGTAGATGACAAACCACGAACAAAATGGCCTTGGAATCCGAAATCCGATGAGTTTTGACAAAGTTATGGCATTTTGAAGTCTGGGAGGGGCATTACTGGAGAGTTGACATGTCAACTTTTTGACTTCGAAATTGACATGAAAGGTCAATTTTAAAAGTATTTAAACTTGAAATTTAAAATTAATGTAGATGACAAACCACGAACAAAATGGCCTTGGAATCAGAAATCCGATGAGTTTTGACAAAGTTATGGCATTTTAAAGTCTGGGAGGGGCATTGCTGGAGAGTTGTACATGTCAACTTTTTGACTTCGAAATTGACATGAATGGTCAATTTTGAAAGTATTTAAACTTGAAATGTAGAATTAATGTAGATGACAAACCACGAACAAAATGGCCTTGGAATCAGAAATCCGATGAGTTTTGACTAAGTTATGGCATTTTGAAGTCTGGGAGGGGCATTGCTGGAAAGTTGACATGTCAACTTTTTGACTTCGAAATTGACATGAATGGTCAATTTTGAAAGTATTTAAACTTGAAATGTAGAATTAATGTAGATGACAAACCACGAACAAAATGGCCTATAGAATCCGAAATCCGTTGAGTTTTGACTAAGTTATGGCATTTTGAAGTCTGGGAGGGGCATTTCTGGAAAGTTGACATGTCAACTTTTTGACTTCGAAATTGACATGAAAGGTCAATTTTGAAAGTATTTAAACTTGAAATGTAGAATTAATGTAGATGACAAACCACGAACAAAATGGCCTTGGAATCCGAAATCCGATGAGTTTTGACTAAGTTATGGCATTTTGAAGTCTGGGAGGGGCATTTCTGGAAAGTTGACATGTCAACTTTTTGACTTCGAAATTGACATGAAAGGTCAATTTTAAAAGTATTAAAACTTGAAATGTAGAATTAATGTAGATGACAAACCACGAACAAAATGGCCTTGGAATCCGAAATCCGATGAGTTTTGACAAAGTTATGGCATTTTGAAGTCTGGGAGGGGCATTTCTGGAAAGTTGACATGTCAACTTTTTGACTTCGAAATTGACATGAAAGGTCAATTTTAAAAGTATTTAAACTTGAAATTTAAAATTAATGTAGATGACAAACCACGAACAAAATGGCCTCGGAATCCGAAATCCGATGAGTTTTGACAAAGTTATGGCATTTTGAAGTCTGGGAGGGGCATTTCTGGAAAGTTGACATGTCAACTTTTTGACTTCGAAATTGACATGAAAGGTCAATTTTAAAAGTATTTAAACTTGAAATTTAAAATTAATGTAGATGACAAACCACGAACAAAATGGCCTCGGAATCCGAAATCCGATGAGTTTTGACAAAGTTATGGCATTTTAAAGTCTGGGAGGGGCATTTCTGGAGAGTGTACATGTCAACTTTTTGACTTCGAAATTGACATGAAAGCTCAATTTTGAAAGTATTTAAACTTGAAATGTAGAATTAATGTAGATGACAAACCACGAACAAAATGGCCTTGGAATCCGAAATCCGATGAGTTTTGACAAAGTTATGGCATTTTGAAGTCTGGGAGGGGCATTACTGGAAAGTTGACATGTCAACTTTTTGACTTCGAAATTGACATGAAAGGTCAATTTTAAAAGTATTTAAACTTGAAATTTAAAATTAATGTAGATGACAAACCACGAACAAAATGGCCTTGGAATCCGAAATCCGATGAGTTTTGACAAAGTTATGGCATTTTAAAGTCTGGGAGGGGCATTTCTGGAGAGTGTACATGTCAACTTTTTGACTTCGAAATTGACATGAAAGGTCAATTTTGAAAGTATTTAAACTTGAAATGTAGAATTAATGTAGATGACAAACCACGAACAAAATGGCCTTGGAATCAGAAATCCGATGAGTTTTGACAAAGTTATGGCATTTTAAAGTCTGGGAGGGGCATTGCTGGAAAGTTGACATGTCAACTTTTTGACTTCGAAATTGACATGAATGGTCAATTTTGAAAGTATTTAAACTTGAAATGTAGAATTAATGTAGATGACAAACCACGAACAAAATGGCCTTGGAATCAGAAATCCGATGAGTTTTGACTAAGTTATGGCATTTTGAAGTCTGGGAGGGGCGTTGCTGGAAAGTTGACATGTCAACTTTTTGACTTCGAAATTGACATGAATGGTCAATTTTGAAAGTATTTTGACTTGAAATGTAGAATTAATGTAGATGACAAACCACGAACAAAATGGCCTTGGAATCAGAAATCCGATGAGTTTTGACTAAGTTATGGCATTTTGAAGTCTGGGAGGGGCATTGCTGGAAAGTTGACATGTCAACTTTTTGACTTCGAAATTGACATGAATGGTCAATTTTGAAAGTATTTAAACTTGAAATGTAGAATTAATGTAGATGACAAACCACGAGCAAAATGGCCTATAAATCCGAAATCCGTTGAGTTTTGACTAAGTTATGGCATTTTGAAGTCTGGGAGGGGCATTTCTGGAAAGTTGACATGTCAACTTTTTGACTTCGAAATTGACATGAAAGGTCAATTTTAAAAGTATTTAAACTTGAAATGTAGAATTAATGTAGATGACAAACCACGAACAAAATGGCCTTGGAATCCGAAATCCGATGAGTTTTGACTAAGTTATGGCATTTTGAAGTCTGGGAGGGGCATTTCTGGAAAGTTGACATGTCAACTTTTTGACTTCGAAATTGACATGAAAGGTCAATTTTTAAAGTATTAAAACTTGAAATGTAGAATTAATGTAGATGACAAACCACGAACAAAATGGCCTCGGAATCCGAAATCCGATGAGTTTTGACAAAGTTATGGCATTTTGAAGTCTGGGAGGGGCATTACTGGAAAGTTGACATGTCAACTTTTTGACTTCGAAATTGACATGAAAGGTCAATTTTAAAAGTATTTAAACTTGAAATTTAAAATTAATGTAGATGACAAACCACGAACAAAATGGCCTTGGAATCCGAAATCCGATGAGTTTTGACAAAGTTATGGCATTTTGAAGTCTGGGAGGGGCATTTCTGGAAGTGGACATGTCAACTTTTTGACTTCGAAATTGACATGAAAGGTCAATTTTGAAAGTATTTAAACTTGAAATGTAGAATTAATGTAGATGACAAACCACGAACAAAATGGCCTTGGAATCCGAAATCCGATGAGTTTTGACTAAGTTATGGCATTTTGAAGTCTGGGAGGGGCATTACTGGAAAGTTGACATGTCAACTTTTTGACTTCGAAATTGACATGAAAGGTCAATTTTAAAAGTATTTAAACTTGAAATTTAAAATTAATGTAGATGACAAACCACGAACAAAATGGCCTTGGAATCCGAAATCCGATGAGTTTTGACAAAGTTATGGCATTTTAAAGTCTGGGAGGGGCATTTCTGGAGAGTGTACATGTCAACTTTTTGACTTCGAAATTGACATGAAAGGTCAATTTTGAAAGTATTTAAACTTGAAATGTAGAATTAATGTAGATGACAAACCACGAACAAAATGGCCTTGGAATCAGAAATCCGATGAGTTTTGACAAAGTTATGGCATTTTAAAGTCTGGGAGGGGCATTGCTGGAAAGTTGACATGTCAACTTTTTGACTTCGAAATTGACATGAATGGTCAATTTTGAAAGTATTTAAACTTGAAATGTAGAATTAATGTAGATGACAAACCACGAACAAAATGGCCTTGGAATCAGAAATCCGATGAGTTTTGACTAAGTTATGGCATTTTGAAGTCTGGGAGGGGCGTTGCTGGAAAGTTGACATGTCAACTTTTTGACTTCGAAATTGACATGAATGGTCAATTTTGAAAGTATTTAAACTTGAAATGTAGAATTAATGTAGATGACAAACCACGAGCAAAATGGCCTATAAATCCGAAATCCGTTGAGTTTTGACTAAGTTATGGCATTTTGAAGTCTGGGAGGGGCATTTCTGGAAAGTTGACATGTCAACTTTTTGACTTCGAAATTGACATGAAAGGTCAATTTTAAAAGTATTTAAACTTGAAATGTAGAATTAATGTAGATGACAAACCACGAACAAAATGGCCTTGGAATCCGAAATCCGATGAGTTTTGACTAAGTTATGGCATTTTGAAGTCTGGGAGGGGCATTTCTGGAAAGTTGACATGTCAACTTTTTGACTTCGAAATTGACATGAAAGGTCAATTTTGAAAGTATTAAAACTTGAAATGTAGAATTAATGTAGATGACAAACCACGAACAAAATGGCCTCGGAATCCGAAATCCGATGAGTTTTGACAAAGTTATGGCATTTTGAAGTCTGGGAGGGGCATTACTGGAAAGTTGACATGTCAACTTTTTGACTTCGAAATTGACATGAAAGGTCAATTTTAAAAGTATTTAAACTTGAAATGTAGAATTAATGTAGATGACAAACCACGAACAAAATGGCCTTGGAATCCGAAATCCGATGAGTTTTGACAAGTTATGGCATTTTGAAGTCTGGGAGGGGCATTTCTGGAAAGTTGACATGTCAACTTTTTGACTTCGAAATTGACATGAAAGGTCAATTTTGAAAGTATTTAAACTTGAAATGTAGAATTAATGTAGATGACAAACCACGAACAAAATGGCCTCGGAATCCGAAATCCGATGAGTTTTGACAAAGTTATGGCATTTTGAAGTCTGGGAGGGGCATTACTGGAAAGTTGACATGTCAACTTTTTGACTTCGAAATTGACATGAAAGGTCAATTTTAAAAGTATTTAAACTTGAAATTTAAAATTAATGTAGATGACAAACCACGAACAAAATGGCCTTGGAATCCGAAATCCGATGAGTTTTGACAAAGTTATGGCATTTTAAAGTCTGGGAGGGGCATTTCTGGAGAGTGTACATGTCAACTTTTTGACTTCGAAATTGACATGAAAGGTCAATTTTGAAAGTATTTAAACTTGAAATGTAGAATTAATGTAGATGACAAACCACGAACAAAATGGCCTTGGAATCAGAAATCCGATGAGTTTTGACTAAGTTATGGCATTTTGAAGTCTGGGAGGGGCATTGCTGGAAAGTTGACATGTCAACTTTTTGACTTCGAAATTGACATGAATGGTCAATTTTGAAAGTATTTAAACTTGAAATGTAGAATTAATGTAGATGACAAACCACGAGCAAAATGGCCTATAAATCCGAAATCCGTTGAGTTTTGACAAAGTTATGGCATTTTGAAGTCTGGGAGGGGCATTTCTGGAAAGTTGACATGTCAACTTTTTGACTTCGAAATTGACATGAAAGGTCAATTTTAAAAGTATTTAAACTTGAAATGTAGAATTAATGTAGATGACAAACCACGAACAAAATGGCCTTGGAATCCGAAATCCGATGAGTTTTGACTAAGTTATGGCATTTTGAAGTCTGGGAGGGGCATTTCTGGAAAGTTGACATGTCAACTTTTTGACTTCGAAATTGACATGAAAGGTCAATTTTGAAAGTATTAAAACTTGAAATGTAGAATTAATGTAGATGACAAACCACGAACAAAATGGCCTCGGAATCCGAAATACGATAAGTTTTGACAAAGTTATGACATTTTGAAGTCTGGGAGGGGCATTTCTGGAAAGTTGACAAGTCAACTTTTTGACTTCGAAATTGACATGAAAGGTCAATTTTAAAAGTATTTAAACTTGAAATGTAGAATTAATGTAGATGACAAACCACGAACAAAATGGCCTTGGAATCCGAAATCCGATGAGTTTTGACAAAGTTATGGCATTTTGAAGTCTGGGAGGGGCATTTCTGGAAAGTGCACAAGTCAACTTTTTGACTTCGAAATTGACATGAAAGGTCAATTTTGAAAGTATTTAAACTTGAAATGTAGAATTAATGTAGATGACAAACCACGAACAAAATGGCCTTGGAATCAGAAATCCGATGAGTTTTGACTAAGTTATGGCATTTTGAAGTCTGGGAGGTGCGTTGCTGGAAAGTTGACATGTCAACTTTTTGACTTCGAAATTGACATGAGTGGTCAATTTTGAAAGTATTTAAACTTGAAATGTAGAATTAATGTAGATGACAAACCACGAGCAAAATGGCCTTTAAATCCCAAATCCGTTGAGTTTTGACTAAGTTATGGCATTTTGAAGTCTGGGAGGGGCATTTCTGGAAAGTTAACATGTCAACTTTTTGACTTCGAAATTGACATGAAAGGTCAATTTTGAAAGTATTTAAACTTGAAATGTAGAATTAATGTAGATGACAAACCACGAACAAAATGGCCTTGGAATCAGAAATCCGATGAGTTTTGACTAAGTTATGGCATTTTGAAGTCTGGGAGGGGCATTGCTGGAAAGTTGACATGTCAACTTTTTGACTTCGAAATTGACATGAATGGTCAATTTTGAAAGTATTTAAACTTGAAATGTAGAATTAATGTAGATGACAAACCACGAGCAAAATGGCCTATAAATCCGAAATCCGTTGAGTTTTGACTAAGTTATGGCATTTTGAAGTCTGGGAGGGGCACTTCTGGAAAGTTGACATGTCAACTTTTTGACTTCGAAATTGACATGAAAGGTCAATTTTAAAAGTATTTAAACTTGAAATTTAGAATTAATGTAGATGACAAACCACGAACAAAATGGCCTTGGAATCCGAAATCCGATGAGTTTTGACAAAGTTATGGCATTTTGAAGTCTGGGAGGGGCATTGCTGGAAAGTTGACATGTCAACTTTTTGACTTCGAAATTGACATGAAAGGTCAATTTTAAAAGTATTTAAACTTGAAATTTAAAATTAATGTAGATGACAAACCACGAACAAAATGGCCTTGGAATCCGAAATCCGATGAGTTTTGACTAAGTTATGGCATTTTGAAGTCTGGGAGGGGCATTACTGGAAAGTTGACATGTCAACTTTTTGACTTCGAAATTGACATGAAAGGTCAATTTTAAAAGTATTTAAACTTGAAATTTAAAATTAATGTAGATGACAAACCACGAACAAAATGGCCTTGGAATCCGAAATCCGATGAGTTTTGACAAAGTTATGGCATTTTAAAGTCTGGGAGGGGCATTTCTGGAGAGTGTACATGTCAACTTTTTGACTTCGAAATTGACATGAAAGGTCAATTTTGAAAGTATTTAAACTTGAAATGTAGAATTAATGTAGATGACAAACCACGAGCAAAATGGCCTATAAATCCGAAATCCGTTGAGTTTTGACTAAGTTATGGCATTTTGAAGTCTGGGAGGGGCATTTCTGGAAAGTTGACATGTCAACTTTTTGACTTCGAAATTGACATGAAAGGTCAATTTTAAAAGTATTTAAACTTGAAATTTAAAATTAATGTAGATGACAAACCACGAACAAAATGGCCTTGGAATCCGAAATCCGATGAGTTTTGACAAAGTTATGGCATTTTGAAGTCTGGGAGGGGCATTGCTGGAAAGTTGACATGTCAACTTTTTGACTTCGAAATTGACATGAAAGGTCAATTTTAAAAGTATTTAAACTTGAAATTTAAAATTAATGTAGATGACAAACCACGAACAAAATGGCCTTGGAATCCGAAATCCGATGAGTTTTGACTAAGTTATGGCATTTTGAAGTCTGGGAGGGGCATTACTGGAAAGTTGACATGTCAACTTTTTGACTTCGAAATTGACATGAAAGGTCAATTTTAAAAGTATTTAAACTTGAAATTTAAAATTAATGTAGATGACAAACCACGAACAAAATGGCCTTGGAATCCGAAATCCGATGAGTTTTGACAAAGTTATGGCATTTTGAAGTCTGGGAGGGGCATTTCTGGAAAGTTGACATGTCAACTTTTTGACTTCGAAATTGACATGAAAGGTCAATTTTGAAAGTATTAAAACTTGAAATGTAGAATTAATGTAGATGACAAACCACGAACAAAATGGCCTCGGAATCCGAAATCCGATGAGTTTTGACAAAGTTATGGCATTTTGAAGTCTGGGAGGGGCATTACTGGAAAGTTGACATGTCAACTTTTTGACTTCGAAATTGACATGAAAGGTCAATTTTAAAAGTATTTAAACTTGAAATTTAAAATTAATGTAGATGACAAACCACGAACAAAATGGCCTTGGAATCCGAAATCCGATGAGTTTTGACAAAGTTATGGCATTTTAAAGTCTGGGAGGGGCATTTCTGGAGAGTGTACATGTCAACTTTTTGACTTCGAAATTGACATGAAAGGTCAATTTTGAAAGTATTTAAACTTGAAATGTAGAATTAATGTAGATGACAAACCACGAACAAAATGGCCTTGGAATCAGAAATCCGATGAGTTTTGACTAAGTTATGGCATTTTGAAGTCTGGGAGGGGCATTTCTGAAAAGTTGACATGTCAACTTTTTGACTTCGAAATTGACATGAAAGGTCAATTTTCAAAGTATTTAAACTTGAAATGTAGAATTAATGTAGATGACAAACCACGAACAAAATGGCCTTGGAATCCGAAATCCGATGAGTTTTGACTAAGTTATGGCATTTTGAAGTCTGGGAGGGGCATTACTGGAAAGTTGACATGTCAACTTTTTGACTTCGAAATTGACATGAAAGGTCAATTTTAAAAGTATTTAAACTTGAAATTTAAAATTAATGTAGATGACAAACCACGAACAAAATGGCCTTGGAATCCGAAATCCGATGAGTTTTGACAAAGTTATGGCATTTTAAAGTCTGGGAGGGGCATTTCTGGAGAGTGTACATGTCAACTTTTTGACTTCGAAATTGACATGAAAGGTCAATTTTGAAAGTATTTAAACTTGAAATGTAGAATTAATGTAGATGACAAACCACGAACAAAATGGCCTTGGAATCAGAAATCCGATGAGTTTTGACAAAGTTATGGCATTTTAAAGTCTGGGAGGGGCATTGCTGGAAAGTTGACATGTCAACTTTTTGACTTCGAAATTGACATGAATGGTCAATTTTGAAAGTATTTAAACTTGAAATGTAGAATTAATGTAGATGACAAACCACGAACAAAATGGCCTTGGAATCAGAAATCCGATGAGTTTTGACTAAGTTATGGCATTTTGAAGTCTGGGAGGGGCGTTGCTGGAAAGTTGACATGTCAACTTTTTGACTTCGAAATTGACATGAAAGGTCAATTTTAAAAGTATTTAAACTTGAAATTTAAAATTAATGTAGATGACAAACCACGAACAAAATGGCCTTGGAATCCGAAATCCGATGAGTTTTGACAAAGTTATGGCATTTTAAAGTCTGGGAGGGGCATTTCTGGAGAGTGTACATGTCAACTTTTTGACTTCGAAATTGACATGAAAGGTCAATTTTGAAAGTATTTAAACTTGAAATGTAGAATTAATGTAGATGACAAACCACGAACAAAATGGCCTTGGAATCAGAAATCCGATGAGTTTTGACAAAGTTATGGCATTTTAAAGTCTGGGAGGGGCATTGCTGGAAAGTTGACATGTCAACTTTTTGACTTCGAAATTGACATGAATGGTCAATTTTGAAAGTATTTAAACTTGAAATGTAGAATTAATGTAGATGACAAACCACGAACAAAATGGCCTTGGAATCAGAAATCCGATGAGTTTTGACTAAGTTATGGCATTTTGAAGTCTGGGAGGGGCGTTGCTGGAAAGTTGACATGTCAACTTTTTGACTTCGAAATTGACATGAATGGTCAATTTTGAAAGTATTTAAACTTGAAATGTAGAATTAATGTAGATGACAAACCACGAGCAAAATGGCCTATAAATCCGAAATCCGTTGAGTTTTGACTAAGTTATGGCATTTTGAAGTCTGGGAGGGGCATTTCTGGAAAGTTGACATGTCAACTTTTTGACTTCGAAATTGACATGAAAGGTCAATTTTAAAAGTATTTAAACTTGAAATGTAGAATTAATGTAGATGACAAACCACGAACAAAATGGCCTTGGAATCCGAAATCCGATGAGTTTTGACAAAGTTATGGCATTTTAAAGTCTGGGAGGGGCATTTCTGGAGAGTGTACATGTCAACTTTTTGACTTCGAAATTGACATGAATGGTCAATTTTGAAAGTATTTAAACTTGAAATGTAGAATTAATGTAGATGACAAACCACGAGCAAAATGGCCTATAAATCCCAAATCCGTTGAGTTTTGACTAAGTTATGGCATTTTGAAGTCTGGGAGGGGCATTTCTGGAAAGTTGACATGTCAACTTTTTGACTTCGAAATTGACATGAAAGGTCAATTTTAAAAGTATTTAAACTTGAAATGTAGAATTAATGTAGATGACAAACCACGAACAAAATGGCCTTGGAATCCGAAATCCGATGAGTTTTGACTAAGTTATGGCATTTTGAAGTCTGGGAGGGGCATTTCTGGAAAGTTGACATGTCAACTTTTTGACTTCGAAATTGACATGAAAGGTCAATTTTGAAAGTATTAAAACTTGAAATGAAGAATTAATGTAGATGACAAACCACGAACAAAATGGCCTCGGAATCCGAAATCCGATGAGTTTTGACAAAGTTATGGCATTTTGAAGTCTGGAAGGGGCATTACTGGAAAGTTGACATGTCAACTTTTTGACTTCGAAATTGACATGAAAGGTCAATTTTGAAAGTATTTAAACTTGAAATGTAGAATTAATGTAGATGACAAACCACGAACAAAATGGCCTTGGAATCAGAAATCCGATGAGTTTTGACTAAGTTATGGCATTTTGAAGTCTGGGAGGGGCATTGCTGGAAAGTTGACATGTCAACTTTTTGACTTCGAAATTGACATGAATGGTCAATTTTGAAAGTATTTAAACTTGAAATGTAGAATTAATGTAGATGACAAACCACGAGCAAAATGGCCTATAAATCCGAAATCCGTTGAGTTTTGACAAAGTTATGGCATTTTGAAGTCTGGGAGGGGCATTTCTGGAAAGTTGACATGTCAACTTTTTGACTTCGAAATTGACATGAAAGGTCAATTTTAAAAGTATTTAAACTTGAAATGTAGAATTAATCTAGATGACAAACCACGAACAAGATGGCCTCGGAATCCGAAATCCGATGAGTTTTGACAAAGTTATGGCATTTTGAAGTCTGGGAGGGGCATTTCTGGAAAGTTGACATGTCAACTTTTTGACTTCGAAATTGACATGAAAGGTCAATTTTAAAAGTATTTAAACTTGAAATGTAGAATTAATGTAGATGACAAACCACGAACAAAATGGCCTTGGAATCCTAAAACCGATGAGTTTTGACTAAGTTATGGCATTTTGAAGTCTGGGAGGGGCATTTCTGGAAAGTTGACATGTTAACTTTTTGACTTCGAAATTGACATGAAAGGTCAATTTTGAAAGTATTAAAACTTGAAATGTAGAATTAATGTAGATGACAAACCACGAACAAAATGGCCTCGGAATCCGAAATACGATAAGTTTTGACAAAGTTATGACATTTTGAAGTCTGGGAGGGGTATTTCCGGAAAGTTGACAAGTCAACTTTTTGACTTAGAAATTGACATGAAAGGTCAATTTTAAAAGTATTTAAACTTGAAACGTAGAATTAATGTAGATGACAAACCACGAACAAAATGGCCTTGGAATCCGAAATCCGATGAGTTTTGACAAAGTTATGGCATATTGAAGTCTGGGAGGGGCATTTCTGGAAAGTGCACAAGTCAACTTTTTGACTTCGAAATTGACATGAAAGGTCAATTTTGAAAGTATTTAAACTTGAAATGTAGAATTAATGTAGATGACAAACCACGAACAAAATGGCCTTGGAATCCGAAATCCGATGAGTTTTGACTAAGTTATGGCATTTTGAAGTCTGGGAGGGGCATTTCTGGAAAGTTGACATGTCAACTTTTTGACTTCGAAATTGACATGAAAGGTCAATTTTGAAAGTATTAAAACTTGAAATGTAGAATTAATGTAGATGACAAACCACGAACAAAATGGCCTCGGAATCCGAAATCCGATGAGTTTTGACAAAGTTATGACATTTTGAAGTCTGGGAGGGGCATTACTGGAAAGTTGACATGTCAACTTTTTGACTTCGAAATTGACATGAAAGGTCAATTTTAAAAGTATTTAAACTTGAAATTTAAAATTAATGTAGATGACAAACCACGAACAAAATGGCCTTGGAGTCCGAAATCCGATGAGTTTTGACAAAGTTATGGCATTTTGAAGTCTGGGAGGGGCATTTCTGGAAAGTGCACAAGTCAACTTTTTGACTTCGAAATTGACATGAATGGTCAATTTTGAAAGTATTTAAACTTGAAATGTAGAATTAATGTAGATGACAAACCACGAACAAAATGGCCTTGGAATCAGAAATCCGATGAGTTTTGACTAAGTTATGGCATTTTGAAGTCTGGGAGGGGCGTTGCTGGAAAGTTGACATGTCAACTTTTTGACTTCGAAATTGACATGAAAGGTCAATTTTAAAAGTATTTAAACTTGAAATTTAAAATTAATGTAGATGACAAACCACGAACAAAATGGCCTTGGAGTCCGAAATCCGATGAGTTTTGACAAAGTTATGGCATTTTAAAGTCTGGGAGGGGCATTTCTGGAGAGTGTACATGTCAACTTTTTGACTTCGAAATTGACATGAAAGGTCAATTTTAAAAGTATTTAAACTTGAAATGTAGAATTAATGTAGATGACAAACCACGAACAAAATGGCCTTGGAATCCTAAATCCGATGAGTTTTGACTAAGTTATGGCATTTTGAAGTCTGGGAGGGGCATTTCTGGAAAGTTGACATGTTAACTTTTTGACTTCGAAATTGACATGAAAGGTCAATTTTGAAAGTATTAAAACTTGAAATGTAGAATTAATGTAGATGACAAACCACGAACAAAATGGCCTCGGAATCCGAAATACGATAAGTTTTGACAAAGTTATGACATTTTGAAGTCTGGGAGGGGCATTTCCGGAAAGTTGACAAGTCAACTTTTTGACTTAGAAATTGACATGAAAGGTCAATTTTAAAAGTATTTAAACTTGAAACGTAGAATTAATGTAGATGACAAACCACGAACAAAATGGCCTTGGAATCCGAAATCCGATGAGTTTTGACAAAGTTATGGCATATTGAAGTCTGGGAGGGGCATTTCTGGAAAGTGCACAAGTCAACTTTTTGACTTCGAAATTGACATGAAAGGTCAATTTTAAAAGTATTTAAACTTGAAATGTAGAATTAATGTAGATGACAAACCACGAACAAAATGGCCTTGGAATCCGAAATCCGATGAGTTTTGACTAAGTTATGGCATTTTGAAGTCTGGGAGGGGCATTTCTGGAAAGTTGACATGTCAACTTTTTGACTTCGAAATTGACATGAAAGGTCAATTTTGAAAGTATTAAAACTTGAAATGTAGAATTAATGTAGATGACAAACCACGAACAAAATGGCCTCGGAATCCGAAATCCGATGAGTTTTGACAAAGTTATGACATTTTGAAGTCTGGGAGGGGCATTACTGGAAAGTTGACATGTCAACTTTTTGACTTCGAAATTGACATGAAAGGTCAATTTTAAAAGTATTTAAACTTGAAATTTAAAATTAATGTAGATGACAAACCACGAACAAAATGGCCTTGGAATCCGAAATCCGATGAGTTTTGACAAAGTTATGGCATTTTGAAGTCTGGGAGGGGCATTTCTGGAAAGTGCACAAGTCAACTTTTTGACTTCGAAATTGACATGAATGGTCAATTTTGAAAGTATTTAAACTTGAAATGTAGAATTAATGTAGATGACAAACCACGAACAAAATGGCCTTGGAATCAGAAATCCGATGAGTTTTGACTAAATTATGGCATTTTGAAGTCTGGGAGGGGCGTTGCTGGAAAGTTGACATGTCAACTTTTTGACTTCGAAATTGACATGAAAGGTCAATTTTAAAAGTATTTAAACTTGAAATTTAAAATTAATGTAGATGACAAACCACGAACAAAATGGCCTTGGAATCCGAAATCCGATGAGTTTTGACAAAGTTATGGCATTTTAAAGTCTGGGAGGGGCATTTCTGGAGAGTGTACATGTCAACTTTTTGACTTCGAAATTGACATGAAAGGTCAATTTTGAAAGTATTTAAACTTGAAATGTAGAATTAATGTAGATGACAAACCACGAACAAAATGGCCTTGGAATCAGAAATCCGATGAGTTTTGACAAAGTTATGGCATTTTAAAGTCTGGGAGGGGCATTGTTGGAAAGTTGACATGTCAACTTTTTGACTTCGAAATTGACATGAATGGTCAATTTTGAAAGTATTTAAACTTGAAATGTAGAATTAATGTAGATGACAAACCACGAACAAAATGGCCTTGGAATCAGAAATCCGATGAGTTTTGACTAAGTTATGGCATTTTGAAGTCTGGGAGGGGCGTTGCTGGAAAGTTGACATGTCAACTTTTTGACTTCGAAATTGACATGAATGGTCAATTTTGAAAGTATTTAAACTTGAAATGTAGAATTAATGTAGATGACAAACCACGAGCAAAATGGCCTATAAATCCGAAATCCGTTGAGTTTTGACTAAGTTATGGCATTTTGAAGTCTGGGAGGGGCATTTCTGGAAAGTTGACATGTCAACTTTTTGACTTCGAAATTGACATGAAAGGTCAATTTTAAAAGTATTTAAACTTGAAATGTAGAATTAATGTAGATGACAAACCACGAACAAAATGGCCTTGGAATCCGAAATCCGATGAGTTTTGACAAAGTTATGGCATTTTAAAGTCTGGGAGGGGCATTTCTGGAGAGTGTACATGTCAACTTTTTGACTTCGAAATTGACATGAATGGTCAATTTTGAAAGTATTTAAACTTGAAATGTAGAATTAATGTAGATGACAAACCACGAGCAAAATGGCCTATAAATCCCAAATCCGTTGAGTTTTGACTAAGTTATGGCATTTTGAAGTCTGGGAGGGGCATTTCTGGAAAGTTGACATGTCAACTTTTTGACTTCGAAATTGACATGAAAGGTCAATTTTAAAAGTATTTAAACTTGAAATGTAGAATTAATGTAGATGACAAACCACGAACAAAATGGCCTTGGAATCCGAAATCCGATGAGTTTTGACTAAGTTATGGCATTTTGAAGTCTGGGAGGGGCATTTCTGGAAAGTTGACATGTCAACTTTTTGACTTCGAAATTGACATGAAAGGTCAATTTTGAAAGTATTAAAACTTGAAATGAAGAATTAATGTAGATGACAAACCACGAACAAAATGGCCTCGGAATCCGAAATCCGATGAGTTTTGACAAAGTTATGGCATTTTGAAGTCTGGAAGGGGCATTACTGGAAAGTTGACATGTCAACTTTTTGACTTCGAAATTGACATGAAAGGTCAATTTTGAAAGTATTTAAACTTGAAATGTAGAATTAATGTAGATGACAAACCACGAACAAAATGGCCTTGGAATCAGAAATCCGATGAGTTTTGACTAAGTTATGGCATTTTGAAGTCTGGGAGGGGCATTGTTGGAAAGTTGACATGTCAACTTTTTGACTTCGAAATTGACATGAATGGTCAATTTTGAAAGTATTTAAACTTGAAATGTAGAATTAATGTAGATGACAAACCACGAACAAAATGGCCTATAAATCCGAAATCCGTTGAGTTTTGACAAAGTTATGGCATTTTGAAGTCTGGGAGGGGCATTTCTGGAAAGTTGACAAGTCAACTTTTTGACTTCGAAATTGACATGAAAGGTCAATTTTAAAAGTATTTAAACTTGAAATGTAGAATTAATGTAGATGACAAACCACGAACAAAATGGCCTTGGAATCCTAAATCCGATGAGTTTTGACTAAGTTATGGCATTTTGAAGTCTGGGAGGGGCATTTCTGGAAAGTTGACATGTTAACTTTTTGACTTCGAAATTGACATGAAAGGTCAATTTTGAAAGTATTAAAACTTGAAATGTAGAATTAATGTAGATGACAAACCACGAACAAAATGGCCTCGGAATCCGAAATACGATAAGTTTTGACAAAGTTATGACATTTTGAAGTCTGGGAGGGGCATTTCCGGAAAGTTGACAAGTCAACTTTTTGACTTAGAAATTGACATGAAAGGTCAATTTTAAAAGTATTTAAACTTGAAACGTAGAATTAATGTAGATGACAAACCACGAACAAAATGGCCTTGGAATCCGAAATCCGATGAGTTTTGACAAAGTTATGGCATATTGAAGTCTGGGAGGGGCATTTCTGGAAAGTGCACAAGTCAACTTTTTGACTTCGAAATTGACATGAAAGGTCAATTTTAAAAGTATTTAAACTTGAAATGTAGAATTAATGTAGATGACAAACCACGAACAAAATGGCCTTGGAATCCGAAATCCGATGAGTTTTGACTAAGTTATGGCATTTTGAAGTCTGGGAGGGGCATTTCTGGAAAGTTGACATGTCAACTTTTTGACTTCGAAATTGACATGAAAGGTCAATTTTGAAAGTATTAAAACTTGAAATGTAGAATTAATGTAGATGACAAACCACGAACAAAATGGCCTCGGAATCCGAAATCCGATGAGTTTTGACAAAGTTATGACATTTTGAAGTCTGGGAGGGGCATTACTGGAAAGTTGACATGTCAACTTTTTGACTTCGAAATTGACATGAAAGGTCAATTTTAAAAGTATTTAAACTTGAAATTTAAAATTAATGTAGATGACAAACCACGAACAAAATGGCCTTGGAATCCGAAATCCGATGAGTTTTGACAAAGTTATGGCATTTTGAAGTCTGGGAGGGGCATTTCTGGAAAGTGCACAAGTCAACTTTTTGACTTCGAAATTGACATGAAAGGTCAATTTTAAAAGTATTTAAACTTGAAATGTAGAATTATTGTAGATGACAAACCACGAACAAAATGGCCTCGGAATCCGAAATCCGATGAGTTTTGACAAAGTTATGGCATTTTGAAGTCTGGGAGGGGCATTTCTGGAGAGTGTACATGTCAACTTTTTGACTTCGAAATTGACATGAAAGGTCAATTTTGAAAGTATTTAAACATGAAATGTAGAATTAATGTAGATGACAAACCACGAACAAAATGGCCTTGGAATCAGAAATCCGATGAGTTTTGACTAAGTTATGGCATTTTGAAGTCTGGGAGGGGCGTTGCTGGAAAGTTGACATGTCAACTTTTTGACTTCGAAATTGACATGAATGGTCAATTTTGAAAGTATTTAAACTTGAAATGTAGAATTAATGTAGATGACAAACCACGAGCAAAATGGCCTATAAATCCCAAATCCGTTGAGTTTTGACTAAGTTATGGCATTTTGAAGTCTGGGAGGGGCATTTCTGGAAAGTTGACATGTCAACTTTTTGACTTCGAAATTGACATGAAAGGTCAATTTTAAAAGTATTTAAACTTGAAATGTAGAATTAATGTAGATGACAAACCACGAACAAAATGGCCTTGGAATCCGAAATCCGATGAATTTTGACTAAGTTATGGCATTTTGAAGTCTGGGAGGGGCATTTCTGGAAAGTTGACATGTCAACTTTTTGACTTCGAAATTGACATGAAAGGTCAATTTTGAAAGTATTAAAACTTGAAATGTAGAATTAATGTAGATGACAAACCACGAACAAAATGGCCTCGGAATCCGAAATACGATAAGTTTTGACAAAGTTATGACATTTTGAAGTCTGGGAGGGGCATTTCTGGAAAGTGCACAAGTCAACTTTTTGACTTCGAAATTGACATGAAAGGTCAATTTTAAAAGTATTTAAACTTGAAATGTAGAATTAATCTAGATGACAAACCACGAACAAGATGGCCTCGGAATCCGAAATCCGATGAGTTTTGACAAAGTTATGGCATTTTGAAGTCTGGGAGGGGCATTTCTGGAAAGTGTACATGTCAACTTTTTGACTTCGAAATTGACATGAAAGGTCAATTTTAAAAGTATTTAAACTTGAAATGTAGAATTAATGTAGATGACAAACCACGAACAAAATGGCCTCGGAATCCGAAATCCGATGAGTTTCGACAAAGTTATGGCATTTTGAAGTCTGGGAGGGGCATTGCTGGAAAGTGTACATGTCAACTTTTTGACTTCGAAATAGACATGAAAGGTCAATTTTAAAAGTATTTAAACTTGAAACGTAGCATTAATGTAGATGACAAACCACGAACAATAAGGCCTCGGAATCCGAAATCCGATGAGTTTTGACAAAGTTATGGCATTTTGAAGTCTGGGAGGGACATTTCTGGAAAGTGTACATGTCAACTTTTTGACTTCGAAATAGACATGAAAGGTAGAATTAATGTAGATGACAAACCACGAACAAAATGGCCTCGGAATCCGAAATCCGATGAGTTTTGACAAAGTTATGGCATTTTGAAGTCTGGGAGGGGCATTGCTGGAAAGTGTACATGTCAATTTTTTGACTTCGAAATAGACATGAAAGGTCAATTTTAAAAGTATTAAAACTTGAAATGTAGAATTAATGTAGATGACAAACCACGAACAAAATGGCCTTGGAATCCGAAATCCGATGAGTTTTGACTAAGTTATGGCATTTTGAAGTCTGGGAGGGGCATTTCTGGAAAGTTGACATGTCAACTTTTTGACTTCGAAATAGACATGAAAGGTCAATTTTAAAAGTATTTATACTTGAAATGTAGAATTAATGTAGATGACAAACCACGAACAAAAAGGCCTCGGAATCCGAAATCCGATGAGTTTTGACAAAGTTATGGCATTTTGAAGTCTGGGAGGGGCATTTCTGGAAAGTGTACATGTCAACTTTTTGACTTCGAAATAGACATGAAAGGTCAATTTTAAAAGTATTTATACTTGAAATGTAGAATTCATGTAAATGATAAACCACGAACAAAATGGCCTCGGAATCCGAAATACGATGAGTTTTGACAAAGTTATGACATTTTGAAGTCTGGGAGGGGCATTTCCGGAAAGTTGACATGTCAACTTTTTGACTTCGAAATTGACATGAAAGGTCAATTTTGAAAGTATTAAAACTTGAAATGTAGAATTAATGTAGATGACAAACCACGAACAAAATGGCCTCGGAATCCGAAATACGATAAGTTTTGACAAAGTTATGACATTTTGAAGTCTGGGAGGGGCATTTCCGGAAAGTTGACAAGTCAACTTTTTGACTTCGAAATTGACATGAAAGGTCAATTTTAAAAGTATTTAAACTTTAAATGTAGAATTAATGTAGATGACAAACCACGAACAAAATGGCCTTGGAATCCGAAATCCGATGAGTTTTGACAAAGTTATGGCATATTGAAGTCTGGGAGGGGCATTTCTGGAAAGTGCACAAGTCAACTTTTTGACTTCGAAATTGACATGAAAGGTCAATTTTGAAAGTATTTAAACTTGAAATGTAGAATTAATGTAGATGACAAACCACGAACAAAATGGCCTTGGAATCCGAAATCCGATAAGTTTTGACAAAGTTATGACATTTTGAAGTCTGGGAGGGGCATTTCCGGAAAGTTGACAAGTCAACTTTTTGACTTCGAAATTGACATGAAAGGTCAATTTTAAAAGTATTTAAACTTGAAATGTAGAATTAATGTAGAAGACAAACCACGAACAAAATGGCCTTGGAATCCGAAATCCGATGAGTTTTGACTAAGTTATGGCATTTTGAAGTCTGGGAGGGGCATTACTGGAAAGTTGACATGTCAACTTTTTGACTTCGAAATTGACATGAAAGGACAATTTTGAAAGTATTTAAACTTGAAATGTAGAATTAATGTAGATGACAAACCACGAACAAAATGGCCTCGGAATCCGAAATCCGATGAGTTTTGACAAAGTTATGGCATTTTGAAGTCTGGGAGGGGCATTGCTGGAAAGTGTACATGTCAACTTTTTGACTTCGAAATAGACATGAAAGGTCAATTTTAAAAGTATTAAAACTTGAAATGTAGAATTAATGTAGATGACAAACCACGAACAAAATGGCCTTGGAATCCGAAATCCGATGAGTTTTGACTAAGTTATGGCATTTTGAAGTCTGGGAGGGGCATTTCTGGAAAGTTGACATGTCAACTTTTTGACTTCGAAATAGACATGAAAGGTCAATTTTAAAAGTATTTATACTTGAAATGTAGAATTAATGTAGATGACAAACCACGAACAAAAAGGCCTCGGAATCCGAAATCCGATGAGTTTTGACAAAGTTATGGCATTTTGAAGTCTGGGAGGGGCATTTCTGGAAAGTGTACATGTCAACTTTTTGACTTCGAAATAGACATGAAAGGTCAATTTTAAAAGTATTTATACTTGAAATGTAGAATTCATGTAAATGATAAACCACGAACAAAATGGCCTCGGAATCCGAAATACGATGAGTTTTGACAAAGTTATGACATTTTGAAGTCTGGGAGGGGCATTTCCGGAAAGTTGACATGTCAACTTTTTGACTTCGAAATTGACATGAAAGGTCAATTTTGAAAGTATTAAAACTTGAAATGTAGAATTAATGTAGATGACAAACCACGAACAAAATGGCCTCGGAATCCGAAATACGATAAGTTTTGACAAAGTTATGACATTTTGAAGTCTGGGAGGGGCATTTCCGAAAAGTTGACAAGTCAACTTTTTGACTTCGAAATTGACATGAAAGGTCAATTTTAAAAGTATTTAAACTTTAAATGTAGAATTAATGTAGATGACAAACCACGAACAAAATGGCCTTGGAATCCGAAATCCGATGAGTTTTGACAAAGTTATGGCATATTGAAGTCTGGGAGGGGCATTTCTGGAAAGTGCACAAGTCAACTTTTTGACTTCGAAATTGACATGAAAGGTCAATTTTGAAAGTATTTAAACTTGAAATGTAGAATTAATGTAGATGACAAACCACGAACAAAATGGCCTTGGAATCCGAAATCCGATGAGTTTTGACTAAGTTATGGCATTTTGAAGTCTGGGAGGGGCATTTCTGGAAAGTTGACATGTCAACTTTTTGACTTCGAAATTGACATGAAAGGTCAATTTTGAAAGTATTAAAACTTGAAATGTAGAATTAATGTAGATGACAAACCACGAACAAAATGGCCTTGGAATCCGAAATACGATAAGTTTTGACAAAGTTATGACATTTTGAAGTCTGGGAGGGGCATTTCCGGAAAGTTGACAAGTCAACTTTTTGACTTCGAAATTGACATGAAAGGTCAATTTTAAAAGTATTTAAACTTGAAATGTAGAATTAATGTAGATGACAAACCACGAACAAAATGGCCTTGGAATCCGAAATCCGATGAGTTTTGACAAAGTTATGGCATATTGAAGTCTGGGAGGGGCATTTCTGGAAAGTGCACAAGTCAACTTTTTGACTTCGAAATTGACATGAAAGGTCAATTTTAAAGGGCCATTTCTGGAAAGTGTACATGTCAACTTTTTGACTTCGAAATAGACATGAAAGGTCAATTTTAAAAGTATTTAAACTTGAAATGTAGAATTAATAAAGATGACAAACCACGACCAAATTGCCTTGGAATCCGAAATCCGATGAGTTTTGACAAAGGTATGGCATTTTGAAATCTGGGAGAAGCATTTGTAGAGTCTTGTTTATTTCAATTTTAAAAGTTTCTCCTTCAGTCCTTATTACATTCGTCAAGTTGTGTACCATATTTTCTATAACTTAGTTATCGATTACCATCGCTAGAGACAGCAGCTTCCAGAGTCATCTGTGCCATCTCGAAGCAGTCTAGAGTTCTGCTCAGAAAACTTGAAAAAATTATTACAGCACGTGTCCACTTCAAAGGATCCGAGACCGCACTTAATGCCTAACAAAAACCGGCCATCTTAAGATCCGTTTCCCCGTAGTTCCCGTTGTCCCCGTTGCTCGAAGCAAACCGAAACGCTTAGCAAACAATAGAAGTCCTTACTCCTTACTTCTGACTGCCTGCCTTCCCATCCTGCCCGGCTGACCACACATCATATGCGATTCAGCAGCTGGGCAGCATAAAATGCTTTATGAGATTATTTGCTGAAATGTAGCGAACGGTTTTTCTTATTTATTTGCTTTGGGGCCGGGTCCACACTTTTATGGCGCCTCAAGGTATGCAGCCAAACGTAACGAAAAAGGGCCCCAAACTCAACGCAGCCCCAATGAAAGGCATTAACCAACATTCTTGTGGCCAAAACATTGCGGCATATTTCATGTCTGCTTCAAGGGCCTTTCCTTTCGATTTTTGTTGTATTCTTTTTGTGTTGGATCAAATGCGTTCAAGTGTTAAAATTGCTAGGCAAAGATTTGCATGGCAGGGCATAAGTTTTGTTGATACCTTTATTGAAATATAATACGCTTTACATACGATTTACATACGCATTCCCATTTCGTTGCGTTGTGTTCCGTGTTCTCAAAAACTGCTGCGACAGCTTTTCGATTTGTAGGGATTTTGGCAAATGCCAAAATTCGTCAACGGATTTGAATCACTTTCATTGGATTTTTGGATTTGGGCGCGTGACAAAAACTCAACTTATGCCCAGCTTCATATTTATGTTTCTGCTAATCCGCAACACACACTCAGTCCTAGCTATCGATCTCTCTCTCTCTATCTCTCTATGAGATGAGATGATGGCCTCTGTCGAGAGCTGTCTGGCTGCCAAGTGTTAAGCCTGCTCTCCTTTGAGTGGTGCTGTCAGAAACGTGTGCGCTTTAGAGCCCATCTGAAATGGTCAGCATAACGCCATCGATAGCCAATGTCACGACAGGTACTCCACATCCTTTTATGCATGTGAGAAGCTAGCGACATGAGCTCCAGTTTCAAATGCGCAGCTTTAAATTAAAGACCTAAAATATAATAAATATACAATTTAAAATTAAATACAAAAATATTAAGAAAATAGTTTAATATCTCAAACAAATAAAAAGTAAAACTACTGTGGAATTAAAAGCCTTACATATCCACATAATTGAAGTTTGTTACATGAATTTCGACAAACGATTCGTCTCCCTAAAATCTATTTCAATAGTCATTTTAATATTAATTCGGCGATTAAAACAGATTCAAGTGCTTCTAAGCTTGAATTGCAATTAGAATTTTCGACTTTTTATAATTGAGTAAATGTTGCTTAAATAATAACAACTCAACAGCATACAAATGTCTGTTCAAATGTACAAATGTATTCAATAGAGTTTTGTATAAAATAAAGAAATGAAACAGTGCCTGCCATTCGTATGCTGAAAGTTGTTTAAAAGCTAAGCCGCTTATGCACAGTGGCATGCAACCAACCAGCCAGCCAGTCTGTCAGTGATTCAGTCAACCCATCTGGCAGTCCATCTGTTTGTCCAGGACGTCACTAAGTGCCAGGCACAGGTCCATATCGATAGAGAGACAAAAATCCTAAAGCCAGCGCTGAAAAAAAAAAAATATAAAAAAATGCGGGACGTCATGTGTGGGTTCATTTGTAGCGGAAATAACTTTTTGATGCACAGCTTCCACAGGCTGATTCACCTGGCCACAACAGCAGCTCGAAGCTGGAGTCCAATGCGCTTAAACTGTAAAACATTCGAGGAGGGTGGAAGCTAGGCAGCTGAAAAATACACAACAACAAAAAGGGAGGCAACGAGAGCAAAAAAAAATGTTTTTGGTCAAGTCCATTACTATTAAAAAAGTTTCAGCTGGGAACAACCGGAGCAGCAGCAACAGGAGCAGCAGTAGGAGCAGGAAACTTTGTTGGAGGCCTGAGCACAAAGATGACATCAAAGTTGTGCGCTTAATGTAATGGTAAAGCGAATGATGAGAGGAGTAGGGGGTAGTGGGGTTGGTTTATTGGAATATACACATACATACCTACATGTTTTTATGCAACATGCGCCGCTGTCGTTGCTCAAAGTTAACTCTTTGCCCCCCCCCCCCCCCCACCCGCTGCTGCTGCTCCTTTGGCAACTTTGTTTCACAATCGAGTACAAAATTCACTCGACTGGATTAAAAGATTAGTGTAGAGATTATGAATCATGTGTGGAATGGCGGCGGGGTGGTCTTGGGGAAAAAGTCGTCTCCTGGTTAACTGAAAGTTTTCATGTCCTGTGCGGCTTTGTGTTGTGGCAGAAGGGTTTGCCTCCAGCCATAACTTTAAAACCCACATTGTTTACGCTCCAGTTGAAGTACGCTCGGTAATCTCTGAAATATTGACAAAACTTAAACAGGCGCCTGTCAATTGCAGCCCCATTGACCCTTTTTAGCTTCTGTCAACCCCATTTAAATTCAATTTGACTCAAGTTCGTCTAACTTCCTCTCACTCTCTCTCTCTCTCCCTCTGTCTGTCTCTTTGTCACTTTCATTACCTGTGACCCTAATTTAACGCCTTGACAATTTTTAATTTTTATTTGAAAACTTTGCGCCTCATTCAACGTGCAAACCCTCAACTCGAATCAAATTTTTGCCGCCAACAAAAAAAAAGTTGCTCATTACAAATTCGAAAAGATTTCTTTCCTTTTTGCGCTGACAACGAAGGTAAAAATAAACTTTGTGCATTAATTTTATTGCAGCGACATCTTGAATGACAAAGCCCCAAAAGAGCTCTTGTTCTATGGCTCTATCTTGAAAGTCTTCCTCCTGCTCTTGCTCTTTCTCTTTTACTTCCGCTTTGGGTACTCGACATTTTTATCAGCTAAAAAAGTTGTCGATTAAGTTTTGCACCCTTCAAATTGGTTTTTGTTGTTTTTTATACCCGCGCAGAGGGTATTTGAATTTTGTCGGCTAATATGTTTCGTATTTTACAGACTACAATATATATATTACAGATATATGAACATCTTTTTGTTTTACAGATCTGCTGACGAAACTTACAAATTGCGAGGGAATATCTGATCACAATTTTTTTTCATTGGAGCAGTCAAAAAGTAAGTACTTGTATGATAAAAACATTTTTATAATCAGATTTGTCGGCAGGGTATTAAATATTCGCTAGTGCAAAGATTTTTCATTCTTGTCATTTGTTTGTTTGTTTATATTTTGTTGTTGTTGTTATTCTTATTGCTGGGGTCAGGACAAGCGCTGTAAGCTGCTTGAGATTTTCCAGCACTTCGCTCATTGAACTTGGCCAGTTTGGCAAACGAAGTGCGCAGATTTGTTTACTTAGGTGACGAAGGGTTGAAGGTGAAGGGGAGTAATGGGCTGGAAGGGGCAATTTGAATGAATTAGGCGTAATGTGTTGAGGAAATTGCATTTAAGGTGGCTGCAATTAAAAACAGTTCACACAACTGAAGCCGCTTGGCTTAGCTATCACATTACGCATACGCCGAGTGTGTCACAAAAGCAGACCGAAAATAATTTCTACGCTGTCTAACATGTTTGATATTCCATGCCATACACGGACCATTCAAAAGCGCATTACGAACGCTTTAGCAGTGCTAAACAATGGTGCAGAGCAGGCAAAAAATGACAAACTAAATCTGTGAAAAAGATATACCGAAACCCTTGCTAACTTTGGCAGTGTATAACTAAGCTCTAATGCGCAGCTAAGGATACAAATTACGAAACAATGACGTCAACGTGCCTGTCAACAACTTGGCCAGACAATAGTTGTGCAACAGACAGCAACAGGGTGGGCTAGCCGGAGAGAAGGGGGGGCGGCGGGGAGAAGACCAGCGACAGGTGCAACGGACATTTCTGTCGCATACACACAAATTACGTGCGAGATTATGCCGAGTCCGATTTTGAGTCTGAGTCTGAGTCTGAGTCTGAGTTCAAGTTGAAGTCGTTGCCAGAAACTGCTGAAATGTGTGGGGGTTGGCTTGGATTGGGTTAGTTTGGGGAGAGGTAGCACATTTGCGAACATTTAGTAATGGGCACGTAGCGCAAGCAACAGACGACAATCAACAGCAACAACAATGACAGCAACAGCAGCACACTCAGTTCAAGTTCAATTCGTGGTACAGTGGTCACTCGGAAATAAGTACTTCCATACTTAGAGTTCTCATTTTGAATCTACAGATTTTATATGCTAACATTTTTTCAATTGACTTCTATTTTAAAGACTTTTTAATGCATTTTCACATTGTTGACCTCTAAAAAAATAATAATTTTTAAACAATTTTCTAATTTGAGAGCAATTACTGCATAGTGTCAAGCTTGAGTTTCCAGGGTTAGTTCTCAAGCAGAAAGTGCATTTAACTGCAGCATGATTTGATTATAAAGCCAAGTTCCGCGAACGCTGACAGCAACAACAAAAGTAACAACAACAAGAGCAACAGCAAGTTGTGTGCTTTGTTGAAATACATCAAAAGGTGCGAAAATTAATATTTACGCTGCAAAAAAGTAAACAACAACAAGCAACGCAGGAAGATGAAGAAGAAGAAGAACAGCAACAGCAACAAGAACAAGAACAAAAACAAGCAAAAGGTGCATTGTCTGTCACGTGACTGTATAGAGCTCTTGTAATTAATTTCCTGACCCCACGCCCCACGCACCGCCCCGCCTCCTTTTCTATGCTTGCTGCCATTTGCTGTTCGCCTTTAGATCAAATACATTATCCTGGTTTTGCTGCTCAACTCCTTGCACAGCCGTTGCCTAGCAGCTAGCTAAAGGTGTCTCATTGTTGGTGTTGCTGCTGTTGTTGCTGTTGTTGTTGTTGCTCTTGGCCTGCGGCATTTCATTGTTTAGCTGCAAATGCATTCGACTACGCATGTTACTGGCAGGCGCTTTGAATTACGTGGCATTCGCCCTTAAAGTGCACAGCTCCTCGAAATCCTGTAGCTGCTTAAGATCCCTGAACTCCGCAGCGGTGTAGTGAATGGTTGAGTGGCGTGCCAAAGAGGTTGCTTAGTTAGCTGCCTGCTTTTGACTGCTGTCAGGTTTAGTTTTCAACTAGTTAAATTCATTTCTACGGCTTACTTGCTTTCGAGTGTTAATAAATTTGAACGTAATTCGCCCCACAGCGTTTGTCAGTTCGTCAATATCTGAAACTACACAATAGACATTCGATACTTGCACAAGCTTGCATCAGCTAAGCTATGCAGTGGGATTACGGGGCGTATGCTTACATTCAACAAATTCACAGCTTGCAGTAACTGACTGTCTGCCACTATTGAAAGTTAGAAGCAGCAAATTTAATACTGGAAATAATATGTGAATAGTCTAATATTGCCTCTACAAAATAATTTATTTCTCTCGCTTTTTGTTTAGTACATTTATTTTCACAAGCTTATACTTGAATGTTACACTTTTTTCTGGCTACATATATATCTGTAATTATTACCCATTACATGCCAGCTGAGTGCCTCTAAGAACCTTCAAAGTGCCTTATTCATTACATATAGAAATGAAAGTCATGCAACATAAAATCTTTCACTGTTCAAGGACAGCAATTATTATTGCCACTGCCACACAGGTAAATCACATTTTTGTTTCGTGCCCATAATGTGGCAGCACAATTAAATTTGCTGCAAGCCGCAGTTTGCGCTGCACTTAGGGCCATGAATTATGACCCGCAATTGTCATCTACAAATACAAAATAAATGGCCAAGCAACAGCAGGTATATATATATACGTACATATATACAGACTTGTATAGCTTAAGATACAAATACAAGAATACAAGAATTTAACTGCTGTGCAGTCGCGCATGAAGCGCAGAAACTGCGAATGCCTCACAGCTCGGGCCCCCAGTCAATTATATGGGCCTTGGACATTAAATGTCATTACGCAGCAACAATCAAAAGGGAGCTGGCAATAGACAGGCGACAGGAGACAGGACGCAGGACGCAGGACACCGGGCACAGCAGCGTCAAGCTAAGCATGAAATTAAAATGCGCCTAAGATGTATTGTCGTCTGTCATGCGTTCGACTCTAGGCAAAGATGATGCCATACTTTAGGCCAACTTGCCTAGGCTTCTTATACACGGCTAGAGATTCTTCGACTATAATATAACAACTTTTTTTACAACTTGTGTATTCAATTCAAGTTTTAAATCAAGTAAAAAGTTTGCATTGTAAGTAAGCAATCTTTTATATTTTAAATACTTTGCAACTTTTGAATTCAGTAAAAAAAAACTGTTGGTTTCTCAATTGAAATTAGGTGCACGAATTGTAACAGTGTATCCATGCCGTGCAGCGTCGTTTAGCTCTGCGTTTTGCCTTTGCCAGCCTGTCGTTTTGCTTATAATTTCATTTTTCACACCGTTGTCTCAACTGCCGCAAGTTGGCAGCCAACTTAACAGCACCACCCTCTCTCCCCTCTCTACACCCCTATGCCCATTGCTTGAGGCTGCAGCTCAATGACAAAAGTGTGAAGCGACGGTCGTGCCTCATTGTCTGGCAGCCGCTTTGCCCTTTTTGGCCCCATTTGGCTTCGTTGCCGCTTTTGGGAATTATGCCAAAGCGATAATAATAATAAAATGAAAATGGCTTTTTTAAAAAAAGGCCAGCTCGTAGCTAGGAAACCTGCAGGCGCTGCAGGACACCACTCTTGGCAGCCACTCAACACACTCACTCACACACACACACAATGCTTATTAAATTTCCAACTGAAATTTTCAATTGTGGTTGAACGCCTGTTGCATAATTTGTCGCATTCTTTAAATTGTTTCTTTTTTTTCTGTGTGTTTTGCTATCTGGCAGAGGCCAAAAATGTAATTAATTTACAAACAAAAATTTGAATGTTTTTCGTTTTGTTCGTTCGCTTCATTTGAAATGCAAAATCAAAAACGGCTGGCGACTCAATTAAATGGATGTCAAAGAGCAGCCGCTGGAACACTCACAATGGCTTCTCTCCTGGCTCAGCAATTCCTTTGACACAGACACACACACACACACACACACACACACACACACACACACACACACACACACACACACACACACACAGACACAGAGGACGACAAATATGAGCTGCTGCTGACAATGAGTGTGGCAACTGTATGCGGCTCCTGTTTCTGCTCCTCTTGCTGCCGTTGTTGTAGTTGTCTTTATGGCAGTCTCCTCCTGTGGCCAGCGCGCTCTGTGTGATTGTAGCCATGGAAATGAATATTAATGCCGCCTGAATTGTGCAGCTAACGTACATGACCATGCCCAACTCCTACTCCCACTGCCATTTCCATTCCACTCCCATTCCCGCAAGGACTCGGCCAGTTCGACAAAGTCCTTTGGCCGCAGTGCGGCTCAGTGCGCACTTTGCTTGGCATTAATATTTATCAGCGGTATCAGAAGTTGCTCTGTTGTTGCTTTTGTTGCTGTTACCGTTGTTGACGATTCCCTTGGTTAAGTAACACATTTAGCATAGTCTTTGTTTGCCACGCGCTGTTTATCATATTTCAATAAACAAATTTAATTGGGCATGCAAAAATGACTTGGGAATAGCCTTGGATATATTCGGTTTCTAATTTAAACATATAATTTGTGTACAAGGAAAGTGAATATTTTAGAAAATAATTGAAAGACTAAGAGTGCTCAGAATCTTTAGAAATTGTATATAGAAATCGTTTTAGAATACAAGCGTAAAGAGCTCTTATAATTTTGCTTAGACATATTAGCCTATGTTCAGAATATAACTACGAATGTCTAGAGCTCTCAGCTGTATCTTTCCTTTAATTCAATTCATTGTAATAAACTCTGTTATATTAATAATTTAAGATTAATAAGGGTAAATTGGTTTTCTGCAAAAGTATGTAAGAGGCATTTAATTTTCTCGATATCTCAAAAATTACTCACCTTTCAAAGTCATTAAAAACAAAAGCGTATTGTTGAAAAACCTCAAAAGTAATATTTCGGAATTTCAAGTGTCTTAATAATAACAGCAATTAAATAAAAAATGATATTAAAATCTTAATAAAGCAGCGCCTGATAATATTTAATTTACCAATTTTATTAACTGATATTTTAACGAATTTCCGTTGATTTTTCAATTGATGAAAACGAAAATTAAATACATTTAACTGCAGCTCTAGAGCTACGATAATATTGTATGCTTGAAGCACGACACCCTTGAACATGATTAAACCTTATCATTTATCCACATACACACACACACTTTTAAGACTCACACTCGATGTGTGTTGGGCTCTGTGCCATTGTCGACAGTAATGAAATTTACCTGTACACGAAACGAAATTAAATCATTAACACCTGAAGCGTGCGCAGCCAGTGACATCGACATTGAAGTTGCAGTTCTCCTCCGCTGGCCAACAGAAAGGACACTTCACACATCTATAATGGATGTATGTATAAGAATATACCCTGTTTACATTTCTATCAGTAGGTATACCAAGCAGCAAGATGTGGGGAAGCCTAGAAATATTTGTATTCTTTATTATTGATTTGAGCTCTATTTATTTTCACTGAATACATTTTGAACTATCGCCAAATTTGTGCCTAGGAATATTGAAAAGGATATTTAATTGTACTTAATTGTTAAGTACGTCTTCCTTTTGAAGAAGGCTAAAATCACAAATAGATCCAGGGTATATATATATATTTATTTATATATATATATATATTTACAATGTCTGCAGTTATCGGGGTGACTTTCAATAACATTTAAAAACACGAACACACTCCAGAGGGTTGTTTCTGTATGTGTGTGTGTTTGTTCTCAGCTCTATCTGTGTGTGTATGCGTGTGTGTGTGTGTGTGTGTGTGTGTGTGTGTGTGTGTGTGTGTGTGTGTGTGTGTGTGTGTGTGTGTCTCGCTTTTATTGCGCCAATAATGCAATTTGTTGACATTGGCTATGCCGTGTTAATAAGTCGCGCCGCGAAGCGGTAATGCAATTTCCAGCTGCTCGGGGTAAATCCCATTGCATGGCCAGTGAACTTGGCCCCAAAGGGCGATTGCAAAGAACTTAATTAATTAGCTGCCAAAAACTTTGCTACGGAAGTTTTTGGCCACAATCTGATACAGTTGCTGGCCAGCAGCTGCAGCAGCCAACAGTTCGGGACAGAAAAAAAAAACCCAACCAGGCTAAAGAACTTTGCGTGTATTTACTGTTTTTCTTTGGGATTTTCGCTTTACGTGTTTTTTGCCTGGTGCGCTCTCAAGTGCAGGACATGGTCCTGCTGTTGGAAGCTTTTGTGTTTTAGTTACGCTGCGAGCCGGAAACGGAGCAAAGGCGGCTCAGCCATGTCCGTGTGCTGACCGCAATCGCATTGTGGCATTGTCCACATCAATGTTGTCGCCTCCTATTTTTGTTACCAAATTTTGCCTGCCAGCCTGACTTGACTGCCTGCCTCACTGACAGCCGGGATTAATGGTCCATCGGCCATGTCCATCTGCAAAGTGAAAGGCACAAAAATTGATTTTACTTTTTGATTCATTGCAACACAGGCAAGGCAGTTCCTTTTCGGGCTCCTCCTTTTCACTTGACTAACATCCGGCAGCTGCTGCAGCTCTAACTTCGATAATTTCATTGACAAATCTTTGGCTTTTGGCACTCGCACAGTTTAGAAACTTAACACAAACCACGCCAAATGAAAGCCACAAACTGACGAAAGTTTCAAGCTTCACAACTCTAAAGAACTTCACATACGCACACACACTTTGAACACTTGTAGCTTGGTCTCAAATTAAATTAAAGTTATTAAATCATCAATTCAATCAGACAATTAAGAAAGTTGACAGTTTGCAAGTTTTTGGCCACATAAACTAAAGGACACATGTGGCAAGCCACCAAATAACTGCCTCTCCATCTCTTTCCTCCATCTCTCAGCCCCCTTCCCCTCATCGCACACTCACTTAAAAGTCAACATTTAGTGCTTAACATTCTATATAAAAATTTGTTCCAGTCCAAATTCAATTTACTCATCAAATTCAATTTGTGGTTAGCAGCGCATGAAGTCCAAATTTCCACACTTGATTTCGCTTTATTGAAATTTCGAGAGAGATAGGGAGAGAGAAGAAAAAACCTTGTATTTTCTGTAACTTTTTTCCCTGCTAATATCTTAGATTCATAATTTTAGCAGATCACAGATTTAAGATTTAATATAAAACCAAATTAATTAAATGTATTCTAATTATTGTACATTTTGAAACGAACAACTGTGGCTGAAAATTACAGGGTATATACAAACACATACAGTTAAGAACAATCAGTTATCTAAAGGCAAACAAACAAATTCTGAATGCTATGGTCACTGCTGCACTTTGATAGTATGTGTGTGTGTGTGTGTGTGTGTGTGTGTGTGTGTGTATACGTGTTTTGTGTTTTGCTGTATGTGTGTGATATTGATTTCAATTTCATTAACGCTTTGACTTTTGTTTCTTTCGCTTTTGCCCCCCGAGGGGAGACCAGGCTAAACTGTCTAGCTGTCTGTTTGGTCGACTTGTCTGTCAGTCTCTCTGTCTGTCTGTCTGTCTGTCTCTGTGTCTGTCAGCCGCTGCCTTTGTCTGAACAATGACCTCCTCGGGGCATGGGCATTACAACATGTAATGACAGCGAACAGCAACCAATTCACTATTGAAGTTTTGTACTTAGTTTAGTTAGTTTTTCGTGTATCCGTTAGATACTTTCGTTTTGTCACTCTATTTGCTACAACAAAAACATGTGGGATGAAACTTTATAGATATTATAATTTTGAGTTTTATGTTGATTAATTATTTATAATAAAATATGAAAAATGTTTACAAATTTATTTATTTTTATTATTTAATTATAAAATAATATGAAAAATGTTTACAAACAATTTTGAATTTTTGATATCTAATCAACATTTTGTTTGTGGCTTAACAAAACTGAAAATATATTTTATAGTAAAGTCTTTTATGTTATGCGTTTTATATTCGCTATGTTTCATATATCCTTTCCATCGCTTGCCTCAATTTGTAAGTAAACAAAAAGTTCGCAGACGAATCCTTCAAATACTTACTTTGATGTAGCCAAGCCTGAAGCAAGACTTATCGACTACTCGCATGTGTGTGTGTGTGAGTGTGTGTTTGTGTATTTACAGGCTGCGCTTTCGATTAGCTTAATACGAAAATTCCGAACTTCTAGCATTGATTGAGCTCCTCATGCGCCTGTCACTAATGAAAATAACACAAATGTTTAGTGTACGTTTTGCTCTTTGGCAAATAGCTGCAGGGCGGGAAAGGTGGATGATGGAGGGGGGGGGGGACGTAGGAGTGAAAATTGCTAACCGGCAGCAGCAGCAGCTGTCCTTGTTGACGTCCGAAGCGTGTCCTGTCAGCGCCCGGCATGATTTTCAATTTGTGATCTTAATCAGCAGGTGTCCTGCATGGCTTGCTTGGCTTGCTCTCTTTCATTGCTTTTCTTTTGCCTTTGCTTCTCTTCTCTTCTCCTCTCTTCTCTGCTGTAGTGTCCTGTCCTTTTTTTCGGTTGCCTATCAACATGGACGTCAGCGGCATCGTCATTGCCTTTTTATTATTTTCATTCGGGTTTTGGCTGGCTGCCTACTAATAGCAGTTGCTGTTCTTGTTGTTGTTGTTGTTGCTTTTATTGTTGCTGTTGTTGCTCTCCATTGTCAGCTTTGTTCGCTCTCAACGTTCAACGTTGCCAGGCATTAACTTTTGTCATTTTGAGCACCCCTCAGTCAGTGAACAATGCAATGTGAATTGGCAGGACCTAGTCCAGGACCTCAGCCCCTCCGCACACCCCACCCCTCACTAATGTCTAGACTCTAGACTGTCTGTTGGTCCTGGACAGTGCTGGGGCTGCCCGCTGCTTTTGGTCGACTGCTGTGTTCATTTAATTAAATTACACCAAATTGTTTGGGCCGTCCTTTCATTCATCTCACACACACACACACACACACACAAACACACAGCAACAACACAAGCAACAAATCGCATAAAATGTGTAGAAAATTACAAAATATGTTGGCTCTAAAAAAATATTTACTCGATGCCTGTTGCCATCCTTAAAGTATTCGTAATTGCTCTGCCCGTTTTCTTTTTGTTTCCTTTGCAATTGAAAAACAATTTGGCTTTTAAATTATGTGAAACACATGGAAAATGTGAGGAGAAGAAATGCCGCATAAATAATACAGCAAGAATTCAGCACAATTTGTATATTTTTGGCATACATATTGCAAAAGATACGCGTAACAGCTGCGCCAAATGTGTTTTCGTATTGAAGTCAAATTGAAATCTGTGTGAATTTGTGGCTGCCTTTCTGCTGTCTGTATTTGTATCTCTAACTGTAACTGTAACTGTATCTGTATGTTTGTGTTTGTGTTTGTGTTTGCCTTTGTGTACTCCTGCCGATTTGCTGTTATCAAAATGCAATAGACGCTTGTATTGTGTGGCAGCAATTACCATAAAACGCTTTCGCCAACATATCGCGAATATCCGCATTGGCTTTCGGAGCATAATTTTAATATAAAAATGGGAGGTATCTGTATGCCTCGGATATATGGAATGCATATATATATGTTATTATAATCAGTTAAACTATTTATAATATCATTTGAAGAATTCTTGAAAATTCGGCGGATTGCTGTAGTAAGAGATTTTGGGAACATTTTGATACAACAGGCTGTTCCACTGCGTCGTCATAAGCACACACATTCACACACAAAGGCAGCCAAAACTTTTGCACCGAACAGGCGCAATTGATGCACTGTGGAGGAAAAAATAGTATTTTCCGTGTCATAAATCAGAGTAAAATCTTTTATTACTGTAAGGTAATAAATAAATCATAAAAAGCAATGATTAAATGAGATTTTGTAGTGTAAAATTCCAATTTTAACTTCTGTTTATAAATCATTTCAAATTTTTAAAAATAATTTAATTACAGAGCAGAACAGCATCTCTACTTTCTTTACACGTAAAAAAGATGTGATTTCAGCCCATAGTAAAGAAGGCAAACATTTTACATATTTCGTTGCCTACTTTTTTGGGCAGGCAATGCTCGCAATCAAAATCATAAAATATAAGTTTGCACTGCGTAAATTTCGAGTGCTCGCCACAGCTGCCTAAATATTTTTTAATTTGCTTTGTTGTTGGTGCAGTTGCTGATGCTGCTGCTGCCGTTGTTGTTGTTGTTGTTGTTGTTGTTGATATTTTACTGCTGGCAGTGCCAACTGTGCGCGTTAAAGCACAAGTAATAATTTTGTGGAAAAAGTTCTTTTGCTGCCAACTGTTGCCCCGTGCGGCACGTAGTGATTAATCATAAACAGAAATCACTTGAAACGCAGCTGCAGACTTCAAACCAACTCTCAAACCCAGCACCCACTGAAACCCCCCGCAAAAGTCTGTCATTTGAACAAGAGTTGACAAAAAGCACAGAAAAAGAAGATAAAAGCAGGTAACTGACGGTTAGGTAACTGCGGCTCTCATATTGATCAATCAATGTCAGTCGGCTCTTGTTGCAAAATCTATAAGCAATATGATAACCATTTGGCAATAAACTCCGACAACGGCAACACTGCGAATGCGAATCCTGTCCGTCTGTCCGTCTATCTGTCCATCTGTCTGACTGTCTGTCTGACTTTTTGTCTGTCTGGGCATCTGTGCAATTGTCTGGCGTTGTCTTTGTAACACTTTGAGTGATTTGATATGGCACATAACTGCAGACACACACACGCCCCTCCCCCCCGCCTCTAACACGGCTAAACCTTTGATTGAAACAAATTTCCAATATATAACCGAGTGACGGATGCGACGAAAAGCGACATTCTGTTTCCCCTTTCTCCTTTCTCCTATCGCCTTCCATTTCCACTTCTTTGTCTACCTTTAGCTGCTGCGCCAAAAAGTGTCACTTTTTATGAGCGATCATTTGTTTTTTTTCCATTTTGCTTTTCACATCTTCTATCCCCAAATTTGTCGCACCCCTTTTGCGATACTTTTATTTGCTGCTTTCTTGTTGTCGAATGTTTTTCCCTTTCTGTAATTTTATGCTTTTGACAAATTTGAGTTTAAGTGGATTACTTTTTACTATGGCAGCTCCTCCCCCTCCCCCCACTGCTACCACCACAGGCGATTGTATTTAATGCTCCGCTCTTGTTGCTGATGATTAATTAATTGTTATTCCTGCTCGCTCGTTATGTCTGATTTTCTGCGAGACATTTGTAGCACAATTAATTTCCATTTGCATTTGCATTTTCACGTGCGGCAAATGTTTACTCATAAATTTGCGGACGAACGTGAACTAATTGTATCTCATTTGAAATGAGCGCTCAAAATATAATATTATATTTAAATGCTTATTAATTATACCAGCCCAAAACTTTCGATTACTTGTTATGAATGAGACTTTTACTTTAAAAAATAAAATAATTATGTATGCTGAATCCCAATTTGAAATATGTTTATTTGTATAGATAATCTATTTCTTTTTACCTAAAGCATTCTGTCGAAACTGATCGTAGATCCTATCCTTAATCCATTCCTTGCCGTAGGGCGCATAGCTCTTGGTGCTCTTTTGATAAACCAAACAGCTGATGTCTACAAAAGAATCGATGAAATCAAATAGTTGCAGGATATCGTATGTTATGATGGGTATGTTGGGACTGCGACGATTCAGATGCTCCTCATATATCTTGCAGATCGCTTCCAGGCAATCCTTAATATTTTCATAATCGTTAAAGGTGCGCGTCTTGGGACACTTCTTTGGGTGTATAAGCAATATAGTATGAGACATGGCAATAATTCGCTAAAGTAATGTCATAATTAATGCGAATGTTTTTTTGAATATATTGGGATGCTCACCTTTCAGCTCTTGATCCAATTGTAAATGAAATCACTTTTCAATAATACAATTAACTGGCATTTAAATTATAGGCTACTTTTCTTGAGAAAATTATATTTATAATCGACTGAATTGCCATTAATTAAAAAAACTATAAATATATTGAGATTAATTTTACATACAAACTTGAAAAAAATACTATGTTCAACTGAGTTTCTATAAGAGCTTTGACTTGATTTTATTTAGTTTGCGAGGTCAAAGTTTACAGTTGCTGAAAATTGTCCCATGTGGACAATTAGAGGCAAGGGTTTTAACGTCTTAAACACGTGCGTGCGCTTTCAATTTCATTTCCGTTCTGCACGGGCCCCAGGCCCGAGGCACGAGGCCCGAGTCCCAAGTCCCGTAATATACTTAAGTATGGAGCTCATAAAAGATTTAAGCGTCGCTGCCATTACAAATGCAATTTGCAAAAACTTTTGATTTCGCCAGGAGCAGCAGTCAGAGGGATCTCTGGGCCTGGCCCACAGCCTTTTATTGGTCTCATTAAACGAAAATGTTTGCGACTCCAGTGAGCTCAACGTGGCTCTGTTCACAGTACAGAGTTCTCCGGTGTGTCGCTTTCGATTTCTCTACTATTCGCTGGCACATTGGCAAGTCAACTCACGTTTCGCTACCTTTTGAGAAAAGGTGCGCGGCGTTGATTTTGAAAAGTTTTTGTGGAACGCAACCCGGCTCGAGTGCGGCCAAAGATTTGAATGCTTTTTCACTTGACATTTTGTTGAAGTGCTTGAAGTTCGCTGTTGGTTTTTGGTTTTTGGTTGTCGGTTGTTGGTTGTTGGTTGTTGTTGGTTGGTGCGGCCGGCAACGTGATTCGATTTCGATTCGTTTTGGTTACTTGGCCGCCGCCAAAAGACTTTGATATACAACTTTGCAATTAAGCTGGCAATGAAGCGCTAACAGCCGGCCCACCTCCCCACCCTCCACAAATTGAGAACTTTGACGTGAGATGCTCAAAATCAAATTACATTTTGGCCAAATTATTTGTAATTTGTGCAAAGATAGTTCAGAGTTGGAGTTGGAGTTGGAGTTGGAGTCAGTTGTCTGGTCAGAGTCGAAGGCCCATTTGCTTTATATTCATATTCATTGAGATTCAATTCAATTTTCACAAATTATTTGCTTGGTTAGTTTTGTGGCTTCCACAAAATTGTTTGGCTCTGCAACTCGAGAGCAGCACACACACGCACACACACACACACATTGGGGCTTCCTCTTCATTATCTCTGAAGCATTGGGTAACCATAAAATGGTTTCTCTGCTACCCCGGCCAAAAGAGACACTCATGCAAACTATGCATCAGCTCTCGACGCTGGCCACAATGCTTGAGTTTTGCTATTGAGTTTCCTTTATGACAGACAGCCCATAGAATTCTAATTGAATTGTTGGGCCCAAAACGACAATAGCAATTTGCCTTTAACCAAGAACCATTACTGACATCAGTCACTTTGATGTGTTTTGTTTGGCTCTACCCACTGAAAATGGCTAAAAAAGTGTATATTCAATTTATGGAAATGTGTGTGTAAAAGACAGCAAAAGAAATAAGTTAGTTGAATAATATTTTAGTAGACTCCAAACTTCATTCAACACTTTAGTCAGCGGTTAAATAATTGAAAATATAATACAATATTTTTGATAAATAGCAAACGAATGTGACTAAAATATAAAATATATATGATTGGCTTAAACACACAAAGAGAGACAAATGCACAAATCAACCGCTTTTGGCATGTCAAATTCTTTAAATCGAAAATCGATTGTCATGCCGCCGAATTTGCTGGCTTTGTGGCAAATTTAGAGCGCTTTCTGAGCGATTAGGTGCCACATGAAGAGCAAAAATTGGTGGCGTGTGTGTCGATGCCGATAAGAACATGATAATGATGTCTAAGTCGCGCAATCCAATAATGAAAATTAATTTCACACAGACAGACAGACAGACGGACAGAGATTCGATGTGTGTGTGTGTGTGTGTGTGTGTGTGTGTGTGTGTATATGCTACCCACAAGGCCCTAAAGCAATTTATGCCAATTTTCACACACATACACGCCCACACAGAGAGACACACATACTAATGCATAGAGACAGACACAGCCATGCCTGAAATATTTTTGACACCTGCACCAGAATTCCTATTGACAGCGGCAGCGGCAGAGGCAGCGGCAGAGGTAGAAGCAGAGGCCCCAAAATACGCGTTTGAATTTGAAGCGTTTAGCATTTTGGTGGCTTTGGCTATGTGTGCGTATGTGTGTGTGTGTGTGTGTACTGGGTGTGGGGTGTGCATGACAGCCGCAGGCTTTTCTCGCGTGTATGTGTGTGTGTGTGTGTGTGGCATACGTGAAATTTTTGACAGTTATTTTAATGAAATTATGCAAGCGCACTTTCACACATTCAACACCAAAGAGTCCCGCACCCCGCAAACTCGCAAGCAATAAGTTGTTTTTGTAGTGCTTTTGTTGTAGTTGTTGTAGCTGTTGCCTGCAGCCGATTTGAGACGTGTGAGGGGCTGTGTGCGGTGTCACGTATGTGGGTTAATTATATGCATTGCCAACACCAGCTGGGCGGTAGAAATTTTTGATTATTTAATTAGCTGCGCGCCGTAAATAGTTCAAATTTGGCAGACTGCTTCAAAAAATCAGTTCTGTTTAAAACATGAATTTCGAACGAAACCCAAACTTATCATAAATCAAAAATATATTTGTAACATTCTTTGAAGCTGCCTTAATTCTGCTATATATAAGGAGGTCGATTGCTCCCGTCAGTCTTGTTCAAATTACTGGGTAAAGTACAAATTATATTGCCATTAATATTACCGTACCAATTTCTAGACCACATGTTTATATTGTTGAATAAATTTCCCAATTTATTTATAGAAGTAATTCGAGCTCTTTACATTTTGTATACCAATCAAAAATGAGCCCACGCAACGGCCTTAAAAGTGATTCAAGTCAAACAAAATACTTGTAAATAGAATTTCATGTTCAAGTGCTTTCCAAAGTTGCTACTGCTATTATTATTTTTATTATTTTTCGGTGATTTTCTGATTTTACTTCTGCTCTTTGTGCAAGTGTCTTTTTTTTCTATTTCTCTTCTTTTTTTTGTTGGGGGTGCTTTGTGTCATCGTCGCCTCGTCAACGGCAACGTCAGCGTCTCAAACTCGAACTCGAACCGAAAACTGAAAACTCCCAAGTGGCCAAGCAGCACTCGAAAAATGTCGCATTCGCTGGACCTGGACCTGGAACTGAACCAGGACCTCAACCTGGACCTGCTGACAGCAGCAGCATTCGAGCCAAAAGCACTCGTCCCACTCACATCCAAAATGAGCTGAAGCTGCTGAGGGGGACTAAATCTGGGCACGTGTTGAGTGCGCACAAAAGTATGCTATGGAGCATACGAGCAATCTTTTATTTGATACGTTTTTGATTTGAGAACTGAATGTCGCCGCAGCAGACAATGTCAATGTGTGTACACAGCCACCCCACTCCAACCCACCCCACCCAACCCCTTTCCTCCTTTCCCCCCAAATTGATGTCGAAAACAATGACAGAGTCAGCAGCAAAGTAAAGAGAGAGACACAGAGCAAGGGAGAGGGAGACAGTTGACTGCGCCCAGTCTCAAGTGCATCATGACACGTGAGTTTTTTGTCGAACACATTCTCTGCCCTGCCCTCCTCCCTTATTTTGCTTCTTTTTTAGGTTAGGTGTATGTTTTTGGTAATTTGATTTTCAGCGCACATTGAGATTTGTCACAGACGCCAAGTTAACGCTACATTTGACGCCATTGGCCCAAAAAAAAAAATAACAAAAGAAAACGTGAGCTGAATTTTACAATTCCTATCTCCCCCACACACACACCCCCCCTGTGCATAATTTTGCATGTTGTTTGCGCTCTAATAGAAAATCTTTGTTCGATTTGATTTCAACAATAATTGAGCAGGCAATAGAAAACGCGCCAAAAGTTTTTTAACGTCAGCGTTTTGCATTTGAAAATATAAAAAGTGAAATAAAAAGGTGGCAACTGCCACGCCCCACACCCCACGCCCAAACAACACCCCTGCAGCAACATGGCGTCGTGTTGATGAGGCACTTGCCGTTAAATTTACTGTCACATATTTTTGTTGTTGTTTTTTGTTTTTTAGTTGTTGCTGTTGTTGTTGTTGTGGTTGTTGTTGTTGAGCAACTGCGCACGTATTTGTCGTTTCCATTACAGTTTGTGCTGATTTTGATTTGCTGCCCGAGCTGCCAGCTACCCGCCCCCCTTTGCCGACCCTCTGGGCCTATGCCTGTCATTCAATCTCAAATTCACTCAATCAGTCAGTGCGTCAGTCAGTCCGTCCGTCCGTCCGTCCGTCCGTCCGTCCAACAGCCTGGCTGCCATTCTGGCAGTTTCAGTTAGTCATTGCGTCAACACTTTGGCAGTGCAAAAGAGGCGTACCACACACACACACGCACACCCCCTCACACACAGACACATTTTGGTTATACATATGTTGTTGGAGTCACGTTTATTGTTGGCAATTTTTTTGTTGCGCTGCTGCCTTTTCCATTTGCCGACTTATGACTTTTGTGCGCGCATAGGCAATTTCTATGCAATCCCCCACCTGATACCTACCCCGACTCCACCACCTCTACGCCCACTTTAACACGTGTGTGGGCGTGTGTGTGTGTGTGTGTGTGGGACGCATTTGTCATACTCAAATTTAAAATTCAATTTACTTGCGTCATAAATTTAATAGCCTAGCGCTGGCGAAATCAGAGAGTTCAGTTGATTTGGAGCAGTTGAGCACATGCTCCAAAAAAGGGGTTCAGTATATTACATGTTTTATGGGACAGCTGCTGGTTGCAAATATGATTAAAGCGTAATTAGCTGGCGCACAATTCAACTGCAGCGAAAAATATAGAACACTTTAGATATTCTTATTAAGATTATAATAATTTGACTCTTTTTTGACATTTTATTGAAGTAATGTTAACGTTTTACAATATCTTAAGACTACATGAAGGCTAATTATTTGAAAGGTAACCTCACATATATTTTATGTAAGCTCACAGTATTAAAAATAATTGAGAACATACATTTTGGTTATTTTCTTGCAATTTACAGCAATTGTACAACTTATGTAGACTTGACTTAATAACTCAGGGGCCATCATCATTTCTATCTGTATCTGTATCTGTATCTGCATGTCTTTTTTGGTAAACTCAAAGCGACAGTTGCAATGCTAATTGCTGAGCTTGTTAGACACATAAAAGACTTTTATTTCACAAAAGAAAAATAAAACATGCACACATACACACACACACACACACACACACACATGGGAGTAATGTGATAGAACAAAAGTGCGCCAATTAGAAGTAAAATGCAGTTTTTAAGCTCTCACAATTGCGCACACAACTTATAACTAAATGTGCGCCCAACCGCAAAAGCCAGCAAAAGTTGATTTCTTAACAACTCCGAAAAAGGAGGCCACAGAACCGCAAAAATGTCAGAAGAGCGTCAGGCAAACTGGCGCCGAATATGGGCAACATTTTCATCTCAAGCCTTGGGATGCCCAAAAAATGTTCAGAGTATCAAAACCACAGTTTTAAGCCCAAAATAAGTTGGAGGTGTGTGCATGTGTGTGTGTTGTGTGCTGTGTGGTGTGTAGAGGTTGTTAGTAAGTTAGTAGTCTGCTTGTTGTCTCTATATTGTGGCACATTTGGCCTGGACGCTCATCTGTAAATCCACACACACACACACACACATACACACACTTTTAAACACACACACATTTGACATGGCAATGAAAAAGATGAATGCAACTAAAATGAAGACTGCAAGACAGCTTTGGGATCCGGATATCCTTCAAGTGGGTAACATAATTAAGTCATACGTTAGGCGGCGAAACTTTCAAAGTGATTTACCAAAAAAAAATGTACAATAAATTTCATATGCTGCAGATACTATAAACATATATGCCAAAGCTATCGCCGACAATGAAGTATAGATTGAAATTATCGGTTATATTAATTTAGTATTGTATTATTTACTACTATGCAAAAGAATTTGATTTTTAATTTGTATTGCTTCTGTTCCTTCTAAAGTGTATTCAAACTTCTGTATGCCAATCATATAATTTCACTGTGCATTTCTATTTATGTTTTACTTAAAACTTTGTGGCTTGTTAGAGTTCGGCTGAGTTAGGGAGGAGGACTGCCTAGTTTGAGTAGGTGAGTAGGGAGAATTCTGATTTGCGCTTGTCACGCTGCAAAATAAAACTAAGTCCATTTTAATTGAGTTTTTCAGCATGTGACAGCCTTATAACCATAATAAAATGCTATTTTTAGTTATTTGTCACATGCATTTGATTTCATACAGTTACCACTCGCATTCACAATTCACAAATCACAATTTGTTATGCAGGCAATTTGGCAACATTGTCGCAAATGAATTGTGAATGAAATGCAAATTTTTGTGTGGTGCAATTTGATGGTCATACGACCAATCGAATATTCTCATACCGTGACAAATTAAATTCCACACTTGTTTTTCCAATTTACCAATTTGTTTTTCCCAGATAAAAAAGATATAAGTTACTTTTCGGAGTGCGCAAAACTTTTCTTTATTTGCTGACGCGATATCAAAGGCAAAATTGTACCTCAAGTTTTTCGCATTGCGCAACGGCTGCCTGTAATATTTTTGTTTTTCTTATTTTACTTTTATTTTGGGTGCGTAATCAGCGACAGGGGCAACCAAATAAGTTGTACTGCAATAATAAATTGAATAAATAACATTTTGTATACGAAAACGTTGCCTGTAAACAACAGGAAATGGGGAAAACGGACAGTATGGAAAACCCTCAAAGCCGTGGAAAGCCAAGTAGCAAGGTGAGAGAAGTGGAAGCTGTGGTCTCCCCATAATTTAAATCTGATTAGTTGCCTTTGGACGGAAATGATTTAGTTTGTCAGGATGTGCGCCAAGTGGCGGCACTTGAAAAATTTATAAACTTCCGTTTTGCTTTCGTCTTTAAATCACTGACTTCAAAATTGCCTGATTGAAGAGACTCGACTAAGAAATTACCTTACCAGACTTCAAAATGCCATAACTTTGTCAAAACTCATCGGATTTCGGATTCCGTATATATCAATATATATATATATATATACATATATATATATATATATATATATATATCAATTCTACATTTAAATTTAAAAAACTCATACTTTTCGGACATTTAAGGTCTTGTTTAATATGAATTAATTGTATGTGCTTTATTCTTGTCAATTCAATTGGGAGGTCTTCATGCACAGTTTATTCGGGTTTAGTTGAAATTTTATAAGCATTTGAAATATGTATGTTTTTCTCACAGCCGTATTTAACTATTTATAGTGCTCCCGACAGTGGCGCCCTAGTGCATTTATTCGAATCAATATGCAATATTTACAGTAACCACAAGTAACAGATTTCAAAACTGGCAACACAAAATGCCAGTCATAAGAGGAGGAGCAGCAGCGAAGCTACACACAACCATATTTCTTTATCTCCCTTCGGCACTCTCTCTGTCTCTCTCTCTCTCTCTCTCTATGGAAACAACTGAGCCATAAAAAGCACAAAACTGGGTTAGCTGTCGAGATTTTCCAACACTGCAACAACAACAACAGCGCGGAAAACAGGAACAGGAACAGGAGGAGGAACAGGAACATTGACAGCCCATACCCATCAGAAACGGAGCATTTGGGATTGCCAATGCATTTGCAATTGAGCGGACCAAAAATCCAAAAGGAAAGGGGAGAAACAGAAGTTAAAAACTCACGAGCTGATGCTGAGCGCAGGCAGCCAAGCGAAATGGCGGGAAATGCAAGCCGACGCTGCCACGCCCCCTTGGCCCAGTCCGCCCGCTTTGCTCCCACGATATCTGTCAAGTGAACTGCAAGTGATATGGCAGGACGAACCTGCAAACTAAGGACGAGCGTGTTCACGTGCAAAATTGCAGCTATTCCCAAACGGTTGCCACTTTTTGATACCCTAGCAAAGGGTATTACAATTTTGTCGTAAAGAAGAAGAAATCTCTGACAGCATCAAGTGTATATATATTCTTGAACAGCATCAATAGCTAAACTATATAGGCATTTAAAACACATAAGTTTCGATATTGATTATGTTCTAGGCTATCAATATTATATTACTATATCTCATAGGAATAATTGCTCGAAAAGCCATTTCTAGCCATTTAAAATGTTGTTAAATTTTATAGTTTAAATGTGCCCGGTTGGACTTTTATCAGCAAGGGTATACAATGTTCGGTGTGCCAAAGATAGCTCGACTTTCTTGATTTTTTGTTTGCCATTGCAAAATCGAATTCACTTTGCGTGTGTGTGCGTTACTTGAGAGCATCATTTTGAGTGTGATCGATGGCGGCTGGCAGGACATGCAGCAGGCAGGAGCTGGAGCAGGAGTAGAAGAAGGAGGCAATGTTCCTGTGGATTTTAATCAGCAATTGAAAGCCGATCGGCGCTGTGCAGACAATGACAACGACTGATATCCTTTGCGGCTTTGCATTGCCTGGCTCAGGCATTTATCTCACGCACACACACACACACACAAACACACGCAGCTGCTCATGCACTTGCACTTCCGGTTCCGCTTGAGGGGCGACAAGCATTGGAAAGAAACACAGACTGGACATTGGACATCTTCAAGCTCAGCTGATGGGTGGGTGGCCAGCACTGATTGTTTGCCCACGCTGCAATGCCACTAAATTGTTTGTCTTGTATGTGTGCGTGTGTATTGTATCTATGTGTATGCGTGTGTGTGTGTATTTGTGTGCGTGCAATGCCATTAACAATACGCCCAATGCCAAACTGGCAAACGCGCCAAAGCCATTGTTATTTCGGCGGTCGATTGTTGTTCTTCCGGCTTGCGTGAGCTTACTGCGGCCCCAAAAACCATTCCCCCTCCACCCCACCGTTCACCACCCCCTACCCCTATACCTCGTGTAGCCGCAAATTGTGCAAACAAGCGTGGGAACGAGCGAGGGAGAGAAAGACAGAGAGAATTGGAGCTGCGTCAGGATGCTCCATGCAAAGCTTGTGCCACAAATCGCTTCAATTTTGTTGCGTGTTCGGTTTTTGGCCTTATTGTTGATGTTGTTGTTGTTGTTGTTGCTCTCTCGTCTGGTTTGAGTTGTTTTTTCAGCTCGGTTTGTTCTCGACTGCAATAATCTTATTAGCAGTTTGTTGTTCGAACCTAATCAATTACCAACGTAATTACAAACTTTGCTAATCTGCTTAGGTCGTAACACAGACACACAGACAGATAAACAGAGAGAGAGAGAGAGAGTGAGTGAGAGAGGGGTTGAGTAGGAGAGGGGCAACAATATATGCCTATGCCGTATATCGATGTACCCTAATAGCCAAATGCCCATTTTTGGCCAAACTGTTGTTCTGAATTTATAGCAATTTAAATTTATAATACCATTTTCCTTCTCTTTTCCAGGTAACATCAGATTCCTGTCAGCTTATGAGCTTGTTTGCTTGAGCTGCATGCCGTCAGCTATATGCCTACATACTGAAAAACATCGCCAGATGAAAGGCTATTTCCAATTTTATTGTTATTATACAAAATTCGAAATCAATAAAATATATAATACAACCGCAGTCTATTTATTATTTGATAACAAAAAGAAAACATACCTTCAGCCGGGGGGTGCGGTAAAAATATGCTGGTCAGCCAGCTCGGATTACCAGGACGGAAGGGGGCGTGGTTAGGAAATATACGGTCCAATCTTCATGGTAGGTCACAAGTAAACTATGTTCCAAATTTGGTGATTCTAGCCTTAAAATTGTGGGAGATATAGATGTTTGCAATTTAACGTGGCGGAAAGGGGCGTGGCCAGGAAACCTATGGTGTAAACTTTTGAGTAGGTGACCAGTAATCTGTTTTCCATATTTGAAGCTTCTTGCTCAAAAATTGTGGGAGATATAGATTTTTGCGATTTACGGGGGCGAAAGAGGGCGTGGCTGGGAAATCTACGGTCCAATCTTTATGGTAGGTCACAAGTAAAGTATGTTCCAAATTTGGTGATTCTAGCTCAAAAATTGTGGGAGATATAGATTTTCGCGATTTACGGGGGCGGAAGGGGGCGTGGCCGTTAAACCTATAATCCAATCTTTATGGTAGGTCACAAGTAAACTATGTTCCAAATTTGGTGCCTCTAGCTCCAAAATTGAGAGAGATATAGATTTTCGCGATTTACGGGGCGGAAGGGGCGTGGCTGGAAAATCTACGGTCCAATCTTTATGGTAGGTCATAAGTAAAGTATGTTCCAAATTTGGTGATTCTAGCTCAAAAATTGTGGGAGATATAGATTTTCGCGATTTACGGGGGCGGAAGTGGGCGTGGCCGGTAAACCTATGATCCAATCTTTATGGTAGGTCACAAGTAAACTATGTTCCAAATTTGGTGCCTCTAGCTCCAAAATTGTGGGAGATATAGAGTTTTTTGACTTAAGGGGGCGGAAGGGGGCGTGGTCAGGAAACCTATGGTGGAAACTTTTGAGTAGGTGACCAGTAATCTGTGTTCCAAATTTGGTGCTTCTAGCTCCAAAACTGTGGAAGCTAACAAATTTCGTGATTTGTGTATGCGGTGGGAGCGGGGGGGTGCGGTATAATTTTTGCGTTTTCAAAAGTTACAAAATATGCTGCTGGCGCAGCTCGGAGTACCAGGCGAACAGAAATCAGCAGAAGGTAGCCGTGTTTTAAAAAAAACCAGTGTTTCAAAAATAAAAAAAACCAGTGTTTTAAAAAATAAAACAAACAACCAGTATTATAAAAATTAAAAAAAAAATAATTGCATCTTTCGCGCGCAGAATAATATTATTTTGTGAGCCGCACGAAAGATGCAATTATTTTTTTTATTTATTTAGGCTGCGCGCGAAAGATGCAATGATTTTTTTTAAATGTTTGAAACACTGGTTGTTTTTTTTTATTTTTGAAACACTGGTTTTTTTTTATTTTTGAAACACTGGTTTTTTTTAAAACTCGGCTACCTTCTGCTGATTTCTGTTCGCCTGGTACTCCGAGCCGCGCGAGCAGCATATTTTGTAACTTTTGAAAACGCAAAAATTATACCGCACCCCCCCGCTCCCACCACATAGGCAAACCACGAAATTTGTTAGCTTCCACAGTTTTGGAGCTAGAAGCACCAAATTTGGAACACAGATTACTGGTCACCTACTCAAAAGTTTCCACCATAGGTTTCCTAGCCACGCCCCCTTCCGCCCCTTTAAGTCAAAAAACTCTATATCTCCCACAATTGTGGAGCTAGAGGCACCAAATTTGGAACATAGTTTACTTGTGACCTACCATAAAGATTGGATCATAGGTTTACCGGCCACGCCCACTTCCGCCCCCGTAAATCGCGAAAATCTATATCTCCCACAATTTTTGAGCTAGAATCACCAAATTCGGAACATATTTTACTTATGACCTACCATAAAGATTGGACCGAAGATTTTCCAGCCACGCCCCCTTCCGCCCCCGTAAATCGCGAAAATCTATATCTCTCTCAATTTTGGAGCTAGAGGCACCAAATTTGGAACATAGTTTACTTGTGACCTACCATAAAGATTGGATCATAGGTTTACCGGCCACGCCCACTTCCGCCCCCGTAAATCGCGAAAATCTATATCTCCCACAATTTTTGAGCTAGAATCACCAAATTTGGAACATACTTTACTTATGACCTACCATAAAGATTGGACCGTAGATTTTCCAGCCACGCCCCCTTCCGCCCCCGTAAATCGCGAAAATCTATATTCTCTCAATTTTGGAGCTAGAGGCACCAAATATGGAACATAGTTTACTTGTGACCTACCATAAAGATTGGATTATAGGTTTACCGGCCACGCCCACTTCCGCCCCCGTAAATCGCGAAAATCTATATCTCCCACAATTTTTGAGCTAGAATCACCAAATTCGGAACATATTTTACTTATGACCTACCATAAAGATTGGACCGAAGATTTTCCAGCCACGCCCCCTTCCGCCCCCGTAAATCGCAAAAATCTATATCTCTCTCAATTTTGGAGCTAGAGGCACCAAATTTGGAACATAGTTTACTTGTCACCTACCATAAAGATTGGACCGTAGGTTTCCCAGCTACGCCCTCTTCCGCCCCCGTAAATCGCAAAAATCTTTATCTCCCACAATTTTGGAGCAAGAAGCTTCAAATATGGAAAACAGATTACTGGTCACCTACTCAAAAGTTTGCACCATAGGTTTCCTGGCCACGCCCCTTTCCGCCACGTTAAATTGCAAAAATCTATATCTCCCACAATTTTAAAGCTAGAATCACCAAATTTGGAACATAGTTTACTTGTGACCTACCATGAAGATTGGACCGTATATTTTCTAACCACGCCCTCTTCCGCCCCCGTAAATCGCGGAAATCTATATCTTCCACAATTTTGGTGCTACAGACACCAAATTTAGAACATAGTTTACTTGTGACCTACCATAAAGATTGAACAGTAGATTTCACAGCCACCACAGCCATTTCTTCCGCCCCCTTATATCGCGAAAATCTAGATCTAACGGTTTATCGTTGCTCAAGATGATTTAATAGTTCTAACGCTTATCCGCAGTCAAATTTCAATTTACCATGATACCAAAAGTCATTGAATGCTGTTGTTTTTTTTATTGTCTAGCTAAGGATTGCAAAAATGCCAAAAACTTTTGTCGTAATCAAAAGCCAAAATATTTGAATATGCCAAGACAAAATGAATGCCGTGTGTTGTGTGCTCAACCAACCACCCCATAACAGTCCTCCTCCATTTTGGCCATAACTCCCAAGGCCCTCATACGTTTTGCCTTTTGCTGCCAACAGCAGCAAACTTTTCCACGCATGATTTAAATGGGAATAAATCTTGCGTTAAGATTCGACTCGGATTTGGATTATGCAACGTGGCGTCGGCTGCCAGACTCACGAGGGTGAGAGGGAGGGGGAGGGGTTTGGGGCACAGAAGATGGATCTGAATTCGTTGGCATTTCTTGGGGCGCTGCTGCGTCACGTAGTTGGTAAATTTGTTTACATGTTGCTGTCGTCGTCGTTTTAGTTTTGCAAATCCCGCTCCGCCCTAAACACCTCACCTTAACACACCCATACATACGCGTCTACAATTGGCATAAACTTTTTCATATGCAAATCGCAAGTTTAGCAAAATATTTCGTTTATTGTTGAAGTTTTCTTTAGTTGCTCTCTGTGAGCTCGTCAAACATTCTGTATATTTTCTTTTTTGGCAGCGCCAGAAAGTTACTCCAAAACTTTCCGCCCCGAAAGAATTTTGATAAATTGCGCTAGGCAACCGAACCGAAGCGACAGCCATGTAAGTTTATCTCCCAGCAGCAGCAGCTCATTGCAGCTATTTATTTTCCACAATAAGTTCATACTTTTTTTTGTTTTTTATTATAAAAAATCATGACACCTTTTATTGATTTAGTTTTTTTGTTTGTGTGACTGTGTGTTGTATACTACATGAATATACATTTATATTTAATACATACATATTTAATTTATTCACTTAACTAACTGCATTTATCACTAGATTTTTACGTTCTCGCTTTTGACTTTCGCCTTGAATCGGAATCAGCAAATTATTTTGTATGATTAAATGTATTACAATTATGAATTGAAGTTTGCGCACATATTTATAAATGGTAATATATGTTTGACTTAACATCTAATTAGAACACACAGCCTTGCTTTGTTTCTCTAAAAAATTACACTTAGCATTCTAGTTAATTACATTTAATTACACACCGACAAAAACGCTTATAATTTTATTACAATTTGTATGCATTTGACGATATCATTGAAAAAGCATTTAAATTTATATATTTTTTTTGGTTTTTTTATATATATTATTATTTTTTTTTTTATTTAAAGCCACAATCAGATAGAAATGCACAGTTAGGGTTACACCAATAGCTTATGAATAAACGTGTAATTAGCTAAGTTCTACAATACTTTTGTTAAATAAATTTGCTAAACAATCATAAATGTTCCTATAAAAAGCCTTCAGTGACTCAATCAGCTATTAAGCTAGCCATTTTATATTCTGCACAAAAATGGGCAACACTGAAGATTGTCTACTCAATTTTTAAGTTCAGTATATTCTATAAAACGTTCACTCAAATTGCGTGCTGCAATATTATATGCTTCAAATGAACTTGCAATTCACCGATTAGCCCAATTGTATTCCAAACTATGATTTGTCAATGCTTTTGTATCACTACAAATAAACAAAACTCTACAAATAAATTATAAACACACATTATGCTAATAATATACCTTTTTTGTTTGTTTTTTTTTTAATGATTTTATTTATATATATATTTGTGTTTATTATATTCTTTTAAAAATGTTTGCTTCGCAAGCTTTATTAAAAATGGCATTATGCTGCGATATCTTACAAATATTTTCCATATAAGGTGTTTTTTTTTTTTTTTTTTTTTTACAAATATATCATGTGTACAAGGATTTAAAAATTTACACTTGTTGCTAATTTGTATGTGACAGCAAATTTGATGGGCAGCATAGTAATATGTACAATATATTTGAGACCAAAAAGATATACAGATCGACAGCAAACAACTGAAACGAAAGAGTTTACAATAAATATTCATCGATAAGAAAATGAAGATCAAAGTAGTTCTGGTTAAGCTCACCTTATGACTCTCGTTAGCAGCATTACTTATGTTGGCTTTCGGAAAAATGGTATAAATTATGCATATTCTAGGACAACTTGAAGAAACGTCAACTTGAAATCTAAATGGTAAGAAAATATGTTAAAGCTAGGTTATCAAATGAAATAGCTATACAGATAGATCAATTGCCATTTAACATTAAGAGTAATTAATACAAAAAGTAGCGATCATGTGCATTTTGAAACAGAAAACAAAACTTTATTTATATATATAATATGCAAGTGTTGTGTGTACATATGTGTGTGTGTGTGTGTGTGTTGTTTGTTTGAATGTATGTAGGGTGTGTATTTTACATAAACAAAACTATGCTCTATATAAACATTATGCAAATATAGCTCTACTAATTAACTACAAAACGTTTAGTGCGTAAGAAAGTAAACAAAATGAGTTTTCGACATTTTGAAATGGATACAAAGAGTACACTGAAGAAATGAAGTGTATTACAAATATAATACCAAAAGAAAAAAAATTAAAACTAAAGAGACTTCATTAAAGCAAATAAAAAGTTGATATTACATTGTGGAGTTTGTTTTTAATTTCAGAGATTTTAGTTTTCTTTTGTAAACAAAAATCACTGAAATTATAAACAAATCCAACAAGATGAACATGTTTTTTATTTTCCCATATTAACACTAAACAATTTTGTAGCGCATTAAAACTAAACGAAATATATAATAATAATAGTAATGATAATTAAGTATAACAAAAACATTGTTCTTTCCATTCAGTACAAATAAAAAATGTTGGTTGTTTTTTAACAATTCAGTAAAGGCACTAAAACTAGTAAATACGCATCAGCATATTAAAAAATAAAAAAGATAATCCATTTAACAAAACAAAGTAACCAATATATATTTATGTATATATATATATATATATATATATATTCTATATAGCATATATATAGTTGTGAGCTTCAGATATTCAAAAAAACGTTCAAAACTTGTGACTTGCAACATCATGAGATGAACAAATGAAACAGAGACAAGTGTGGATTGCTCAATAGCTGGGTATTTTAAATACATATTTTTTTTTTTTTTTTTTGAAGTGTTTTTTGTTATGTTTTATATGAAACTTACGAGCTAACACTTGAAACAGATTAAAGATTTAGTGTGTCATAGTTTCGAAATAGCAAAGTGTACAAAAAATAGTTGTTAAAAAATGTAAGTGTACGACAACAGCTTAAAATAAATCAAGTGTCGTTTAAGTTGTTGCGAAAGTAACTTCAAAGCGTAACAAACAGAAAGTGTTTGACAAAAACTAAACGCTAAACTAAGGCATTTAAATTAAAGGGTATCAACTTCAACATTTAACGTGCTAAGTATATATTTGCTGTCTCTTTTTGGCACAATTTCATGTCTTTCAAATGTTTTTTTTTTGTGTTTTTTTTTAATATTTTCTTTTTTGTTGTTTTGTTTTAAGGGGTAATACGTACAACGTAGGGTTCTTGATTTTTTTGGTTTTACTTTAAGCGCGCGCGCTCCACAAGAGGGTAACTCTTCATTAGACTACTCCATTAGACAATTTAGTTCGATTCGTTGGATTCTTTGTTATTTCTTGGGGCTAAACATTTCTTCTTGTTGTTCTTGTGGCTATTGTTGTTGTCGTTGTTGTTCATTTTAGTTGTTGTGGTTGTTCTGCGCTGCTGACTCTCCTCTATTCTCTATTTTCTAATCTCCATTCTCTCTTTGTTTCTCTATCAGCGCTAGCGCTAGTAGGGCTTGGAAGCATCCTTGGGCTTCTTCAACTGCACCTTCAAGCGCTTTGTGCCCACCTGAAAGCCGTTCATGGCCTTAATGGCCATCTGGGCCGATTCGGGATTGTCAAACGAAACGAATCCAAAGCATTTGGATAGACTCGTCTGCTTGTCAATAAACACCTTGGCCGAGATGACATTGCCAAAGGGCAAGAATGTGGATGCCAAGTCGGTATCCGTAAACTCCTGCGGCAAATGATAAATGAACAGATTGCAGCCTTCAGGACCTGGTAAAAATGGAGAACAAATATAATATATATGATTAATAAATTAGTTTAAAAAAATACAAATATTTATATATATACATAAGATAACATTACATAGAAACTAGTATAAATGTTTACAACCGGCAACTTTTCACAATTGAATTGCTTGGTTAACAAACTGTAGAATTGATCCTTATCTAGAAAATAGCTCTGCCAATTAGCTGAGATAATGCTGCCCCTGTGAAATTGACTAACCGCAAACGGCAACTTGCAGCTGCCGCTTAAAGCGCCATTAAAAGCAGCTCTCGAAAGTGAAAACCTAATAGCAGAGATAGCTACAACAAGAACTGCTGAAGTTGCCGACTGCTGTTTTACAGCTACTGACATTGACAGTAATTTGCACGAAAAGTGCAAACCGCAGCAGGACGCGAGTTGACATCGACGACGACGACGACGACGACGGCGATGGAGCAGCCAGCAGCCAGCAACAGCAGCTGTTAATATGCGACGCCAGCGACAGTTGGCAGCACGTGCTGCTAAACAAAATGTCACACACACACACACGCACACACACACACACACACAGACAGACACGCACGCCACTTGGGCGCATCATTTCCGCATCCGTTTTGACAATCAGCCGCTCTTCCACCACTCGCTTCCCCTTCGCTCTGCTCTGCTGTATATATAATTTTAGCTTTTGTCTGCTCAAATTTCAGCTCATTCGAGCAGCTGTCATTATGTGGGTGTGTATGTGTGTGGGTGTGTGCGGTTCATATGTGTGTGAGGTAAATTAATTGCTCATTGCCAAGCCAAGACACAGAGATGAGTAGCCAAAAACGACTGCTGAGTGGACAGCAGATGAAACGACCTTTAAGGTTCCAATCCGATGAAATGGCAAAATTGGATGTGTCTGTCAGAAAAAGCTTTTGTTTAAACTGTAAAGTCAGTAACCACTTGGGAATTATAAAAGCTAATTGTTGTTTTGTTTAATGGCAGCTTTACAAAAAGATACAATTTCTCTGGGTTTTCTATTAAAGATGTCCAATCGAGTTAAAATTCATGTTCTCTTAGGCTTTCTCGCAGAATCCTTTACTGTAGTCGCACTCACTTTATCTGTCTCTCGGCAGTCGTGTCGTATACGTAATTAATCTGCGGTGCCTGCACATCAACGCTATCATAAATGCAAGCGGCCAAGGATAATAACAACAATAGCAATTTATGTACATCACGCAAGCTTGGCTTGATGCATGTGTGCCACGCCCCCCACGCCCACTGCGACGCCCAAACATAAGCCCATAATGCATGGCGCATTGTAATCAAATAACTTTGTATGCCTTCTTCGTCCTCGTTGTTGTTGTCGTTGTCATTGTTGAATGTCAACTCCATCATCGTTTGCCAGCAGCGCTATTAATAACATAGATACATCTTTTGTCATCTTTGCCGCTAGTGCAGAATGATGCATGCCACGCCCCCATACCACCCATACCACTCCCCCAGCAAATACAGTTCCCCGTTTAGTTTGATTGAATTCGATGGCAGCTGCAACAGCAGCAACAACAGGGCACAAATCAAAGGACAACGCTTTTGGGCTGCCTTCTGATGAGAGCTGCGGAGTGACTGATGTGATTATAAAATGAAAGGCAAATTAAGAGGCGTCTGCCCCGCCCCCTCTTAGCCAGCCAGCCAGCCATTGTTCCTTTATGGTATCTAAAGATATGCCCTGCTGCTATACAACTCTGGGCCTTTATACATATTAATTGACTTTGCTGCTCGTATGTGTGTGTGTGTGTGTGTTTATCTGTATCGGTGTGTGTGTGTGTGTGTGAGAGTATGGGTTGCTGCTTGTTGTTTCGCACACACTCAACAATTAATTTGGCCACACACACACCAACACATAAATATACTTGCAGTAGGTGTGAGTAATTAGCGAGTGTTGAGTGACGTTTAAAAATTCTTGCTGGGCTATTGAATTAAGCGACTAACGAGCAACACGTGTGCGACAAATACAAAGACAAAAACAACACACATAATTAGCAGAGCGTCAAGTGATGCCAGGACAACATAATTTCTATCGAGGGAAGGGTCCACCAATCATAAGAATGCATAGTAAATAATCCACTATTTACTGTAGCATACTTTTTGGAGCCTAAAATCAACATGTATTTTTATGCTTATCAGTTTTAGTATTCTTATTGGGATAAGAAACCTTCTCAGAACCGACTTCCAAGCTGCATAATTTTCACAGCTTCAGTTACTTCAGTAACTGCCCTTTAAAAGCGTTTGGTATCGAACTTAAATGCTTTCTTAAGCATTTCCTAAGCAGCTCAGGCGAAACCATCAGCAACAATAATACGATTTTTCAACGTTTTTTTTTGCCTTTTTTATTTAGGGGAAAAATCTGAAATCGAAGTTGCTGCAAAAAAATGCAGCAGATTTCTGCAATTTGTGGAGGAAGTAGCAACAGCAACAGCAGCTGGAGACAGCAACAATGTCTGGGGGCAGATAAATTCTCAGCATGTGAAATTTATCAAATGACAACATGAGCAACAACAACAATGAAAAGAAGAAGAAGCAGCAGCAGAAGCAGAGTAACAACAACAGGAAACAAGTTATAAGCATGTAGACAGGCGCAGACGACAGGCGCAAAATTAAGCAGGAAGCGTACAGCAACACAAAAAAAAAATGTAAAAGGATGTGAAAAAGAAAAAAATATATATATAAAGACGAGGCTAAGGCTAAAGAGTGGGAGGAGCAGCTGAAGAATGCTAAGGATGAGAGGGTTAACTACTACTATATGTAGTAAATAAAAAATTGTTCATATAATTTTAAAAATCTTTTTGTAACATAAAATAAATTAAATTATATCCACAATTATAACAAAAATTGTCAACTCTTAATTTGAAGAAGAGAACTTAGCACAAACTCTGAGGGAAACGATTTTTATATTTAATTATTACATATTCCTTGCAGTAATAAATTAAATTAATAATGAAAATTAATTGAATTCAATTGCAAGATCTATATAAAATATGTGAATAGAAAGACAAATTTTTTGCTGTGTTTAAATGCGAGGCTGTAGCCAAAGGCAGCCAAATATGACAGTGACAAACGATGGCTAAGGGAGGCAGCAGCAGCAGGGGGGCTGGGGGGTGGGGCAAACCCTCCAAAACGGATGCAGTCGGATTAAAGTCATGTGCATAAGCCGGATGTGGGAATATAAAATAAGCAAGTGCTGTGCACACACACACACACACATACATACACTGGACAGATAGAGAGAGAGGAAGTCAAAAAGATATGCGACTTTTTGGCCGGACATGCAACGAACTTGACTTTAACTGCGGCTAGTCGAAGGACCCGAAACTCGGAACTGCAGCCACCAAAGTGAGTGATTATGAGAATTGGCGACATATTGCAGCAGACACTCCTAAATATATGTGTATATATAAGTATGTGTGTGTGTGTGTGTGTGTGTGTGTGGCAATAAAATCAATAAAACTGTATGCAAGCCAGTCAGATGTTCCATGCTGCCATATAAATTCCATTTGGCTGGGCCATGCCCTTGAGAGCCGAATTGAAACGCGGACAAAACGAAGTAAAAGAAAATGGCATAAAAATTGTTGGCCTGCTGCTTGTTAGCAAACATGTTAGAGGGGTTAAGATATATGTATATATACATATATATATATATATATGTTTCGACTGTGTGTGCATGTGCATCAATAGGAAGCGCTATAAAAAAAAAGAAGGACGACGAGTAGAAGGAGACAAGGAGCTCTCCATAACGGATGCGGCATCTTTGCTCAACGGAAGAGGAAAATGCAATATAGGAAATCGTTTTTCGCACACACATAAAACTACCGCCACACACACACACACACATTGCACAGAAAAAGACAAAACAGGAAGTTTATTTGTGGTGTGGCAAAAGAAGTCACGAAAAAAAAGAAGAAACATGTGGTTAAATTTGTTACATATAAATTTATATATTTCTTATTTTTTTCTATTTTGTGGCGGATTTTGCGGCTTGCAGCGCAATGCAGCCAGCAGCAAGGAGCAATGTGGGCCAACATAATGATTCGCAGTTAACTGAATTTATATGCCAACGACGAGACGCTACAGTTAACAAGGCTGTTAAGTACTATGGGTACTATCAAATGCGACTGAAGAGTTTTATAGTTAAGTTTAAGCAGGAATTTTAGCAAATGAATGCAAATCTTTTTGCAATATACAGATACATTTTGTTATTAATACTACTCTTGACAATTTATTTTTCAAACGCTTGAATTTATATAATTAAGTTAAATTTACATGCATATCTACATACTAACACTATCATAATTACCTGCCAAAGTTGATCTATATATATATTGATACTATATTGATTACCTCGCATAGGAAACTTTAACTCAATTATCTTTAGTTTTGCGATACACAGATTCTTTGGCAAGCAGCTGGGAACTACCCAAAACTAATATAAGACTAATTATCCCCCCGCACACGCATAACTTTTTTGCCACTTTATGAGCTCAGCAGAACAACAACAAAACACCAGTGAAGTAGTTATAGCCCAAATGCAGTCAAGCGTGCAGGGGGAGAGCAGGATGTGGAGGGAGGGAGGTAGGGAGGGGGCATAAACATGGCAGCTCGCATGTCGCATATAACATGCGCAATTTGTTTGAATGTGAACGATGTGGATTCTCCAGTTGTGTGCTTCTGTGTGTGTGTATATGTGTGTGTATATGTGTGTGTGTGTGTGTGTGTTGTTCCGCTTCTTGTTGTGTGTGTTTTTGTTGGCCACGAGGGAATTTTTCGGGCAACATCATGAGTCAGCAAACCAAACAAGTAACACACACACACACACACACACACACATGCACATAAAGACGCAGCAGCACAAAAGTCAACCAACTGCAAAAATATATATAGCTACAACATATATTCAAGACAGATATATTTATACTCTGATCCTGAAGCATACATAGTGTATTGGTTTTATTTAATGTCCTGCTTGATATATATTTTCTATATTTCGAATTTATATCTGCCTAGTCTGATTGACTTCTTTACGGATCTAGGCAATAATCCCTAAATAAAAGTATGTATCTTAACTTGGAAACAGTGTATTACACAGTCGTGCTTCTATTTTTGTTCTTGTACATATGTTGTGTATTGGGCATGACTAGCTCCCGCTGAATGTCTCTGGCGTGGTCTCGCACTAGACTCTGGCCAACCCGCCGGCATCCTCGCACCCCCCGCCATCTGGAACTCACGTCTAACGACTGTGTTGCTTATGTAACCGGAAATATGGCAAAAAGTGCAACGCCAAAACATTTTCCGTTGCATTTTGGCCCAGCATCGTCATTCTCATTCTCAGTTCTCATCGCCAGCGTCGTCATCGTCTTTGTTTGTTGTCCTTCTGCTCCTAGCTCGCAGCTCCTCGCTGCTGCTATCTGCTTAGCACTGACACGAGCCAGCCCCCATATCCACACCCCCAACACTCCACACCTCCCCCTCCACTCTAGCTATATGCCACTGCAACTTTAATGTTATGTGTGCCAAAGCTCAATTCGCTGTTGGCGCTGATCTATGTGTGTGTGAGTGCAGTGTATGTGTGTGTGTATTTTGGGTGTAGCATTGCAATATTTTCTGATATCGACGTTTCACGTCTGACTAATGGAATTGTGTGTCAAGTGTGTAATATTTACACTGTGTCAAAAGCTGATAAAAATTTAAGCTGCAGCAAAATGCCGTTTTGAATAAATTCACATTAGTTTGCCCCAAATGCATTTCTGTTTGTGTGTGTGTGTGTGTGTGTGTGTGTGTTGCGAAGTTGTATAAGATGATTGATCCTATTGATTTTGCTTATTTTCTCTGCTACTTGGAATCGAAAGAAGTGGGCAAGAATAGGATTTGTTTGTAGCTGCAACTGGTTTAAATCAGACTTTGGCTATTGAAATTCAGGCTGGGAATAAAAGGAAAGTTTTTTTCTTGGATTGAGTTTGTTTCTTTGGTTTTGTGCAAGTGTCTCAGTGATTTACTCACACATAAGCAGCCTATCACTGGCATATAAACTAAGCTTTCTGTAATCTTATCAATACTTTATTCGCATCTCACTTTTCCTTGCAATTTGTTATGTGTTTGCCCAGACCTACAAAGGTCCGCAAAACTATTTGATAAATGATGCATAGAAATATACAATATGTACTTGTGTGTGTATAAAAACATTAGTTACACAACAGCCACCATTTTACTTGCCACACACACACTCGCACACACACAGAGAGAGATCTCCCACTAGTGCAACCCACGCTAATGAAAGATTAATCCAGCAGCAGCAAATAACCAAGTAGATTGACAACCAAACGGGGTGCATGACAGGCGCAAAAGGCAGCCGCGCAAAACCGCACAATGGATGCGAATACGAATACGACAGAGATGAGCTCGGCTAATGCATTTGATGTTGCAACACCGGCAACAGCAGCACCGGCAGCAGCAGCAGCAGTTGCTGCAAAAACAGCAACATTTAGTTTTATGTAATGCCAGCAATTGAATGACAGACTGACGAACTGACTATCCGACTATCTGACTAGCTGACTAGCTGACTGTCTGACTGACCGACAGACTGACAGTTGCGCAGTCAGACATTTGAGAGCATTTATCAAAATGTCTGGCGTTTAGACATTTCTATTTGTGTGCAGCAGCCGCAGTAGTAAAACAAGAAAGAAATCCTTTAGTCGTGAGTGCTCGACTAGGGGATACTCTGTACCTAGCCCAAACTTCACTACGATAGTCATAAAGCTTATGTTCATATGATATTAAATGCCAGTAATCTGGGCAAATATAAAATATAAAGTTTAATATAATAAAGTTTAATTTTGAAAAGATCAGTTGGTTTTTTAAAAAAGTGTATGCTAGAAACGTGCAAAAACCTGGTTTAAAAATTGAATTTTATTGATCATTTAATTGACCATTGAAATATAATTGTTTAATCATGAATATATATACTTAATAGGGTCGGAGGAAATGCTTTTTCTGCCTGTTACATATATTTTCCAAACTCATTTCATACACTCTTATATGTTAATAGATACAGGGTATGAAAACCACCCAATGAATCGACCACACACGCTCTTCCATTACCCCAACTACACCCCTTTCCCTCGCTCCATAAATTCAAAACCATCACTCACCTTCAATCTGCTTGCCCGCAGCAGCGGCCGCAGCGGCGCTCAGCGCAACGCTGGCCAGCGGCGAGGTGGACAGGGCGGTGGTGCTTCCAAATTGCGGTAAACCAGCGGCTGTTGACATATACGCCGATGCCAATGGATTCGGATCAGACCCTGTAAATAAAACAAAAAAACAAAAATATATCAATGAGAGTTGCGTGTTGCGTTTAGTTAGTGTCAGACCAAAGTAAATTACATATCAAAAAACCAAAAATTGCATAACGAAATTAAAATTGCGCTGCTTTTAATATGCAATGTGTTCGTGTTCCTGTGTGTGCGATTTGGTTGGGGGAACAGAGTTGTGATTATAGTTGAAAGAATAGGAACATAGGTATGGGATAATGATGTCTGTCCTGCAATAAGACAACATGTCAACTTTCCAGTCCCTAGAAATGCCCCTCTCAGACTTGAAAATGCCATAACTTAGTCAAAACTCATCGGATTTTGGATTCAGAGGCCATTTTGTTCATGGTTTGTTATCTACATTAATTCTACATTTATAGTTTAAATACTTTCAAAATTGGCATTTCATGTCAATTTTCATGCCAAAAAGTTGACATGTCAACTTTCCAGAAATGCCCCTCTCAGACTTCAAAGTGTCATAACTTTGTCAAAACTCATCGGATTTCGGATTCCGAGGCCATTTTGTTCATGGTTTGTTATCTACATTAATTCTACATTTAAAGTTTAAATACTTTCAAAATTGGCATTTTATGTCAAAAAGTTAACATGTCAACTTACCAGAAATGCCCCTCTCAGACTTCAAAGTGCCATAACTTTGTCAAAACTCATCGGATTTCGGATTCCGAGACCATTCTGTTCATGGTTTATCATCTACATTAATTCTACATTTATAGTTTAAATACTTTCAAAATTGGCATTTCATGTCAATTTCCATGTCAAAAAGTTGACCAACTTATCAAAAATGTCTATATCAGACTTCAAAGTGCCATAACTTTGTCAAAACTCATCGGATTTCGGATTCCGGGGTCATTTTGTTCATGGTTTGTTATCTACATTAATTCTACATTTATAGTTTAAATACTTTCAAAATTGGCATTTCATGTCAATTTTCATGTCAAAAAGTTGACATGTCAACTTTCCAGAAATGCCCCTCTCAGACTTCAAAGTGTCATAACTTTGTCAAAACTCATCGGATTTCGGATTCCGAGACCATTTTGTTCATGGTTGATCATCTACATTAATTCTACATTTATAGTTTAAATACTTTCAAAATTGGCATTTCATGTCAATTTTCATGCCAAAAAGTTGACATGTCAACTTTCGAGAAATGCCCCTCTCAGACTTCAAAGTGTCATAACTTTGTCAAAACTCATCGGATTTCGGATTCCGAGACCATTCTGTTCATGGTTTATCATCTACATTAATTCTACATTTATAGTTTAAATACTTTCAAAATTGGCATTTCATGTCAATTTCCACGTCAAAAAGTTGACATGTCAACTTTCAGGAATGCCCTCTCAGACTTCAAAGTGCCATAACTTTGTCAAAACTCATCGGATTTCGGATTCCGAGGCCATTTTGTTCATGCTTTGTTATCTACATTAATTCTACATTTAAAGTTTAAATACTTTCAAAATTGGCATTTTATGTCAAAAAGTTAACATGTCAACTTACCAGAAATGCCCCTCTCAGACTTCAAAGTGCCATAACTTTGTCAAAACTCATCGGATTTCGGATTCCGAGACCATTCTGTTCATGGTTTATCATCTACATTAATTCTACATTTATAGTTTAAATACTTTCAAAATTGGCATTTCATGTCAATTTCCACGTCAAAAAGTTGACATGTCAACTTTCCAGAAATGCCCCTCTCAGACTTCAAAGAGCCATAACTTTGTCAAAACTCATCGGATTTCGGATTCCGAGGCCATTTTGTTCGTGGTTTGTCATCTACATTAATTCTACATTTCAAGTTTAAATATTTTTAAAATTGACCTTTCATGTCAATTTCGAAGTCAAAAAGTTGACATGTCAACTTTTTAAAAATGTCCCTCTCAGACTTCAAAGTGCCATAACTTTGTCAAAACTCATCGGATTTCGGATTCCGAGTCCATTTTGTTCATGGTATGTTATCTACACTAATTCTACATTTAAATTTGAAATTTTAGAAAACTTTGTATTTCACGCTAGGATAATCATTTAGTTTCGACCTCCAGGCTTGAACCTCTCCCCAAAAACGTCAGACGTAATTAATCATCGAATTATACGCGCCACGTGGGCGACATTTGATTATATTTTGCACAACACAACAACACATAACAAAATCCACACACATATACTTGTACGTATATATAAATCTAAAATTAATTTGTTGTTCATACGCCATGTGGCACCCATCTGTGGGTGTATGTGTGTGTGTGTGTGTGTGTGCTTAGAGGTCTGGTTTGTGTTTTGTGTAATTTGACGCCTGTTGTTTGTTATTTAGTTGTTTTGCCCGTCGCTGTTGCCCGCCGTCATGCAATGCAATTTTGTGGTTTGCAGTTCAGTTCCAGCTACCATGCAAAACGTGCCACGCCCCCCTTTTCTCCTCTTCCCATTGTCCCTGCTGCTTGTTATTAATGAGTTTTGCAATTGTAAATATGTATGTGTGCGAGTATGTGCGAGTGTGTATGTGTGTGTGTCTGTGGTCGCTGACAATCAGCGTCCAGTGCATTTGATAACTAATTTGGCTAATAACAAGTTATGATGTCAGCTCGCCATGGCGACTGTCGACTGTCGACTGTCGACCGTCGACATCGAGAGAGAGAGTGCGGCAAAACTTTGCATTTTCAGCCAAGTTTAAATTATTTCTATGCCATACAAAATTATACGAAAAGTTCTTCAAAGAACAGCACTTGCCAAACACACACACACACACACACACACACACACACACACACACACACACACACACACACACACACACACACACACATACGCGCTGTCAAACTTTTCTGAGATTTTACAGATTTAATTTCAAAAGTTTTTACCCATGTGCAACAGCAGCCATACCTTTGCCCACTACCCCTCCCCTTATAGCAGCACCCACCTACACACACATAATACTTTAGGTGTTGCAATCAATTTTTGTGAGGGGCCAACATTTTTAATTTAACAGCTTGCCAAGTGAAGAGCAGACAACTCTTGGCAACTTGGCAACAAAAAAAAAAACAATTGTCTGACTTTTATATACTCTCTATTCAGTTTTAAGAGAGTAAATTATATTTGGCTAGAGATCATCAGTAATCAAATGAAAATTCTTATTTTGTAAACTAAACAAAGTTGTACTACAGAAATAATTAATTTATATAAATAATTTTATTGATTACATCATTCACGAATCATTTTCGAGTGATCATTGCATACTCTTTTGCATTTGGTAACAGATTTCAAACAACAAAAATACCTAAAAGTTTAAAAAAAAGTAGATGCTAACTGTAGCTAAAAGGTAACCTGAAACTTCAAAGAAGTTTTGCATATTTGCCAAGAAATTGAAGAAATTGTTTTAATTGTTTGTTGTTTCTCTCGATGAAGGGGGCAGTGTGTAAGGCGGAGAGGGTTGGATGGAGGCTTAAAGAGTAAGCAAAATGCATGCAACATGTCATGGCTGAGGGCTAAGACTGTGTTTTGGCCTGGCCAATAATAACAATGAAGCACACACAACAAATAAACACACACACACTAACATAGTGCTAACAACTATTTGATATTTTTGTGTGTCTGTTGGAATTGTTTGAAATGTTCCCTATGCTACCCCTCCCCTCAGCCTGTATATTGCCCATTGGCACTCGACTTTTCAGCTGGCAAATTTGTGTAAAATTTGAGGCAAGTTTTTGTGTGTTTTTTTTCTAGTATTTTGTTATTGTTGTTTTTACTTTTTGGCCAAAGACTTTGCCACTTGCAGGTCACTTGAAGACTTTTGCCAGTTGTTGCCGCTGCTGCTGCTGTTGATTTTGAAGTGCAAAGAGCGAAAAGTGTATAAACAAACGTAATGGAGAGCCATGCTGAAAACAGTGCTGAAAACAGAGTTGAAAACGTGAAACGTGTTGTTTTCTAAGGTTTAGCAAGTGTGTGCGAGAAGAAAGAGATCGACCCTACAAAATCGGACAGGGGGTATAAACTACATAGTTTACTGCACTTTACAAAACTTTGATTAAGATTTTCGTTTGTTGCTTCTCTACTCTTCAGTTTTGTTTTTGTTTCTATTTTCCGTTGCTGGGGCTTTAAAAAATAAACAAAAACTTTTGAATTGGATGCGCTCGAGATTGTAGTGGGATTTGGTTTGATTCTTCTATTGTTTTCTATAGTTTGTATAGTTATATAGTTCCATAGTCGCCGTCCATAATGGTTAATAAAGACCAGCGAATGTTGAGTGGAAAATGTTGCACAATGGATTTAGTTTACGGTTCAAAGTTGAATGCAATCGGCTACCGTACACAAAATAAATATATACAAAAAAATTGAGAGGAGTTTGACTAGTTTGAAAAGAGGTTTAATCTTTTATTGTATACTGATTATTGATTAACGATACTATACTCTTTTTAATTGAATTTTAAATTTTTTTTATATTTAAATTTTATATTAATATTAAAAATAAGTCACCTCTGTTTAATGTAAATTTCTAAAGATATTTAATGTCAGCCAATTCTGGTATACTACTAATCTAGAGAGCTATCATAAGCTAAGCAGTTCAAATAGATCGAACATGCAAATATTTTCATGTCGTGCTCCAATTACAAAAGGTCCAATTGTCAAACTACATAAAACCTATGCTTCTTTTTTCAATACCATCCAAATATCCGGACACACTGTGCACAATTTTCAATAGCAATTTTCACACACACACACGCACACATATGCACACAACAATTATGAGCCAATCTGTGCGCACATATTTGATATTTTGCAACGAGTTTTGGTGCTGCGTTTGCCATAAACAATTTGCAGCAAACAAAAGCCTCAAGCGCCATTTGTTTGGCCATTTTATTACAACAACATGCAGAGCATATAGAAACTAGCAACTAGAAACAGCAACAACAACAACAGCACCAAAATGAACTTCAGAAGTGATTATGTAGTTGAGTTCATGTTTCAGTTGGTCAAAATATTGAAAAAAATAACACCGCAAATGCCAGAAACAAGCCCGGCAAATTTTCTAGTACATTTCTTTGTTCATTTATGGGTAGCGGAAATACTAGAATCACAGGGGTGAAGAGTGAAAGCCCAAAGGAAAATAGGCGCAACTTGTTGTGGGTCTTTTTTTCCCCCACTCGCCAGTGCTGACAGAGGGCAAGGACTATGAACTTGAGATTTTCGCAAAGAATTTTTAATATTTCATTAAATTAAGTGCCCCGGAAACCGTTCAAGTGGCACATGATGAGCACGCACAAGTGCACAAGGTAATAGGAAGTGGGTAGGGATGACCGCCAGGAAGGGGGCGTGGCATGGCCAGCACTTGTGTATCTTGTAGTTTAGGCAGACACGAAAAGTCCGCTTAAATATCTTGCTTTTCTTTTGGTTTTTTCTCGTTTTCTATTTTTTTTTATTTATTTTTTTTCCTTATTTGTTGGCATTTCTCTGGTTAAGTCAGCCACTTTTTTCACGGTTCGTAGCTGCTCATGAAATTAACTTGGTAATGCGCAGCTTAGCCAGCAAATTCGCTAGCTCGGAAGTAGGAAGTTGAGGTCGGTTTCCTTTTTGGGGTTTTGTGTTAAAAATTTAACAATCGCTGCGCTAGGCAGCATCTTAACGCAAGAGCAAACGCGCAACAAAAAAGAGTAGATAACTTTAGAGAGAGAGAGAGAGAATTTTAAATGATTTTTCTGTATTGTGTTCGACAATTTAACGAAAAGAAATATTATGCTTCAAAGTCGGTTTTAATCTTAGCTACTAGTCGCTTTTCGATTGATTCTAATACTCTCGGCTCCAATAAGTATGCTATGGTTTCGCGAATGAAGTTCTACAGACTTCAATAGATTCATTTCGCACAATTAAAAAATATCTTTTGAAGGAATTAATTAATTTTCTTTGTGCCAAAACTGCTGCAGCAAATATATATTTTTTATTTTCTGTGCTTTTCACCTCTTTGCCTTTTAAGAATTGCATTTTCTTTGCCCCATATTTTGTATGCCAGCCTATTGAAAAATGCAGATGATAGGCCATAATTCTTTGGCAACTCGTATTGCAGCAGCAACATTCGTTTTTATGGACTTTTCTAGAGGGAGAGGGAGGCGGCGGCGCTTCTTTATATCTGTCTATATATATATATACATATATATATATATATATATGCTGACTACAGCCTGTGCCACGTGACAGGAGGAGGAATGTGCTCAACTGGGAGCTCTTTGCAAGTGGATCTGAAGCATTGCAATTTGGCCCAAAGCGAAGCGTGGCTAAAAGTCAATGAGGCCAACGCCACCCCCTCATCCCCTACTATATCCTTTTTTGTCAGTAACTGCAGCTGCAGCTGCTGCTGCTACTCTGTTGCAATAAGTTCCGTGTTGTTAATTTCTGAAGAGAGTGTAACTTGTAATTTTGTACACTCCACGTTCAACGGCGTCTCCTTTTGCTGATGTTGCTGCCTCTGCTGCTGGTGGCTGCTGCTGCTTTACGGCCATCAACTTTGGCGCGTGACGTAAACGACGACGTAAAACAGCAGCCACGTGAGCGTTACATAGCGTAAGCAACGCTTCGTTTGCTTTAAATGTCAAGTAAATAACCATTATTAATATTTCTTCTTTTTTTTTTTTGTTTGCAATAAGATAAAACGAAAAAAGTCAAGCAAAGCAAAAAATTGTCAAATGTGACAAACGAAAGTGAAAAGCGGAAACGAAGTTTGTCAAAATCAGGCAAGAGCTAAATCCAAATCAAACATTTTCACTTACTTTTCTTCTTTTTCATGATGTGCACCTCACCCGATAATTTGGCAGCTGCCTTTTTTCTTATCAGACCTGCACATAAATATTTATATTTAAATATACACACAATATATCCACAAAAGTTTGGTTAGCATTTTTCAGAAAGAGAGAGAAGAAAGAATATTGGTTAGCTTAAGGTTATATATTTTAATCTTATCAGATGTTGCTTATGCAGAAAGCAATTAATCAGGTCCACTCATGTGAAATAATTTCGACTATTTTAAATCGCATTAAATGAACTCAGTGAATATACTTGAAGGAAAATTGATAACCAAAGCAACACTCTGATTACTGTATGAAAATAGAAAAGCTCTCAACTGGCAACGCTTTTGATTCCATTTTCTTTCACACAAGGATTAATTTTAAAATATATAAACCAAGACAAAGTGAACAAAAGCAGGGTTGAGATTAGGCAAAGGTTTTATGTGGGAAAATAAACTTAAATAAATATTTGTTGTTTAGTAAATAGTGTGTCAAGAATAAGTTTACACATTGAGAAAAAAACTGATTTTTCAACTTTTTAATAATAAAAAAATTGTGTAGTTTCTTGGCACATGCAAAATTGAGTATCACTAGCTTTTGTTGTTTATTTCCGTTATTTATGCAATTAAATTGTTGTTTCTTATATTTTTATATTTAAAATAGCTTAAGTTACTAAGTTAATATAATAAATAAGTAGTTTTTGTTATTAAGTTGAAAAATTCGATTTTTTCTCAATATGTAAACTCATTCTTGACAAACTGTATATCAGCTAATCCCTATTTATATTAAACCTGAATATAACCAACTCATCCAGATAATTATATTAAATTCCCAGCCAATCCTCTCAAACTTAAAACCCACATTTCCAGTTAGAATAAAATAAAAGTCTGAAGTAATTTGCCAGTCATTGAAACCCATTGCCAAGACAACAAAAAAGAAAATGAAAATCGTGAGGGTACTTAGCAAATTATGTGCGAAAATAATTAGAAATCGATAGACAGTCACAGCGTTAACAGGAATCGGACACGGTTTATCAGTTAAAGGGGTAAGAGTAGGAAGGCGACCATTTTCACATTAAACTTCATTTGGCAGCTGTCAAAAGCTGACACAGATACGTTTTGTGAGGAGGGTGCGGAAGTGAAATCCGGTAAGAATGGAAATTAGCTGATTAGTTCGTTAAATGCGAGAAAAACCGCTTGGGCTGTTGGGTTTTTCTATCAACTGACAGCAGCTGTCTGTTGTCAGTCAAGCAGAGTTGATTTTAGGAATACGCGTAAGAGAATATATATATAGCTTAGAAAGATAGGATAGGTTTGTGGACTTACATAAAAGCGCAGCCGTATTGGTCAACTGGGCACTGCCCGGAGAGTTGGCTACATTGTTAAGATTCGGTTGTGTCATTGCCGCAATTGCTGCCAGATTCTGTACGGAAAGCGGATTCAGGAGACTAGCTGCTGCAGCGCTAGTCGAGTCCTGTTGGACATTGTTTTGCTGAGCGGCACCCAGCCCTGTAAGTGCTGTAAGCATAGAAATCATAGAATATATTAACTATTTAAATTTATATATTTATCGCGAATATTTACCTTGCAGCAGCTGTTGCTGCAGTCCGACTGCTTGCAGCTGCTGTAGCAATTGAATGCTGGCTGGTGTCAGCGCATCGGCGCCCAACACCGGCGATGGTTGTTGCGGTGGGTTTGGCAGTATCGGTGTGGACACTGTGGCTGCCGTCTGACCTAACGGTATATTTATATTGGTGGCCAGATTCCACAGATTCGCCTGGATCTGCTGTATCTTCTTTTGTTCCTTCTCCTTTTGCGTGTCGGCAAACTTGACAACCAGCGGCGAAGTGCAGCCCTCCATGATCTTGTTTTGGCTTAAAGTCTAAACAGTCAAAACAATCGGACTTAGTTCATAATATTCATTTATCTAATATTCAATGCTACTTACCACTTTAATGGCCGAGATGGCAGCGTGTTTGGTGGAGAATGTTACAAAGGCACAACCCTTGCTCTGGCCGTTCTGATCTCGCAGAACTGTGCACTCCTCGATGGCACCGTGGACTTCAAATAGTTTACGCACGTCGTTCTCGTTCAGCTTCTTATTTAGCATGCCCACGAACAGTTTGCGTTCTGTAAGAAAAAATCAAGAGATAAAGTATTAAATATTATTTGGAAACTGAAATTAAATCGATCTAAATGGAAGATATTTAGCGCAGAAGCCGGAAAGAGACTTTTAACGGACTTATGAGCTAAGCAAGTAAACAGATTCAAAGATTTTGCTCGGGAGTTGAATGATATACAAGACAAGTTTCTTTACTTGTTGGTCTTAACCACACCTCACCTTTAAATCACTTTCACTCGTATTTGGAAACAATTTTATATTTATAAAGCTTTAAACCAAAAGAGTTTCAACTAAAAATTTGAGATTACAACGTTTAAAATTTAGTTTGTACTGACTAAAGAACAAATTCCATAAAATAATGAACAACCAATTTGTACTCCTATAAATTTTTGAAATGAATGACATAAAAGCAAAGGTTGCTTTGTTAGTAGTCAAAAAGTAATTTGATATTGGAGAAAAATAAGTTCAAATTAATTATAGATTTTTGCAGCACATATTTATATTTGCAAAAACCGTTAAATGAATAACACATGAACTAAAATCATAATTAGCTACAATGCCATGATTTAATTATGTTTTGCCTTTGCCTTTACCTTGGCCTTGGTAAATTAATCGTAGCGTGAATAAAACGCGATGCGGAAGCGTCAACCACAGCAGCCTTCAAATCAAGCAAACACACACACACACACACACACACACACACACACACAGAGACACACACACACAATGTGTAATTGAATACCTCAGTGCTCAAGTCGGTGTCGGAGACCACTTGACTATCATATGACAAGGTTGGGGGTTTGACATTGCCAGACACATAAACAGGTTGACGGTCAGCTTGTAGCTTAGCCTAGTTGCAAGTGGGTGAAGGGCGAACACGAGGGATCCAAACGGGTCGTTTAGTTAATTTCTGTCAATTTAACAATGCTCAATTAATTTAGCATATATTAAAATTCGCTTGCACAGTTTTTGGTGCCTGTACTCTGCACTTTCTCTCCCTCTCTCCATACCCACTCCGCACATTTAACATAGAGGCAAATAATTCCACACGCCGCCAGCGAGGGGGCCACAATGTGGGCGTGGCACTTCACACAAAATTGTCAGCTAATTTATTAGCACAAACACAAATGCAGCAACTGCACAAATTAATTGTTATCAAATATGCAATTGCTTGCAACGTTTTGTTGCAACAACAACAACAACAACTGCTGCTACTGCTGCTACCTTTTGTAGAGGCTGTTAAATAATATATTTTGCCTAAACGAAGTTCATTAAAATGCTATTTTTTCACGCTCGAATGTGAGCTAAGCAAGAGAGACAAGCATTAATGTTAACAAATTAGCTGTTTGCTAAAACTAGTCAAGCTTTTTAGCACAGATAAAAACCTTTTGAGAGTAGCAGCAATGGTGAGATAAAGCAACAAGTTAACTCGACTATGAGATACCCTGTATACAGGATTGAAGTGTCCTAGCATCGTCATAAAACTTTCAGTTAATACATTCGACTTTTCGAATTTTGACAAACAATTTTGTTTTTAGATTGAAATGTAGTATTAAGGTAGAGTCCAAATCATGATCAAAAAGGCATTGCTTCTGACAATTGGTTGGGTACAGGGTATCTTCTAGCTAGTCACTCTCCACTAGAGCACTGCCACTTGGTAATATACGTAAATGTATATAGAAATTGCAATTATTTGCGCCAGCTAAATTTGAATTGTTTCGAATTATTATTTTATCGCTTCAATAAAACCAAATTTTCGGGGACCACAAAAATTTCATAATTTTGTTTATAATTGCCACAATGAAAAATTATGCTTATTATACTAATTATGATGCCTTGTTGTTGTTATTGCCGTTTGCGAAATCTGTTTTGGGAAATCAATTAAAAATTATAATTAAGCTGTTTATAGAGAAAACATAGATTTGTAATACTCGTCTCTCACTCGCTGGCTATAATAGGTGGGAATATGGCTTAAATAGTTTTGTAGCGCTTTTATTTAAGCATCTCATCACCATTATTATGTATGGTAACAATTTAGAACCCACAATAGATATGCAATTGTGAAATACATTTGCACTTAAACGTTATGGCAAAATTATAATAGAGAGAGAGAGAGAGAGAGAGAGATAGAGAGAGAGAGAGCGAGAGCGGGCACTACTATGCGGTATTTGCCACACTTTTTAAGCATTACGTGCTGCAATGCTGCAATGCCCCAAATTCCACCCCCAACTGCAATTCCTTTCGAGTTTCTATTGCCAGTGCCATTCCGAGAGAGCTGCATCATCATCGTTATCAAATGCAAACCGCCGAGACTCCTCCGCTGGCATTAGCGGCAGCAGCAGCCGCAGCACCACTTGCATTATTATTATGATTATTGCAGCTGCAATAGCAAAAGCTAGCTGCACTTGAGCTATATTATCATAATCCCAGTTGCAGCCAACAACAACAACAACAACAACGCAGCTACCCACGCTGCTTTTGAGCATAAAAAAGAATTTAAAATTCATTGAATTTGATGCGTGTCGATGCTGGTGTTGCAATAGCGGTGGCTGTGGCAGTGCCGGCAAAAAAAATATACATATATATATATATATATAGTCCCCACTGACTTTGCGGCAGTTGCACGAAATGTTAAGTCAGAAAGATATTGCGGCAGTCAAAATCAACAAATAAAAGTATGTTTAATGGGATGACAATAAATGAGGTTCATGCACAATAATTAACTACACTTATTGTCATCAGAATTGAACAAAAAATATATATATCTAAAAATATATAATGCCCATTTTCGAAATCCTTATCTCGCAAATATTACATGTGTAAATATAAAATTATTTATAATGCTGCAATCTCAAGTACATTTATTATAGGCATATGTATGTATTTAATTAGTCTTTTTGTTGAAAATATATTACTTTATTCTTTGAGTGCATTTTCAACACTTTTGCACAAATTTGCACTCTTCAAGCTATTTGCTGCCCACTAGTGCTAAGTCCACGGCTGCTGCCTTAGCTGACTTTCCAAGTGCAATTTAATTTCAAATTTAATTCTCAGAAAATAGTAGTTCACTTCAACTTTAAGCCGTGCCTTCCTCCCCGAACTGCAGCCACCCAGCCACCCACCCCACCCCCCCCATCATCCTTCGAGCATCTTTTACGTTTCTATTTCAAATATTAATATTACCCTGGCCCAGGTCCAAGACTAGTACTCGGGCCACCTTAATGCAACTAATCTGCTTCTAGTGGCGCACATTAAGTGTTGCCACGCTTTCGACTTTAATTTGAAAACATAAAGCATGCAGCAGCGGCAGCAGCAGAGGCAGAGGCAGCATCTAAAGTGCGGCCACTTGTGCAGCACACACACACACACATACGCACACCTAAAACACACACACACAGGCAGGCAAGCATTTTGTTTTTTTTTTGTATTTTGTTCCAGCAGCCATTTTTGCATGCAACTCAACTAACCGAGCGACCACTCAAACCAAACAAAACCCAACCAAACCGTAGAGAAAACCAAACGCAATGCTCGCTTCATGACATCGACTCAGATGTTGATGAGCATGACGATGATGATGATGATGATGGTACAGTGTTTTCGGTATTATAAGGAATTATCGCACATATTTACGTACATAATATGTAACATCTATATAAATATTGAATCATGGCATCATCTTAAAATAGGTTCCAAGCACTGTGTACAAATTGTTAAAATATTTGAAAAATTCTTAAGCAGCTTGTAAACACATTTGTTGTAATAATATAATATTATTAATATTATAATAATTATATTAATATAATATCAGACAGGCAGTTTTATATCCCTTTCACAATCGCAGAACTCAAGGCTCTATCATTGACTTAATTAAATGCTAAAGGAAAAAGTAATTAAAAAATGTAGAAATATTGCCACTGTGCGACAGGTGCAACTCCAGCGCCATTTGTTGATTCCGTATGTAAGCGGGTCATATTTGCCACCGTCGTGCCCAGATCCTGCTCGGCCTGTGTGCCCCGTGCCCCTGCCCGGACACAGAGTACCCGGAGTACCCGGAACCCGGGCTTAGCTTATTTATGTCACAAATATGAGCAGCAAGCGGCAAGCGGCAAGCGGCAAGTGGCGAGCTGCAAGCTGTGAGAGCGAATGAGCGCGTCGTACGCAATGTGCCACGGCTGGTTAGCCTCGGCTTGGCTGCGTTTTTGCCTCCGCTTGGATGATTCTCGGGGTAACCAACTGAGGGGTAAAGGAGTGTGAAAGGGGGGGGGCTGACTGGTTTGCCACTTTGCATGCATCGCTGCGTGTTTGGCATATTTAACCAATTTTCACAAAAATAATGTAAAGCCCAATGGCTGCCACGGCCATACTTCACATTCACCTCCTCCTGCTCCTGCTCCTGCTCGTGTTGTTGCTGTTGTTGTTGTTGTGGCTGTGGTTTTCATTTCTAACACATTGAGCAGCAGCAAGGAGTGGAGTGGAGTGAGGGGGTGAAAGTGGTGACTGGTTAGCTGGGTAAAATCTAATCAAGCGCTGCGGCCAACAGCCAGCAGCAAACTTATCAATAAGCCACACACCAGCAGCAGCGGTTCTTTACCTCCCCACTCACCCACTAAAACCACCCACCCACTCGATACAAACGCATTTGCTGCCATTTGCATGTATGGGCGGCGACCGAAAAAATATATATATATCACCTTGCCACCTAATGAAATTTCAGCGCTTCGCTTCGCTCTCTGCATTATTAAATTTAATTTCGGGTCGAGCGAACGAAGCGTCGAAGAAATTATGGCAAATATTCTTATTTTCATTTCATTTCTGGTTTTTTTTTTCATCTCTCTTTTTTATGCATATAAAATTTAAATTTTAATCGCAAGCAGAAAAATTTTTTTTTATTGGGTCTGGCTTGAATTGTGCACATGAATGGAGCCAGGGGGGAGGAGGCAGTAAAAATGTAAGAAGGGGCCCAACAATTGGGCATCGCTTCGAGTGGGTTTTGAGTATTGCCAGGGATAACAAGCAGCGTCAAGTGGCAGCAACAAGGAACTGGCAGCACTTTTGCTTTTGTAGTTGGGATCCCATACATTTCCACTTCACATCTAGAAAATTTGGCTAAGCAAAACAGGCTTTAAAAAGAAAACTTGGAATACATATTTTATGCCATTTCTTTCATTTAGTAATCGAAAACTTTATTTTAATATACCCAAATATTACTTAATTTCAAAATATAAACACAAACTAAACACTTCTTGTTTAGAATATCCACAAAATTAAATTTCGTTTTAAAAGCGCATAAAAACCTATGTAAAAATAAATTTAGTGCGCTCTAATCTGAATTTTCTATATGTATTTCGATTCTCGCTGCTTCTTCACTCCTCTGCCCGCCCCTTACTCTTAGCTCCTGCCCTCGGGCTGTAGTACAGCAGTTTGTTGAGCACTGCTCCAATGCCATCTTTTGTATAAATTTTTATTTTTTCAAGCATTTGGCTTCCGCTTGGTAGTCGATTTGGCTACATAGACACAGAGCAGAGATGGATGCGGGGCAAGAGACAAAAGAAAGCATCCTTAGCATATATCCTTTGGCGATGGTTTAGCGCTTTTCTCTCATTCTCTACCGTTAGTGTCTCTCTCGATTGCATAAACTTTGCCAAACGAAATTTACATTTTAATTGCATTGAAATTTGTTTTTGTCCCTGCATTTAATCTATTTCCAAAATATTGAATATCAAGTGGTAAAATAGGGGGCGGCAAAGCGAGCTAGGAATATAGCTACATGCATACATATATCAAGGATAATTGCAAGGGTAGCAAGTTTTCGCATAAATTTCCATTATGCCCATAACTGCCAACACTTTGGGTGTCTGTGAACCCTGCAAGCATTCACATCACACTCGGAACACATACAGAGACAGAGACAGAGACGGAGAAAAGAAATAAATTCAAACACTAAACCGAAAAACGAAAAACGAGCAATTTCAAGAAACTCCGACACATTTATCACTGCTAAGAAAAACCATACTAAAGAGTGAAAGAGACACAGAAGACAATAGTTCACACAGGTTAATAAATCGATATGACATTTTGAGCCCTCCCCCCTTCCCTCTGGCATATATGCCATGTCCTTCGACTTCAACTACAACTAATACGGGCAACAACAAGCCAATAAAATGAGCCATTCTTTTTCTTTTCTATGCACAAAAAAAAAAACCATTTGCGGCCATTTCAGCAACTGGGACAACAAATATACACAACTACAAGCATAAATTTCCATGTAAAGGCAATAAAAAGGACATGTTTTCATACTTTACTTTCCGATATAAGGCACTGCACAGACAGACAGACAGACAACAACAACAACAACAACAACAACATAATCAAGAGCATAACAATAACGAGGCGAGTCCAAAAATTATTTGCATTTTTACACATTTTGAGGGTCAGCCAAAGGACAACTCACATACATAAAAAGAGAAGCACAAAAAAATGAATGTCCTGCATGATGTCCATTATGTGAGGGGTTAAAAGTTTTACCCAATGATCGGACAATGCGTATGCGTGTTATTTTCTATGTGTGTGTGCGTGTGTGTAACTGTGATAATGGGTTTCTGTGTCGGAACTTTCAACTTCCTTTATTGCATTTTATGGCTATCTTTTTTTTTCGGACTTCGTTTAAGGATATTAGGATGTAGGCATGCTGTAGTCGTGCCTGACGCTGGGTGGTGGGGGGCGGGTTATGATTATGACATCGAACGATTTTTTTGTACAAGAAATTGAATTATGCGCCGCATTCTATGCATCGTAAACATGTAGCATTTATGCAAATTGGGTTTGGTTTATGGCAAAAGAAATGCTACAGAACTTATCATGGATATAATGCTTAAATTTTATTAAAATTTATGGAATGTGCAAATATTTCAGAAGTGAAGTGAAAGATGATAAAATGATTTCTTTGACTTCATTTTTAGGGAATCAAACGAATCAAAAGGATCGAGTAGATAAATGAATATTTTTAACCTGTGAGACTTTTATAATTTTACATATTTGTCTCCAAGGGCAACCACAATTCTTAACAAAAACTAACCCCGCACAGCATACACAGAAGACATATTTTCGAAATGCTGCCGACTAGGTCCTTTTCTAGCCACAAGGCTAGACATTTAACTGCTGGTCATAGTGCAATCCGAACAAAGCTGACATTGCACAGATATCTGCAAGTAACATGGCAGCAGACAAACGTCATTCAGTTGGACACTCAGTCCGTCAGTCAGTCAGTCAGTCAGGCAGAGAGTCAGTAAGTGAGTGCAAGCAACAATCATTCACTCAGACTTGCACAGTCTGCCACTCAAAGCCAGATGGCCGACGTTCCAGCGAGCGTCAGCCAGGAAGAGCCTGGGGAGCAGCCTGGGGAGCCAGCAAAGAAGACGCGATTGTGAGGCGAGAGGGTCGACTTGGGCTCGGGTCGTGTTTCGCTGGTGGCAAACAAAGTGTAAAGTATTTCACTAGAAACCAATTCATTTGCATAAAATGCCAACTAGCCGCCGCTCTCGCGCGCCAGTGGAAATGCAGCCCGGAACCAAAACAGGAGCAGTGTCCGCAGTGTCGCCAGGATTAGAAATGGGCCATCAGGCCATGTTTGGAGCAGCAGTAGGTTCGTACAACAACACAGCCGTCGGTTTGTATGTGGGTAAATGGCACACGCGCGACCCAAATGTGAATGTGAAAGTGCATTAGGCAACAACAACAACAACAACAACAACATTAACAGCAACTACAAAGAAGACGGGTTGCTTTTTGGGGGTACAAAACTTTATGCAGGCCCATAGGCAATGTGGCTTTTGTGGCCGGGTATCCCTGCAGCCAGATCCCGGAGAGAGGAGAGAGTTGACGCCTGCTGCGTTTTTGGGTCAAAGCAATTAAAGGTTATAAATTTCTGTGTGCGAAAAATTGCATTTTTTATGCGCCTCGCACACAGAAAACACAGCACACAGCGAGCTCGTTTAAATAGCTGACTAAAAAGCGTTTGCTGTCACGTGCCGGCTACGTGGCCAGTTCATTTGGGCGTTTAATTTAGCAGAAAATTAAAGTCCAGTTAAAATTTGCATGTCAGTTGCCGGATAGATTTATGAAGTGCCCTGCTGCTTGCAAATTGCAAAAATTTGCAAAACATTACCAAAACACGACAATTGCATTTATTAAATGCAGTCATTTGGGCAGGCAAAGTAGAGGAATTATCTGCAGTGCTATAAGTAAAGCGTTCGATAACATTGTTTGAAATTATCAATGGTTTCGATTTAATTATCGATAAACTGGCTCATAGACTTGGTGAAATGGAAACGTTGTTGTATTTTGTTAGTTTAATATTCATTCATTACATAGAGTGCGTTTGCACATGAGCCATTTCTCATGTTAACAACTTGAAGGAAAATCAGAAACTGTGTTTACACAGCAACTCATTTCACCATCATTTTCATATCATTTTCATGCAGTTATCTGCCGCATGACGACGACATTGTGCCAACACATGCGCTTCCGGCTCAATTTAAAATTTTAATGTCAATTACCCAGAAGCTTTTCATGAACTGTACGAGCTGATGACATACTTCACTCAATGATCCCGCATTCCTCCCACCCACCTCTCTCCACCACCACCCCATACCCAAACAACATTTACAATTTTTCGCTTTTCCGCATTTACACAAAAAAAAAACCGAAAAAAAAGGTAAAAAACAAAAGAAACATATGCCAAACATATTAAAAAGCATGTCAATGCCATTGTCTCGCGCACACCTGATGTGCTGATGGACACGCCCACTGGCAGGCTGGCGCCCACTTGGCCACAATTTACACTTGACTTTAACATCATTAACCCACACACATACACAGAGTTAAGTTCTGGTGCAGTTTAATTTTTTCCTTCCTTTTGTTGGTTTCTGTTAACAAAAAACAATCTGGCAACGACACATGGCCAACTAAAAGATATAAAGCGAAAGAAACAGAGAAAGTTTGAGTGTGTGTGTGTGTGTGACACAACACTTTGGATGTTTGAAATACTCAGCATCACAAGAGATGGAAACAGGCTCAGGTTCAGGCTGAGGCTCAAAATGAAACTCAGCTTTCAGGTCCTGTCATTGCCATCATCTTTGCTGCAGTTGCTGTTGTTGTTGTTCGGGTATAAAGCAAAAGTGAAAATTTATATTTTACACTTAATTTTGTGCGTGACAGTGTGTGAAATTTTCATTCAAGTGACACTCACACACACACACAAAACACTCGACACACAAACTTTGGCTGCAAGTGTGTGAAAATGTTGGCAATAAAGAAGTTGTCGAGAAATGTGTATATATATTTAATATGAAAAGTAGGGCCTGAAAGAAAGGCAATTTTAAGCCAGCAAACGTTTCATAATATCTCAAGGTATACTGATATTTTATCTTGAAAGCTGAAGCCTATAGCTCGAATAGTAATTGCTCTGAAGTTTTAATAAATTTGGTGTCAAATTAAAAAAGAAATAGCCACATTTTAAATCTAAAAATAAGACGTTTACAGAATTTATATAGATTTAATCCCATATTTAGTCAGTATTAAGTTTAGTAACATTCCCTACACGTTTTAACTACCTGTGCAACGTAAAACCTTGCCCATTAGTTAGCCCAACTGAAAGTCCAGCTCAATCGACGCTCATTTTGTTAACGCTGATTGAAGCCAAATTCCCCCAGTTGAATTTATTTTTGGCAACAAAACTCTTGCAATTTACTTAATGACAACTGCTTGGCGAATTTGGTGGCCAATAAATTGCTTTAATTACCCCATTTTAAAGGACACCAAGAGGAGGAATCGTAATGTGTATGTAAGTTGGCGTCAGAGCAATTTGGGGCTGCTCCCATAGGGCACTGGAACAAGGTAGATAACACTCAACATCAACAGAACATCAATAAGGAGGCGAGGAGAGAGAGAGACAGAAAGAGAGAGAACTGGAGCAGAAGAGTTGAATGAAGATGAACATCAGCTGTACACAGAGAAAAAACAATAAGCCAAAGCCAAAAATGTATTTTTGATGCAAGCACAGAGCGGCAAAAATCTAAAACCAAGAATATATTCTTAGATTCAGTACGTTTATTCTTGAATCAAGTAGGCTACGCAAAAATGATTATATTTTTCACTTAATGTAACAAGAGTATTTAAAATAAAAAAATGATATTAATAAATTTAAGTGCAAGAACATTCAATCCTATTTTCAGATTTTCTTGAATTAAGATCGCATTGTTTTCTCTTTGTGTAAAAGGCTTTCATGTTGCAGTCGCAGCAGGAGTAGGAGAAAAAGGAGCAGCTGCTGCCTGCTGCTGCTCCTGGCAATTGAGCGACTGTTGCATACCTGGCACTGTGTACGGTGATGGATGCGACGATGGCAGCCAATATGCTGAATTTATTGGTGGATAGGATTTATGCGTCGCATACGACGGTAGTTGTGTGGTGTTGGTGGTGGCTGCGACAGCTGCTGCTGCTGCTGCTGCTACGGCCAGCAACGATGACGATGACGATGACGATGTCAGTGCTGGTGCCGATGATGACAATGATGTGCAGCAAGCGGCAGTGGAGGACAATGCCGTCGCGATGTCGATGTCGCTATTATTGGATAAATTCTCAATTACTGACGATAATTGACTGCTGCTGGCGTTGCTGATGCTGCTGCTGCTGCTGTGGATGTTGATGTTGCTGGCGTGAATATTGCTGTTGCCATTCTCTGCTGCTGCTGCTGCTACTGCTGTGATGTTGCTGCCGCCTTGGCTATTTACGAAACCAATTGCAGTTGAATTATTTATCATGTCAGATGGCGACGGCGATTGGCGACGAAGAAGAGAAAATTCTTGAAAATACTTTACACTTATTTACACGCACACACTTACACACAGATATACAGAGTGAGCACACACACACACACATACATACACAGCAAGCGAGCGTTAAAAAAAACACAACAGTTGAAATGCCAAAAAAAAGAGATACGAAGTAAGAGAATGTATCGGGCGAATTGAGAAATTGAGTGAGTGGAAAATTCGTTAAGCAAATATCATAAATATTAAAAACGACATCCACAACAACAACAGCGTTGACTTTTAAACAATTAGCGTCAGGTTAACACTTCTATATTTTATTATGGATTTTTCTCTATTATTTATTTGATTTGATTTGATTATTATGTACTTTTTTCTTAGTTTCCAACTAAAAAAACACGCAACGTATTTTTATATTTGCTTTTTTAGCCACGCACAATAAAAACTCAGCGACTCGTTGCAAATTTATTATTAAAATATAATATATATGAACGTTAAACGTTGAACAATTAGAGAAGAACAAAGATTAAATGTTTTTAACTGATTTGCATTTAAATAACAATTAACATTTAGTTTTTTAGGTTTTGCACTGCGTTCTTTTTTTTTAAATTTTTTTTGTTCGCACTTTTAGCGGTGTTTTTGGCTTTTGTTCTTTGATTCGACAATTTCAGTAGACAGGCGCTGGCATCGAGTTTTCCTTCGGATTGCAGGCCATACGTTAATCATGGGCTGCTTTTATAGATCGAATATAGAAAATAGCGACTTTGGCAGTTCGATTGGACTGGCGCTAATTATAGTTTGGACTGCCATTCAGCAGCAGACGGCAGTGCCTCAGAGCAGAAGGAGACAAAAGGCGCTCAAAGAATTAAAAGAATTAAATCGAAAAACGAAAGGTATTCGGCATTTAATTGCAACAGAGCGCAAGTGGAGAGAGTTAGTAGGCAATTCTGTTTTTCTTTTATTTTTCTCTATATAGGGTGGGTCAGGAATCAGGCAGATGCTCATTTAACAATAGATAAAGCATGAAGGTGAAAAATAAGCTATGAGCATATCTTTACTATTATATATACTAATGAAAACATACATATTAAGTATGTAGTGAATAATGAAACTTATAATATTATATTATTTAATAATATGCTATAACTTGTTTTAAATAGCTTATAAATATTATAGTTACAAAAAAATTGATTTAAGAAAACTCACATTACTTATCAATCAATCACACTATGGATCGAAAGATGGGCTTCCCTTTTTTGTTAGAGCTGCTTGAAGAGAATCACCCTGTAGTAGAGTATTGTTTTTCACTTCACTTTCGCGGCATGCGTCGCTGCACAGCGATTAAAATTTAATTTCAGACTAAATCGATTTATTTTCTATATGTATATATGTATGTATATATATATATATATATATATATATTATTTTGTTTTTCACTTTTGCCCAGCAGCAGCACAACAATGAAGCACAGTTCGCATGCCGCGGGTATAAAAAACGCGTATTGGCAAAAATCAAATGGCTAAAAATAAATTGACATCAATCAGCAGCGGCAAGGGGAGGGAAACTGCGCGGCTAACGGGCGGCACTGCAACTAATTAAGCAACGTCACATGCAACACAAACAACAACAACAACAGCAGCGAAAGAACGTGCGGCGTATTTTTGGTATTTAAATATCAAACAAAAGCCATTGACAAAAAATTGCACGATATTTTTTCCGTTGAGCCGGCGCAAAAAATGTGCGAGAAAATATTGGAATTTGTTGCGACCAGACGCGAGATTTGAACTGATTGACGTTTTAGCTGCAACTAAAAGCGATTAACAGAGATTGTGTTGGACAAAGTGCAAAAACTCAACGCAACAGAAAACACAACTCATCTCATCTCAAATCCCAACTCATCTTGATCTCAACTCATCATCATGTGTCAAAAAGGTTCTGGGCGGACATAACTGGAAAAACTTGATTTACAACAAGTTTTCCATGTTCTTGTTGTTGTTGTTGTTGTGAAATTGTTGCGCTCTTTTAAATAAGTTTTTATGTTAGTTTCTTTGCTTCTATGTATTCATTGTTCATTTGCATGTCTCTCGCTTGTTGTTGTTTTTGTTGCATTTGTTGCTGCTGCTGTTGCTGCTAATGAGTTAATTAACACATTTAGCTTGAGAGTTTTTGTTAAGGTGAACTTCGTAATACTATTGCGTGTGCGCTAATTATGATTAGAATCAAATTGTGAGAATGCGAACCAAGAGGGAAAGACCGAAATGTGTATAATAAAAAATGTATAGAAATTTAATGAGTGCGAACGAAAAATCATTTAGATCAGCAGAGTTTAGAGAAAGATTTGTAGCATTTTCTGTCGACTTTGAGAATCTGCATTCTCTAAGTTCTCTAAGCATTTAATATAAATTGTAGAAATTCATAAAATGACTTCACTCATAGGAATCTATTTTGACAAAATGTAAATAATATTCTTGCCAAAACATATTTACAATTATCGTATAAAATGTATTCTGCTTTACCCTTTTTTGGTTACCTTCTAAATCAACTTTTCATTGATTTCCCAACCTATTAAAACATACAAGAAAAAAACTCCGTCAATGAATAATTCAAATATACATTTTGTGTAGACTTGCTCAAGGTTCTACTTCTACTGCTACTTCTTCACAATTGCCTTCCGGTAATTTCTAGCCACATTTTACATTTCAACGCGACAACACACACACACACACACATATATAGTCACTTATATGTACTTGACTTGCCATAATGGCTAATTTGAATTTTTATCATGTTTACAAGCAAACAATACGTGCATCATCATCGCAAAGGAAGTCAAGAAACGGCGTTCCTTATCCCCCCAACTCCTCTTTCACTAGCTAGCACAACATTTGCATATCGATTTCATATGCGGCAATAGCGCTACTCCCTCCACAACTCCGACAAATGCAAATACAATCCATTTGGAATATTTGTTGGGAGCGCGTTCGCAAATTGTGTGGAATAACCATGAAAATGTTTACATGTATGCCTTCTTGCCCATTTTTTACTTACTGCATTTCTGGCGCGCCCTCAAGTATGCAACGCCAACAACACCCACACACATTTGACATTACGTATTTGCAAATTTAATAACACCCCCCCAAAATGAGGGAGGAAATAGGGGCAAAGCTGACGCCAGCAAAGTTGACATCGTCTGGTGCTTCATCGTTGTCTGTTTGAAGTTTGCATGCATGCAAATTGCACTGATTACCACGTTGCACTTTTCTTTCATTCTTTCCTTTCACCCTTACAATCTCCCGCACTCCCTCCTGTTCGTTCTTTGCACTTTGCTTACTCATTTGATTTGGTTGCAGTTTGTCTGGCACTTTTCATGTTTTCTACTTAACTAAACCTAATGCAAATCGCCTTTATTGCCGGCACTTTTTCTTCAGTCTATTGTTTGGTGGCTGCCCTTCCCTTTTCAATTTTACCCTCCTCTTCTCTTGACACCACCCAGCCACTTTTCACACTTGACGTATTTATGTAACCTTCTTTGTTTTGGTTCGGTGCTTATGGGGCAGGGTCAGCGCCATCAAATTTAACTGCATTTGCTGCAATTCAAGTGGAAATGAGGCGCCATTTATTGTGCGCTGCTTAGAAGGCAACAAGAAACTTTTAGTTCAGCTACACAATGGCGTGTTGTCTCTTTACCTATTAGGCGGGAAGGAGGGGTGCTTAAGTGTAATAAATAAATGATATTAGGGTAAACCTGAACAGTGAAGCACTTTTGTGGTAGCACAGAGCCATTGATAAAATGGCCTCGGGAATGAATATCGCTTGTGTTTTAGCAAAGTTATGGCACTTTGAAGTCTGGGAATGGCAATTTTCGTGTTTTGGGAGCTTCATTTGTCAAAATCTTGTCTTGATTTTTGACAAAAAATCCAAATTTTGAAAATTTCTCAACTTTGAATGTAGAATTGTTATAGATGACAAGCCATGAACAAAATGACCTTGGAATCGGGAATCGGATCAGTTTCGGCAAAGTTATGGCACTTTGAAGTCTGGGAATGGCATTTTTACGGTTTTGAGAACTTCTTGTCTTGATTTTTGACATATAATCCAAATTTTGAAAATTTCTCAACTTTGAATGTAGAATTGTTATAGATGACAAACCATGAACAAAATGACCTTGGAATCGGGAATCGCATCAGTTTTGGCAAAGTTATGGCACTTTTAAGTCTGGGAATGGCAATTTTCGTGTTTTGTCGAAATCTTGTCTTGATTTTTGACATAAAATCCAAATTTTGAAAATTTCTCAACTTTGAATGTAGAATTGTTATAGATGACAAGCCATGAACAAAATGACCTTGGAATCGGGAATCGGATCAGTTTTGACAAAGTTATGGCACTTTGAAATCTGGGAAAGGCAATTTTCGTGTTTTGAGAACTTCACTTGTCGAAATCTTGTCATGATTTTTGACATAAAATCCAAATTTTGAAAATTTCTCAATTTTGAATGTAGAATTGTTATAGATGACAAACCATGAACAAAATGACCTTGGAATCGGGAATCGGATCAGTTTTAGCAAAGTTATGGCACTTTGAAGTTTGGGAAGGGCATTTTTAGGGTGTTGGGAGCTTCCTTGTCAAAATCTTGTCTGGATTTTGACATAAATCCAAATTTTGAAAATTTCTCAATTTTGAATGTAGAATTGTTATAGATGACAAACCACGAATTAAATGACCTTGGAATCGGGAATCGGATCAGTTTTGACAAAGTTATGGCACTTTGAAATCTGGGAAAGGCAATTTTCGTGTTTTGAGAACTTCACTTGTCGAAATCTTGTCATGATTTTTGACATAAAATCCAAATTTTGAAAATTTCTCAATTTTGAAAGTAGAATTGTTATAGATGACAAACCATGAACAAAATGACCTTGGAATCGGGAATCGGATCAGTTTTGACAAAGCTATGGCACTTTGAAGTTTAGGAAGGGCATTTGTAGGGTTTTGGGAGCTTCCTTGTCAAAATCTTGTCTTGATTTTTGACATAAAATACAAATTTTGAAAATTTTTCAACTTTGAATGTAGAATTGTTATAGATGACAAACCATGAACAAAATGACCTTGGAATCGGGAATCGCATCAGTTTTGGCAAAGTTATTGCACTTTTAAGTCTGGGAATGGCAATTTTCGTGTTTTGTGAGCTTCACGTGTCAAAATCTTGTCTTGATTTTTGACATATAATCCAAATTTTGAAAATTTATTTGAATGTAGAATTGTTATAGATGACAAGCCATGAACAAAATGACCATGGAATCGGGAATCGGATCAGTTTTGACAAAGTTATGGCTCTTTGAAATCTGGGAAAGGCAATTTTCGTGTTTTGAGAACTTCACTTGTCGAAATCTTGTCATGATTTTTGACATAAAATCCAAATTTTGAAAATTTCTCAATTTTGAATGTAGAATTGTTATAGATGACAAACCATGAACAAAATGACCTTGGAATCGGGAATCGGATCAGTTTTGGCAAAGTTATGGCACTTTGAAGTTTAGGAAGGGCATTTGTAGGGTTTTGGGAGCTTCCTTGTCAAAATCTTGTCTTGATTTTTGACATAAAATCCAAATTTTGAAAATTTCCCAATTTTGAATGTAGAGTTGTTATAGATGACAAACCATGAACAAAATAACCTTGGAATCGTTAATCGGATCAGTTTTGGCAAAGTTATGGCACTTTGAAGTTTGGGAAGGGCATTTTTAGGGTGTTGGGAGCTTCCTTGTCAAAATCTTGTCTTGATTTTTGACATAAAATCCAAATTTTGAAAATTTCTCAATTTTGAATGTAGAATTGTTATAGATGACAAACCACGAATAAAATGACCTTGGAATCGGGAAAAGGATCAGTTTTGGCAAAATTATGGCACTTTGAAGTTTGGGAAGGGCATTTTTAGGGTGTTGGGAGCTTCCTTGTCAAAATCTTGTCTTGATTTTTGACATAAAATCCAAATTTTGAAAATTTCTCAACTTTGAATGTAGAATTGTTATAGATGACAAGCAATGAACAAAATGACCTTGGAATCGGGAATCGCATCAGTTTTGGCAAAGTTATGGCACTTTGAAGTCTGGGAATGGCAATTTTCGTGTTTTGTCGAAATCTTGTCTTGATTTTTGACATATAATCCAAATTTTGAAAATTTATCAACTTTGAATGTAGAATTGTTATAGATGACAAGCCATGAACAAAATGACCATGGAATCGGGAATCGGATCAGTTTTGACAAAGTTATGGCTCTTTGAAATCTGGGAAAGGCAATTTTCGTGTTTTGAGAACTTCACTTGTCGAAATCTTGTCATGATTTTTGACATAAAATCCAAATTTAGAAAATTTCTCAATTTTGAATGTAGAATTGTTATAGATGACAAACCATGAACAAAATGACCTTGGAATCGGGAATCGCATCAGTTTTGGCAAAGTTATGGCACTTTGAAGTCTGGGAATGGCATTTTTACGGTTTTGAGAACTTCTTGTCTTGATTTTTGACATATAATCCAAATTTTGAAAATTTCTCAACTTTGAATGTAGAATTGTTATAGATGACAAACCATGAACAAAATGACCTTGGAATCGGGAATCGGATCAGTTTTGACAAAGTTATGGCACTTTGAAATCTGGGAAAGGCAATTTTCGTGTTTTGAGAACTTCACTTGTCGAAATCTTGTCATGATTTTTGACATAAAATCCAAATTTTGAAAATTTCTCAATTTTGAATGTAGAATTGTTATAGATGACAAACCATGAACAAAATGACCTTGGAATCGGGAATCGGATCAGTTTTGGCAAAGTTATGGCACTTTGAAGTTTGGGAAGGGCATTTTTAGGGTGTTGGGAGCTTCCTTGTCAAAATCTTGTCTTGATTTTTGACATAAAATCCAAATTTTGAAAATTTCTCAATTTTGAATGTAGAATTGTTATAGATGACAAACCACGAATAAAATGACCTTGGAATCGGGAAAAGGATCAGTTTTGGCAAAATTATGGCACTTTGAAGTTTGGGAAGGGCATTTTTAGGGTGTTGGGAGCTTCCTTGTCAAAATCTTGTCTTGATTTTTGACATAAAATCCAAATTTTGAAAATTTCTCAATTTTGAATGTAGAATTGTTATAGATGACAAACCACGAATAAAATGACCTTGGAATCGGGAAAAGGATCAGTTTTGGCAAAATTATGGCACTTTGAAGTTTGGGAAGGGCATTTTTAGGGTGTTGGGAGCTTCCTTGTCAAAATCTTGTCTTGATTTTTGACATAAAATCCAAATTTTAAAAATTTCTCAACTTTGAATGTAGAATTGTTATAGATGACAAGCAATGAACAAAATGACCTTGGAATCGGGAATCGCATCAGTTTTGGCAAAGTTATGGCACTTTTAAGTCTGGGAATGGCAATTTTCGTGTTTTGTCGAAATCTTGTCTTGATTTTTGACATATAATCCAAATTTTGAAAATTTATCAACTTTGAATGTAGAATTGTTATAGATGACAAGCCATGAACAAAATGACCATGGAATCGGGAATCGGATCAGTTTTGACAAAGTTATGGCTCTTTGAAATCTGGGAAAGGCAATTTTCGTGTTTTGAGAACTTCACTTGTCGAAATCTTGTCATGATTTTTGACATAAAATCCAAATTTAGAAAATTTCTCAATTTTGAATGTAGAATTGTTATAGATGACAAACCATGAACAAAATGACCTTGGAATCGGGAATCGCATCAGTTTTGGCAAAGTTATGGCACTTTGAAGTCTGGGAATGGCATTTTTACGGTTTTGAGAACTTCTTGTCTTGATTTTTGACATATAATCCAAATTTTGAAAATTTCGCAACTTTGAATGTAGAATTGTTATAGATGACAAACCATGAACAAAATGACCTTGGAATCGGGAATCGGATCAGTTTTGACAAAGTTATGGCACTTTGAAATCTGGGAAAGGCAATTTTCGTGTTTTGAGAACTTCACTTGTCGAAATCTTGTCATGATTTTTGACATAAAATCCAAATTTTGAAAATTTCTCAATTTTGAATGTAGAATTGTTATAGATGACAAACCATGAACAAAATGACCTTGGAATCGGGAATCGGATCAGTTTTGGCAAAGTTATGGCACTTTGAAGTTTGGGAAGGGCATTTTTAGAGTGTTGGGAGCTTCCTTGTCAAAATCTTGTCTTGATTTTTGACATAAAATCCAAATTTTGAAAATTTCTCAATTTTGAATGTAGAATTGTTATAGATGACAAACCATGAACAAAATGACCTTGGAATCGGGAATCGGATCAGTTTTGACAAAGTTATGGCACTTTGAAATCTGGGAAAGGCAATTTTCGTGTTTTGAGAACTTCACTTGTCGAAATCTTGTCTTGATTTTTGACATATAATCCAAATTTTGAAAATTTCGCAACTTTGAATGTAGAATTGTTATAGATGACAAACCATGAACAAAATGACCTTGGAATCGGGAATCGGATCAGTTTTGGCAAAGTTATGGCACTTTGAAATCTGGGAATGGCAATTTTCGTGTTTTGTCGAAATCTTGTCTTGATTTTTGACATAAAATACAAATTTTGAAAATTTATCAACTTTGAATGTAGAATTGTTATAGATGACAAACCATGAACAAAATGACCTTGGAATCGGGAATCGCATCAGTTTTGGCAAAGTTATTGCACTTTTAAGTCTGGGAATGGCAATTTTCGTGTTTTGTGAGCTTCACTTGTCAAAATCTTGTCTTGATTTTTGACATATAATCCAAATTTTGAAAATTTCTCAATTTTGAATGTAGAATTGTTATAGATGACAAACCATGAACAAAATGACCTTGGAATCGGGAATCGCATCAGTTTTGGCAAAGTTATGGCACTTTGAAGTCTGGGAATGGCATTTTTACGGTTTTGAGAACTTCTTGTCTTGATTTTTGACATATAATCCAAATTTTGAAAATTTCTCAACTTTGAATGTAGAATTGTTATAGATGACAAGCCATGAACAAAATGACCAGTTTTGACAAAGTTATGGCACTTTGAAATCTGGGAAAGGCAATTTTCGTGTTTTGAGAACTTCACTTGTCGAAATCTTGTCATGATTTTTGACATAAAATCCAAATTTTGAAAATTTCTCAATTTTGAATGTAGAATTGTTATAGATGACAAACCATGATCAAAATGACCTTGGAATCGGGAATCGGATCAGTTTTGGCAAAGTTATGGCACTTTGAAGTTTGGGAAGGGCATTTCTGGGGGCTGGTTGCTTCACATGTCAATGTATTTGTCATGAAAGTTGTCCGAAAATTCTTAAAAATTGAGTTTATATGCATTGAACTTAGGATTATTAAAGATGAAAAGCCATTGATAAAATGGGCTCGGGAATGAAAATCAGTGGAGTTTTGCTTAAGTTATGTCAGTTCAAAGATTCGAAGGGCCATTTTAAAATTGTTGTCGTTGAAGTATTTACCAATTGAGCTATTTGTCTAATTTATATTTATAGTAAACACAATTACCAATTGCGTTACGTATTGTTTTCGTATATTCACTCCCAAAATATACATGAAATAATATCAAGAGCCACAGCCTCATTGCCACACTCTATTCAGACAGGCTGAGCACTTTCTTAGTCACTCAGTTTTGCTTCTTGCTGTACGTTTTACGTACACTTTGCAGAACTGCAAAGCTCTTCAGCGAAGCCCTTAAACGACAAGAACAAGAATTGCACACACAAAACCCCAAAAACCAATCAAAGGTTGCTTCTGCCTGCCGCCTGCTGCTGCTGCTGCTTGGCGACGACTGCCAAAAAGTATGCTACACTTTCTGCGACAGCAGCAGCAGCAGCAAGACTATAAGAAGCAGCCAGCAGGACTCAAAAGCAGGAAACAAAACTCGGCGACTCACTCAAGCATTTTATTAAATTGCCACCTTCCGTTTGTTGTTATGGATGATGTTGTTGTTGTTGGCGTTGGCTCCAACCGTTGTCTGCAACTGTCTTTTATTTTCGATTTCTAGGCATAAACCAACACAGCACACACTCACACACACACACATACACAGATACTACCAAGCCACCCTTTCAGAGACATTTAAAAAACGAAAAAAATACAAGAATATTTCTGCCATCTTTTTCTATTATATCGTTTCCGCTGTTTGGCATAAATTTCTGTGCGCGGAGGCCAAAGTAAAACTTTTGCTATTTTTTATGCTTATTGCAAGTTTTATTTTTCCTCTCTGCTGTTATTTTTTTTGAGGTTAAAGTGCCAAAGCACACGAATACGAAATACGAAACACAAAATACTAAAAACAACAGAAAAACTACGAGACAGAAGAGCTAAAGTAAAAAAAAATGAAATTGTCTAGTTTTTGGCTTTGTGGCGATATTGAAATGCGATTGCAGCAAGAACAGCGACGGTATATATATATATATATTTACTCCATAGAAATATATATACAATACGTCTATAATGCGGCAAACGTTGGAGCTTGTCCAAAATGCATTTGCATTGCAATCGCTTTAGGCGCATTGCGGGCGTTGCCTTTTAAGCTTATCTAAAATTGAAATTGAAACACGACAACACAACGGGGAAAAAAATAATGCTTTCAAAGCGGCTTTTAGTTAAGCTAATTATAGCTTTTTACCAACAGGGATGTGCACTAAAACAGTAAATTATAAAATGCATAGCTAAATGCTAGGTAAAAACCTTTAGTTTTTGTTGATTAACCTTAAAATGTCAAGCAAAAATCTAAATAAATATGAACTTATCAAACTTTGGATATATTTTAATCAGCTAGTAGTTTACCAGTAGCGAGATACTCTTTTCCACTATACTAATTAATTTTCATTAGCAGTTTGACTAAGATTATAGCCATCACTATTTCAAAGCAGCCAAAAAAGTTGAGTGGCTCAAAAATTCCACACAAAAAATTAAGCATACGCCATGTCAAACAAACGTAATTACATGCATAGCGACAGCAAAAGCAGCAGGCTGCGGAGTAGGTGAGGAGGGGGAGTTGAATGCCGCAGCTGGTTGAAGCCGCATGTCAGAAATTTTTTTTATTGCACTCGCGTGAGCTGGCAGCAAACGCTGCAACTTGTTAACAATACGCGCCGCTAGAGGTCGCCAATTAAAAAACTGCTATACCAGAGAATTGCCCCCTCTCTTTTGTGTGTGTGTGTGTGTGTGTGTGGAAAAGTCAACATTTTTGTGGTCACTTAAGCAGATTAATTTCATGGGTATAATTAAAAGAAGAAGCCGCTGCGTGCGTGGGTCCCCCACTGAGCGGGGGCGTGCGGGTGGCAGAGTGCAAGTTGCCAACGGAAAATTAACATAAATTAAATTTTTGTGCAGCAACTTTTTTACCTCGCTGCCGCTGCCGCAGTCGCTGTTAAACAATTTTGCAGCAGTGTTTCGCACGCTCCGCACATAATTGATGGTTTTTAATTAACTGCCAAGTGACCGACACGCAATTGACAGAGGCCGAGTGAAAAGTGTCGAAAAAAATCCGTTAAAATGTTGAAAATGCGGCCTGTCTATCGCCCGCCGGAGTCACACAGCACCATTCATTGGGGCCCGCCAATAAAAGCTGTCAAATACAATTGCATGCTTTTAGGCTGTGTCAACATTTGACACATAGTTTTGGGCGCAGTTAATTACAGAAATAATAAAAATCCCAAACAAATCCACCAATCGGGATAATCTAAATTTGTACTACTATAAATTGAGATCGATTGCTTTATGTTCCTGTCAATGTTCAGTTTGGTTAATGGAAAGTAAATTTGCATTTAATAGCATTTCAATTAAGTTTTGTCGATATACTTTTTCTTAATTAGGACTATCCGATTACGACTATTATTATATTGGTTTGTATTATATATTATATTTATTTTACTTACCATTGCGATTCTCGCTATCGGCGGGTTTCATTTGTATGGGATGATACATCTGAAAATAAATGAAATTATTTAAGAGAAAATTAGAAAACAATATTAAAATAATATATTATTGTATAAATTATTATTGCATAAATTTAAATATATATAGATCACATTTAACTTAAATTATATAATTATGCTATTCGACATTACTTCATCTATTTCACTCTACTCTCTATGCTCAGCTTTCCCAATCTCAAGAGCTGTAGCAACTTAATTTGCCGTTTTAATCACATTTGATATATTGAAGCGCTATAAGCGACGCAGTCAACGATTAATTTGCCCCAGCTTTTTGGCGCAATGCAACCAACCCGAAATTGGACAAGTTGTTTATACGTACAGCCCATTTATATGTCGCTGCTGCAGCGTCCTTGTTGCCCCCTGCTAGTTTTTTTTTTTTTTTTTTGGAAAGTCGCTTAAGCTGCATAATGAATGAATGCAGCAAAAGAGCCGACAAGCAGCAGCTTCTAACTGGCCGCCAAATCCTCGACTAAAGCCAAACACATTTATTCAGCGGTCGCGCGAGCAACAACAACAGCAACAACAACTACAACAATTACGGCACCTTTTAGGCAGCTGCACCCTAGCCTCCACACACCACTCCTCTCCTACTCCTGCCAGGCCAGTGTATAAACCTAAAATATGCGTTCGCATTTCCCTTTCCCTTCCTTTTGCCCCTTTTTTTTGCCAAGCGCTCTTAGTTGCAGCAGCGTTTTAAATGTAATTTTTCGCACAGCGTCTTCTAATTAAAAGAAGCTTAAAGCGCCCGCAAAACGTGCCGCAGCACGAGGTCAGTTGGTGGACCGGAGCGGGTGGGGTAGGGTAGGAGAGGGGAGGGAAGGGGAGGGACTACACAAACGAGGCCGGAGAACTTCCGTCGCCAAGTCTGCGCTGGCTAATGGCCCGTGATTTATTGGCAACGACGACAGTCTACGTTTATAAGGCAGCAACGTCCTTGTTCGCAAAACACCCTTTGCCTACACCTCTCCCTCTTCTACTTCACTCCCTTTCTCCGTTAATTCACGTTTTCTCTTTGGTGCTCGTAAATAATACACGCAACGCGACTTGTTACAAATTGCAGTCCAAGTCAACCTGTTCCCAGCTATTTCGAAAGCTGCGTACTCGCTGACCTTTTTTTTTACCTTTTACTTTATGGCACGCCACGCCCCTTTTTATTTCACCAATTCCCTTGTATTTTTTTTTTATACCGGAAGTAGCAATTACCGGGTCAAACGCAGCCATTTCAGCCAAACTGCCCATATAAGCAGCTGGGTTTGCCATAATTGCTTGAAATGCGATCAGTTTCGTGTTTTCTTTATTAATTTAAATATATTTAAATTTAACACTAGAAAGTGGAAAGTTTTTCATATGATATTTCGATATGATAAAACTGAAATCTGTTCATATATCTTGATATAAGATTAAATCTTCAGCGGAATGTTTACTATAACAAATCAATAAATATGATCGGTCAGTGTTGTATAATACCGATAGAAATATTTTATTTATACTAAAAAATCGCCAAATATGTATATCGATAAATGGCAAAACAGTTTCTGAAAAGTCTCCGCAACTGTCATTTTTATGCGCTGTCACAAAGCTAAGTTGCTTCAACTATTTTCAGTTGCTTTTATTCTTTTTTCTATTTTCTTTCTAAGCTTTCTCCTGTCGTCTTTTGTGCCTTTCAAAGGCAATTTTGTAAAATAAATATCGCAGCTGCTCAGATTTTGGCACTGGTAACATGCAAGTTATGTCAGATTTCGTGGCCTGACACAAAGCATTGTTATATGCTTTGGGTTGCATTCAAAACTGTATCCAACCTACCCCACCAACATACTTCAGATACCCCTTTTCCCCCTCTTAAACTGACATACCAAATATAGTAATAATATGCATGCTGATTTGATGGCGCAATAGAGAAAAGCAGCCGAAACGCAACAATGCCAAATGTCATTCGCTTTTCGCTGATGTTGTCTTTATGTTTAGCCCCCTTCGCTCGCTTACAGCCCCTGCAAAATGCCGGGTAGGGGAGTAAAGGGGATTCACTCTGCTGACAACTTTGGTTGTAGCTCCCAAGCGCAAATTGACATTTTTGTGCCTGTGGTTTTTGGTTGCCTTTGCAAAAACTTTTGGCGCGTGTCTTGTACTAACAATTTTTACCATTTTTTCACTCGAATATTTCTACTCTTTTTTACTGCATACTTTTAAGCTGCCAGGGCATAGGGCTAAACTTTGAAATTACATGCATTTTATGGGCACCACGCGGAGAGAGGAAGGTGTACTTGGAGAGTGTTGCAAAAAACTATATTGGAAAATAGCAAAATAACTGCAATGATTTCGATATACCCAGAAGAGCACAATGGGTATATTCATTCATGGAGAGAAATTCTTTGATATAGATTGAAGACCAATCCAAAAACTGTTTTGTGGTATGATAAAAAAATTCCAAAAATTATAACGGTCTAAGCAAATATTTTCTCTTTGTATCTAAAGTCAGTTTGAAAATATAACATGTGATCCGATTATCCAAAAAATACAATTGTATAATATCGAAGTCAAAGGACAAATCTTATTCATTATTCCAACCAAACCGTTCTAAATTCTAAAATTTGTTCCTGAAAGTAACAGGGTATCTAAAAAGTCACTTCAATTTTATGTACCACATTTTGGTATATTTTTTGTGCGTTCTGGATTTTGTATGCATTTTTTGTGCCGCGTCATGACTGTGTGTCAGTCCACGCGCCAGTCAATCTGTCAGTCACGCAGTCAGTTAGCCATAATGAAGGCAATGCGATGCTGAAAATTCTGGCAGCTATTTTCCCTTGTTGTTGCTGTTGTTGCTGCCTCTGCTGTGTTGCATGATTGCGTTTATGATAAGTTGATGCGACGCAGAGGATTTTCCTCACGTATTTTTATTTTTTGCAAAATCAGCAAAAAAAATTTCCAATTAAACTCAAAAATCTAGTTTAAAATACATCACAAATAATACTTATGGGGGCAAAATGCAATCATAATTACAGGCAATAAATGTTGCAGGATTTCAAAATAAAACTTACCCCATTCAGCGTTTTCACATTGTGCAGTGCGTCCTGAGCTTTCAGAGCGGCGCGACGCGTATAAAACGTCACAAAGCAGCAGCCTGCGAGAGGGAGAGAGAAAGATATATTGAGATTAGCATAAGGGTTAAATTGGAGTTTATTTTCAAGCGACGACGTCAGTGAAAACGGTGGCAAAGAAATTATGAAAATTATTATGACTAGCAGGCAGGCGGCTGGCGGGCAAAATGGCAGCGGCAAAGCGGAAAGGGGTTGGTTGGCACAAATGTGGCAACATGGCAACACTAAATTAAACATTATGGCCAAGTGCCCCATTTTGCCGCCCCAACAAAACAAATGTGTCACGCTTGGTGGGGAGTAAAAGTGTGAGTGGCCCAGCGGTGGGGCAGAATGGGTGTTTGGGGCAAGTGTTTTAGGTGTTAGAATTTATGTAGGGTTCCAGGAGCAGGTGGCAAGCATATTTAAGCATGCAAGCGATACTTAAAGAAAGGGTTCCATTTTCTATCCCTAACAGCTAGAAATTGTTTAATTTTTAGGATGAAGAGCAAAAAAAATAATTAATAGGAATATTTTAACAACCTTGCACTTTTAATTTTTTTTAAATATATTTAAATTTATTTTATTTGTTGTTATGCTTTGGAAACCTTTTTTTACTTCAAGAAACAGACAGTAAATTTGTTTAGTGAGCTAAAATTTTTAACAATTTATATTTTTGAACAGCAGATATTTCACATAAATTCATAAAATCTCTTCTTGAAAATATGTTCGGTTTCAAACACGCCTTTCATATCATTTTCTATACCTAACCTCACTTTCAATATATCAACTGACGGTTTATGTAGCATTCACTTTTCACCTGACACGTTTTATTTGCATTTCAGTTGGCAACTCAAAATGTTTGACGCGATTTTTTTTTAGAATGTTCGAAATTCACGTGTTTTTTTTTTGTATTTTTTTTTGATTTGTTTACACAAAATCTGTGGCCAAGCTATAGAGGAGCAAAATGAAACCCGCGTCAGTTGAAAACCATTTCCGGCTAGCGCACATATTTCATTTACCGTGGCTTGCTGCCCTCTCTCTCCATCGCTCCCTCTCTCTCTCCCCTTTGTAACGAGTTCGTTTTTGAATTCGGGGTACTGGATTTTGAATTTTGGCCTGGCCGCCAACTGTGAGTAGAAAACTTAATATGGCAATAGTTGCATAATGCAATCTGTCGCAGTTTTTATGCCATCATCGTCGCAGTCGGGCATTTTTCAGAAATTTTCACATATTTGAAAATATTTTCATTTCTCGTTTTTTCGGGGTTTTTCTTCTTGTTGTATCCGGTGCAGGTTTAGAGAGACGCAGCAGCAAATGCCGACGCCATCGGCGCCGCAACGGATGTGTGAGAATTATGCGGTTTTTTTTTGTGTCATATGAAACGAACGCTTTAAAAGTTTTTGGAAATGGAATCAATCTTAAATGCAAACAGCGCAAGTAAGAAATTTTATACCGTTGCTATTTGTACTTAATGTACAGTGCTAGCTTTGGCTTTTAAATAAAATAATACGTTATTTAGCTTAAAAGCTCATTAAAAGCTCATTAAAAAATATAGATTTAAAGGCCTTACAATTTATACGAGAGGCCAAATAATATTATTTTTTAACTAGAAAGCTCATTAGAGGATTACGAACACTTTAATAAATACAACGAGGAGCCAATTCTCTTTGAAACTTCTAGCAGCATTTTGATTCCTAACGCTTTAAGCTGTGTCTTAAACAAAAATATCGCATTTCACGTTAACCCAAAAAGAAGAAGAAACAACTCGTAGAAATAGAGAAGGAAAATGAGAAAAAGAAATGTAAGTTGGTAACAATCGCAGATTAAATATCACTTAAAATTAAACTAGCGTTAAATGTAACAAATGAAAGAAAATCGAAACGATTTCGAATGCAATAAAATATCCGTGCAAGAAGTGAAAGAACAAACTGCGAAACCAAAGACGAAAACCAATCGCGCGATAACGAAGAAGAAGACGGAAGACGGAAGACGAAGAAGGCAGTAAGGCAGGCAGGCAGGGAGGCAGGGAGGCAGCGAGAGCTGAAGAGAAATCTCTCAATTCCCATTATGTGCATGTCAACTGCAGTTAGAATCAAAGCACCAAAACAAGACCAAAGAGAGTGTGTGCGAGAGAGACAGCGAGAGCGGATGAGCTTTGGGGAACAATGCGATAAAGAAACAACAAAACCAAGCGGCAAAAGCTGAAAACGACATCCAGTCACGTTTTTGGACAAAAACTTAATCCAGGCGGGACCAGGGGCCGTAGGAATATTGTGGGCGTGTGTGCGTGGGGGTGACGTGGGTTTGGTTTAGGGTTAGAGTTAGGGGGGCTTAAGATGTGAAATCGAGAGCCGCTTGCCCCAGACAAGACGTGCCACAGTCCAGTAAAGGGGATAAAGTATATATATGTATATATATACACACATATACCTAAAGGATGTGCCAGGACACACACGTAGTTAGACGCATGGAGACGAAATGAAAGGAAACGAATTAATCGAAGTAAAATAAATCAATGTCATTAAACTTTGCAGCAGAGATTTAGTGGCTGCAAGGAGTCCACAGTGAAAAGACAGAGACAGAGATAGCGACAGAGACAGAGACAGAGATAGCGACAGTAACAGTAACAGCAACACTATCAGGCTCAGCAGCTGCAATATACAACAACAACAAAAATTGCAATTGCAATCGAATTTAGTTTATGGCTTTCCTTCCCCTCTCTCACCAACCCAACCCACCCCACCCCGCCCACCGCATAGCGAAAGTGACAAACGTTTAGCAATAGTTCAGTGGGCGCCAAAAGTCATGACCAAAACCGAAAATGCCACACACAAAAAACTAAATAAAAGAAAAGTCTTTGAAATTGAAATGCTCTTTGAGAATTAAGTGAAATTTTATGCATTTTTCACGCTCTGCAAGCGGCTAAATAAAAATGTCAAGCACACTAAAGTGAGAGAGCGCAAACTGAGACTGTGGGAGACTGTGTGTGTGTGTGTGTGTGTGAGTGTGTGAGTGGCGAGAGCGAGGCCGATGAAGGCGACAGATAAGTGCGTTTATTTTTTCTTTCTTTCTCTCATTCTTTTGGTTGACAGCGGACAGCTGGGCAGGCACAGTTACAACGATGAGCTTTACAAAATGAAGTTCTCAAGCACAGCAGGCAGATAGCAAAAGACTAAAGTAGCAAGAAGCAGAAGCTGCTGTCCGCCTTCATTTCTCTCTCGTTCTCTTTCTTTGGGTGACTGAATTATATTATTCTTTCATTCTTTTTTTGGGATTTGGTCAGCGCGATTTAAGTTTTTATATGGTCATAAATCATATTTAGAGAAAAAATTCAAGCACTAACGTGAAAGAGGCTGTAAAAGTTCTTGATGGCATACAATTTATGCTGGGTCTTTTTTTTTGGTATTATTTTTGGTTATGTTCCGAGAGACCATTGTTAAATTATTAAATTTGTGTAATATAATACGTTTTAAATTTTATGATATCGATTGAGGTTTTAACAGTTATTACATTTTTAAAAGCAGATTAATAGATTTATCCATTTTTTGATAATTGGAAATTAGGATTCTAATTGACTTAAAGGACAATTCGAATTTCTCAAAACTCTCATTTAAGAATATTATATTTTCCGTAAATATTCTAAATTATATATCAAATATTTTTTAGTAATTTATGTACTCCACCTCAGCATGGTTTCTAATTGAGTAATCACCACTGTAGAGTAGTTTGTCATTCATTGACTTATTTATGGTACACCTTTTTCAAGTGCCCACGGCCTAGGTTTGCCGCTCGACAAACTTATGACCCAGAAATGCCCAAAAACATTTTACAACTTTCCAAAAAAGAGCCCATCAAATTAAATGGTTCGGCCCAAAACACAGCTGTAAAAGCAGCGCCCCAAAAACGCGCTTTACACCTGAACAATCTGAAAGAGAACCGCAACCCTTCTGCCGCAGTCTCTCTCTCTCTCACCCTCTCTTCTTCTTGTTCGAGCGCACACCGCAAGCGCTAATAAATTATGAGTCGAGAGCTTAAAACCTCGCAGCCTCCATCTCTGTCTCCCTCTCTCGCTCGCACTTTCTATCGTTCTATCGCTCTGCTATCAGCTAGCCGCAGAGCAGCGGCAACAACAACAACAAGAAGAGGAACCACAGCGTAACCGCAATAACAACACCCGCAAACAACATAGAAAATCCACTCGAAAAAGTAACTGGCCGCTAACGAAATTTAGTGTGAAAGAAAAACAAGTTTTTAGCCAAAAGGCATTAGCCCAGAAATACATACATATAAAATAGGAGCAAACAAAACTTTTGCCCAAACGAAAAGGAAATTTTTTTTCTGGCTAGGGTTATTTACGACTTTCTGGTTCGGAGGTCATCGTCGCGCTTAAAAGTGTCATTTCCCATTTTCCATTTCCCATTTTTGGTTAGCTGCAAGTCGACTTGCAGGCGAGTCCTGTGCTTTTGGCTAAGCGTTTTACCATCAAAATGCAGCAGCAAAATCCAAAAATTGGCAGGGGTAGAAGCAAAAGTAAGGAGTAGGGGGGGGGGGCTTACTAACTTTTTGTCGCAGCAAAGGACCAAGGTACAGCAAGAAAAACAACAACAAAGAGGGAACAAAAGTGGGTTACAAGCGAGGCTAAATGGAAATGTTGTTGCAGGAAGTTGCAGCCAAAATAAAACTGCACATGAAAGGAAACGGACAGAAACGGCGACTAAACAACAAAACTTTTGCAAGCGGCAAGAAAGTGCAAAAAACTTTGGATACCCGTTAAAAATGCGTACGAGAGGGTATATTGGCGTAGAACAAAGACTTGCGCCACCCAAAAAAATATAAAATATATCATGAATTTTAAAAGTATAATTTGTGGATAGAAAAATAGAACTTTAACAAATTATGATCAAATATTTACAGATTTAAATTTCCTTTGTGAGCTCTTTATTTCAGTTTTTATATATCTCGCTCATAATAATGATTTCATTACAAATGTTTCCAAGTTTAAGGTGGAGGGTAGAAGCTGCTCAAACGTAATCTGTAACTAGCTACAGGGTATCTCTTGGGTCAACGAGACCTCTCTTACTTGTTTCCTTTATATTCTCTTAAGTTTTGTGGGTCAGTGCTGACTAAAGCACGCCCTTCTCTCTTTTTTTTTTTGTCGGTTTTTGACAGTTGCCCGGCATAAATAATAACTTTCAAATGCAATTTGTGTCGATTTGTGTTTGTGGCATAGCGCGCTTTTAAGCTCAAGTGACAAACAGCAGCAGCAGCACATATACACACACATTCGTACACACACACACACACACATGTGTATAGGCAGGCACTTAGCCGAAAAAGCTTATACCCTGCACTCCCACCACTCACAATCGTACAGCAGCTCTCACTCTCCTTCTGGTTGTCGCTGTCTCACTGTCATAAATCATCAACACAACGCGCCACTTAAGTGCGTCCTAAAACTGTTTGCGCTTTTACTTTGTCACACACACACACACACATACACACTGTCACATTCTCACGACTGCCACGCCCATCGATGACAAGCTGACCATGCACACGCCCACATTTCAAAGCAGCGGCCGCCTGTCAAATGCAGCCAAACCAAAATGATATAGAGCGAGAGCCAGGAAGAAAGAGACATGAAGCGGGGGCCAAAGAAGTAATACAAGAGTTAAAAAAAAAGCTAAAATAGACAGAAAAAGGTTAACAATGGACAGTGTCTAAATATAAATAAAAATGTTGAAAAATATAAATGTAAATGTGCATAGAAATATGATTTGACAATGGGGCACATTCATGATGCTCACAAATTGAAATTGCCGTTATGAATGTCAAAGAGGGCAAAGAAAGAGGAAGAGAGCAATTGGAGCGCATCAATACAAATGCTGCCTGCAGTTGAGAGGCTTTTTTTTAGTCAATTGTCTGCAAATGACAGCAACAACAAAAGACAAAACCCATCAAGAGATTCAAATCAAACTCTTGGACAATACAAAAATAAGCTCAAGATCGTATTGCTCATTTGTGTACTATTGAGTTTCAAATTAAAAGAAAAATAATAATACTTTTCTGACATAACGGAAGCTCAAGTCAAATACAAATGGCGACACACAAAAAGCAATTTGCTGATGAAATGAAATGAAATGAGAAAAGAGCCTGACACGCAATTAAAATGCACACACAAAATATATATGTACATATATAATGCATATATGTATGTATGTATGCAGAGAATGCAGCAAAGCAGAAGCAATAAAGAGCGACAGACAGCAATGTCATATAATTATGTTGTTTGTTTAAGTAGCAACTCATTTGTGAGTGGGAGGTGGAGAGCAGAGAGTAATCTCTGTTGAGAGCATTTGCATTTACCGCTACCTTTGTCAATACAGTGATACAGTAAAATTCTATATTCAAAGAAATACAAATACAAGACTTAAATTCATATTCAAAAAAAAATACTCGTTTTTTTTGCAGAAGCTATTCTAGTATTAAAATAATATATTGTAAAGAAAAACCAAAACTTCTCAAGAATAAATAATAAAAAGTCGAGTATAACAAGAAATTCATTAAAAATAAATTTAATTGCTGAAAGTTTCAAGTAGCGAGAGATCACTTTAATTATGTTCTTTGGTTTACTATCAACTTTCCGCTCAGTTAGCTTAAGCAAGGGAGAACGTTGAGTGCTCGCGTGAGAGAGTGAGCTTTTGCATAAGCCGTTACTAAGTATATTTTCTCGTTCAAGACCCACACTCACCTTTGCTAATGCCCGTGGCCTTGTCACGGAGCACATTTATCGAGTGCACTGGTCCATATTCCTCGAACATTTCGCGCAGCTGCGCCTCGTCCATTGATTTGGGCACCTGGCCTACAAACATTTTGATGTTATCGGGATCTGGCTCCTTTTCGCCATAGGTGACGACTGCAGTATCGGCATCCAAGCGATAGCACGAATCATCGTCCATGCTGACAACATTACGATTGGCGCTGCACGCGTTGTTGTTGTTCAGCAAATTGCTGGTCATAATGCTGTTGTTGTTGTTGTTGCTGCCGTTATTAAAGGGGCTGCCAGTCAGCGAGTTGTTGCTGCCCACCAGACTAGAGTTGTTGGTGTTGTTGTTGTTGTTGTTGTTGTTGAGCAGCGACGAGTTGTTGTTGGTGTTGCTATGTATGGGACTGTTGGGCAGGCTATTCGTAGCGCTGCTGCTCTTATCACTCATACCAAATGCACTGCAAGAACAGACAGAAATTTAAGAGAGTTAGTAAGGAATAAAATCTAGTTTATTAACGGTTAGTTTATAGAATGAATATTAAGCTGACTAATTTGATGTTATGTTGCTGAAGAGTAAATATATCGATATAAGAGAGTTAGTATTGAGTAAAAACTAAATAATTTACTGTAAATAAATCAGAGTTTTAGGTTTTTTGCTCTATAAAGAGAGTAAATGTATCGATCTCTATTTAACAGTTATATTTGCAGAGTTTAACTCTCTCTCTCTCTCTCTCCTCTTTAATACTCACTCCATATACAGGTCGGTGGTTTTCTCGGAGAAATCAAAAATCATGCGGCGATTGCCCATAAATGTAGTGCGACTGCTAAACATATTGATTTATTAACGTTTTAATTTGTATTATTTATTTGCCAACACTTTCGAATCGATTTAACAACAGAGAGAATCGTGTACTAGAGCAAAACGGACGCACACCGGACAATTAAATGTCAATTGTAAAAATAACTCAAGTTGATTTAAAAAAATATATGTATAATATTTTCCATGTAACACTGCAACACTGCAAACTACAAAATGGCACTAATTAAAATTTTGGGCACAAAAGTTTTTTTCACGCACGCGCAGCGTTTTCACACTTCCTTCATTGGCAATCGTCGAAGAACAAATGAACGAGCCCCACAACTTTCGAGTAGTAAAGGAGCTAAGCAAAGGGAGCTTTGCGCCGGTGCAGCGGGCAGCGAACATGGAACGACTCCATTTTCACAGAGAGAGGGAGAGCATAATTTAATTTCGGCTGTTAAGAGACAAAAAAAAAAGCCGAGCTGAGCTTTACATTTAACGGCTTTTTGTTCTTCTTCTTTTATTATCAGAGTTTCGCTTTAGAATTTAAGTTTTATACAAAATTAAAGTTTCAATTTTTATATGCTTTTTTTTATTTTTTACTTTTCAGTGCAATTTAGCATTTGTCTTATCCTAACAGCTTTTAAAGCATGCAAATGACTTTGAAGCTCTCCATTATTTTAAGTCAACCCAATTTAAATAACGATAGCAACCAAAACCGTTTTCCTATTAGCGACTGGAACACGCCCTGGTATCCACTTTCTTGGCCTTACACACACCCACAGTGGGAGCTTTTGTACAGTGGTCGCCCAAAAATGTAAAAGTTCTATTGTACAATACCCAGTGTTTTCAAATTAATGCTGTAACTAAAATCCTCAGTTAAATAAAAACCATAACTATTTTTAGTTTAATTCGAAACCATTTAAATGTGTGCTAGTTTCAATTAAGGAGTGACCACTGTACCATCTTCGTCAGGTGTTTAAACACTTTAGCTGACCTAATTGGTCGCTGGTTTATTTACACTAGCAAATGGCCATTAGGCTAATGCTATTTGAGGTTTGTCCAAGCTGAAAATCGTCAAGTAAACTAGAAAGTTCACTCAACTCAAAGGCAGGATTAACGGGCGGTGCTTCCTCCTTGAAATTGAGTAAAGCGCATTAAAAGCTTAGCAAAGCGACACCAAATTCTAATGCGAATAATAAAAGTCAATCAGCCATAAGCATATCATACCATAGCATATCTTGTTACACATGTAATTAAATAAAACAAAAGGATTTTTCCCATGCCCCAAACAAATGTTTCCAATGTGCTACAAATCTATGTAACCCTACCTAATATTTTAATTACTCGAATCGTTTGTTTGCCTGAAGCGAGCTCTCATTCTACCACTCTCTCTCTCTCCCTCCCTCCCTCTCTCTCTCTCTTTGCTTGCAATTTTCTGCTCATTTCATTTTGACTTCTAGTTTCTTTGTGCAAGTTTCACTTTTATGTAGCAAATTCTTTGACTTTATCGTTGCCTTGTACTTTTCTCCCTGCCGCTTTGCTTTCTTTGTTGCATTTTGTAATTTGAACTTTACGCAGACTTTGGTTGCTTTTGGTTTTTTGCATTTACTACACACACACACACACACACACACACACACACACACAACCATACACCCAAAACGAACTAAAACTTTCAAGACTCTTTCTCATTTAACCCACTCTTAGCCTTTGCACTTTGTGCTATTTTGTTTCTCAGTTTTGGCAGTCATTGTGCTTATTGTTTTCTTCTAGTTGAGTGCGCTTAAAGCTGTGGCTTCACATTAAGAGCGCGGCGACTATTTGACACAATTATTGCATTTCCTTTGACCATGTCCATGTTTGGCTCTTGCGAACCCCCCAAATATAAAACATGCAATTGCGACAATTTTATTAAAAACTTTGCTGCAACTTTTGCTCTCTCAGCCAGAAGATCGAACACAACATGCAACTAAGTAAACTAGCAGCAACAACAAAACTACAACAACAACAACAACAAAAAGCTTGTTGTGCATTTCTATCAAAGTTCAAACTGCAATTCATCTTCATCATCATCAAGCGTAAGAGAGGGAGAGAAAAAGAGCAACAAGAACAAAATTGAGATCAACATCATGAAAAAGTTTAGTTCGACTATCGACTTAACAAGACTATCGCATTTATTTCGATAGCAGTTACAGTTACAAGTTGAATACCCTGTAAGCAAACATGCAGCATAGCGGGTACACGGTTTTTCATAGTAAGCTTGTGTGCACAAATATAATACCCTGCAAAACGCAAAACAGCTTTTAGGTTTTTACAGATTTTGCATATTTAAATATTTATCTTTACCAACCAATCAACAACATTTTTTCTATTGTTTTTTACCCATGTCTCTAAATCTAAATTTTATATTTTACGTAGACTTTTTTGCCTTACATGTAGATAATTTGTGCATTCAAAATTTTATAAACTTTTTTGCGTAGCTCAATTCGCATTTATCTTCATTTGTCTAAGCAGCAAATAGATAGAAAAAAAAGTTAAAAAATGTATATGTATATAAAATGTAACCCAAAATCTGTCAACAATTTACCGCCCAAATTATCATGGGAGTAAGTTGAAAGGCGCAGACGAAAGTTGGCAACCAATTCGGATTTGGGTCTATCTGCCTTTCCCTCACTCTCTCTCTCTCTCTTTCACACACACACACACACAGAACCTTATGAAAACATACTAATTTGCTTGATTACTGTGGAGTATTTTATAAAAGAGGGCAAAAATTAGAAATCTATTAAAAAAGTTTCAAGTTGAAGGAAATGAGAATTGTGCTATCGGGCAGAGAAATCACTTGTCACTGGGGTGTCGCTCACTCCCTCTTACTCTCTCACTATCTCCCTCTCTCTTTTGCTGACAAACGAAACAAAAGTCAAACTTACAGACAGAAAAAGGTAGTAAAAAAGCGTACTAGGTGGGTGTGTGTGTGTGTAAAAGTAGTAGAAAATTTGTTGCACAACTTTTTTGTCTCCCAGTTTGACTTTTGCACATCCCATTTCTTTTTTTGTTTTGCTGCAAGGTAACTAAAACTGAAGGTAAATTTGAAGTGTCTGCTCCACAAATCAAGTGCAAAACTGTAGAGAGAAAAAAACAGTGTACTCAAGTAGCGGCTGCATTGTTGTAGTTGCAGCTCAAAAGAACTTGATTCTTGTGATTTTGTTTTGTTTTCGCCTTGTTGCTCTCTGTGCTTTATTATCGCTACGCATGCTTCATAATATCAATTTGTAAGTGAACTTACAGCTGAGAGCAGCGAAGAGAGGGCAGAGACAACGAAAATCAATATGAATTCAGGTGGACATGGGCAACTTGTAAAAAGCTTTAAGCTTGTTTTTGGTTAGCTTAGGCGATTTAAGGTTAAAGATGGTAGATGAGGTATGTGTTGACTTTAAGCTTTGCTTTAGGAGGGATAGAAGAGTGCTAGATCCTAAATTACTTTCGAGTTTTTAGAGCCATACGATAGAAATAAAGCTTTTCTATTAATCTACATTTTTTTAATCAATAGCTTCAATTAGTAATTAATTAATAATTATTAAAGTTGAATATGTGCTTTGACAACTTTGTAGGCAAAGAGCTTTAAGCTCGCTTCAATTAAGCTTAATATTATTGTCCAACTTATAATCTATCGTTTTGGTTAATTAACAACGCTCTTAATCTCACATACTCCAACAATTTAAGCGTTTTGCCCAATTAGTTTACCTTAAGCGCTAATGAGACCCTTTCCATACAACACTCAATCTATTTCTCTGTTGTCTCCCTCTCCATTTTTTTTCTCTCTCTCGCTCTCTGGTAAAACAGCTTTCGGTAAGCCGCTTAAACTTTGGCCCTAACCAACTTAGACAGCGGAGACGACTTTGATCTCAAGGACCTTTTAATGCCCGCTGCCGCTGGCGCTGCCGCTGTTGAAAGGAGGCGCAAAACCTTTGCCTATAAATTACTCAGCAGAAACATTTCGCCACGCTTATCAAAGATAATTTTAAGCCGCATTTAAAATGATTTCTTTGCCTTTTTTCCGAAACCTCCTCCTTCTCTTCACCCACTGCAACAACAACTTTTGTGTTGAGCTACGCGATATTTTTTTGTGCATATCCTGTACTAATTATTAAGAGGTATAATAAAATATATTTTAATAAAATAATGAAAAAAATTTTAAACAATTATTCTACTAATAAAAAAGTATGGTTATATAGTATATTCCTAATTTTAGAGAGTTATGTGACCGATTACAGGGTAGCTCAAAGTCGGCGAATTTCGACTTTTGCCTGATTTTCGTTGTTTTTTTTTTTGGTAAAAATTTACGCTGACTGTGCGTTGTCTGGCAACGCTGCCAGAGAAAACCCAAGTCAAGCAAAAAGTGCAAGTTGGCAGCGCGGAGCAGGAGCAGGGGCAAATAGAGGGGGGAAGTAGGGTATGCGGGGGAGGATGATTCGTTGAAAAAGGGAGCCGGGCAATGTTGACAGTCAGTGAACCCCGAAAAGGAGTCGACGCCACCGACTCCAGCGCTGCGCTTTTTTTAAGCTGCGTCTGGTGGGAGCTGATGCTGCTGCTCCTGCTGCAAGGATCCTGCGGATGAGCAATGCTGACGACTGCTGCGGCAAAAGGGTAGACAGTCGGTGGGACTTTGTGCAAATATTTGACATGGACACAAAAATGGACTGTGGGGCAGTCAGCAACTCATTTTTTGGCTGGCAAAGTCAAAGTGACAGCGGGGCAAGGATATAAACGAATTGGGGGCTTTTAGAAATGACCAAGAGGGGGAAGGGGAGGAGGGGGGGGAGGGTCTACGACTTGTGTGTAATTAAGCAAAAATGTAAAATTGTTTGTAGCTGTGTTATTCTTGTTGTTGTTGTTGTTGTTGTGCTAATAATTGCTTGTAAATAGATCAAAGTTGGCATTTGTTTGGCTTTGATAGAGTAGGACGAGAGTAACGAAGGGAGGAGTGAGATGGGGCTCAATAGAGTCTGGGAAGCTTATTTGGATTATGTTGACTAATTAGAGGACGCTTGAACATGCTCCATTGCCAGTTGAATGTCCCTCAAAGAACGGCACGTATAGTTGGTTTTGGGTTGTGAAAAGGAATTCTTTTGACTGCTGCGTGAGTCATAATTAATTATTGGCTCGGACTGGACTCAAAATGCCACAAGGGCTTAACTTATTGCCAGTGCTATTTTGGTCATACATAAATGTGAGGACCTCTACTCCACTCTACTTTAATGCTACGCTTAAAACTGAAAAAAGACAACTTTTGCGATTTTCTGTGAAAAATCATTACATTAATCTGAACAGATTTCCAATTCCGAGGCCATTTTACTTATGGTTTAAGCAAACGGAACTAAAAATTGTAAAGCGAAAAGAAAGAAGAGAAATGTAAAGAATGACACAATATTTGAAGGCATTTAAGTCAATATTTAACCTAAAATTAATATATCACATGTATATTCGATATGTACAGTATATCAATGGCATGTAGAGTAACAAGCCAGGACAATGACAATGATATTCGCACGAGAAACGAGGGAGACTGAAAGAGATTTACTGATATATATTAAAATAAAATAAAATAGTAAAGCGTAATGTAAACGTAACCAAATACGCAAAGTCCGACGCGTAAGTAAAGCAAACATAAAGCAACCGGACGAGAGACCGCAATGAAATGAATGAAATAAATACATATTTGCAGTATTTGTTTTTTATTTTATACATACATATATATATATATATATATATATATATATATATTTTTGGTTTGTTTGCATAAAGCACATGGACCACTTTTTAACTCTCTCCAATTCCAGTGTTCCCATATTAAAACGCAAACACAAGTGTTTGGTGGGGCAGAGACGCGGTCAGATAGAGTTGGCAGTCCCGAAAAAAGTAACGGTATTTGGGCATATAAAGCGCGGTGACTGTGGCGCAAAAATGCCAAATACGCCGTCGGGTCCTGAACTCAATGAAAGAAAAGAAGAAAACAAAAAACCAAGAACTAAAGCAATTTATTTGCGAAATAGGGTAACACTTGCATACTCTCAATACTTCAGAATAATTGTATAAGTTATATAGTCTAGATTTATTTTGATATGAAATAACATTAAAAACTGTTAAATTTAAGTATTGAGAAATATACACCTTTATAAAATATGAAGCCAGATTTGTTAAATATTTATATAACATTTTCCTCTTCTTTATTGACTTGCCAAACAGCTTCTAATAATCACAATACTCCCCATCACAAAAGGGTATTCATAAAAAAGGGAAAGGGTCGCCCAAAAATAACATAAAAAATGTGCTTAAACTTCTTTCGCTGGCTAAAGAATTTATTGATTCATTTTGAAAAACAAAACCAACGATGAGGACAACGACAATGACGACGTTGGAGCCCAGGACTCTGGAGCTGTTTGAGCACGCGGATGAAGGAGGGGGGTGGATAGAGGCAAAGGAAAATGATTTGCATGGCTCCCGCCAGAAGTAAAGCCTGCTATCCAGTGTGTGTAAAATTGAATCAAATGGTTTTCGCATACATATATATATTTTTTTAATGTGTATTTTTCGGCGCACAGTTTTTGAGCAAAAGGGAACAAATACAAAAAAAAAGGAAAATTATAAATGAAAATTCCAGAGGGTCGGGCATACATTGGATGCGACTCCGGCGCGACTCGGGGCAGAATTGTCGCCACTTTTGCGCAAATTGTTGTTTGCAGGGCGAAATTGAAACAATTCACGCGACCAGAGTTGCCACCCCTCACCCATCACCACTCACCACAAAAACCCCACAGCGCACGCAGCTCGCACTATCAGAACCTCTTTACCATTCGTTGCAACTGGCGCATAAATTTTGTTGTAGCAAGAAGGGAATGGGAAAGGGGCACCAACCAACCGGCAGCACTTGCTGCCAGAGTTGTGCGGGAAATGTCTCTGGCGTATTTTAATATTTGCGCACTTAAATCTTAATAAATTGCATTGTTTAAAAGACTACAAAATTATAAAACTTTAATAATTTATCGAACTTTTTGGGCGTTCTAAATACTTTTTAAAACGGTTAAAATATTTTTATTTTAATATTATTAACATTTATGATTGTTTTGGATTTTAAAAAAGCTTTTAAAATACGAACTTCGTTTTCTGTTCTAGATCTTTTGAGCCTGATTGAAGTACAAAATGAACTATTTATTTTAGTGTAGGCATATTAAAATACTGCCAACTTTTGGAGTTGCCTTTTGAAAAGTTGCGTAAAAGCCTCTTAGAAACACTCATGTCTAGACACAATTACCGCACCATATCAAGCCTTTGTGAATGGTATTTTTAAGCACATTACTCGAGTCCCCATCCACAGAACAGCCTCCCAGTTCCGACATGGGTCGCATGGGGCCCATTACCAAAAATGTTGACAACACAGCCCGGTAGCGAAGAAGAAGAAGAAGCGTAAGCGGAAAGCATTATAAATTCGGTTTAAATTCAACATTTGCTGTGTGGCATGCGGGAGACATTTGTATAATTTGTTGTGTCGACTACATTTTTATGATTTTGTCAACTCAGCAAACGAAACGAGCTGCGAGAAAGCGAAAGGATAACAAACAACAACAAACAACAAACCACAAACGACCAACGATAATCATTATAATGGGCATTTGGCAACGACGCCCCAGGGACGCCCAACAAAAAAATATAGGGGGTGTGCTTAGAACCCGTCTCAATATCTAATTGCCCAAGACTAACAAAAAAAGAAAAGGGACGGAGCTGAGGCACAGTTTGTGGCAGGTGCAGCGCCTGCGGCAGGATAATGATAAGGCGCGGCCAAGCCATCAATTTATTGAAAAACAATCTACTCGGTTGCGCCCCAAAGGCAAAGGTAAAGAAAATGTTTCAGAATTTGGTTTATTGAAAAATTTAATGCGTAAGTAAATAAGTTTCGAAGGGACTTAAAGTGATATGTAGGATAATTTTAGCAGTGAGTTATTGCAAAAACCTATTAAAATGATTTAAAAATAGATAAAAAAAAATATTTTAAAATTGCTTTCCAAATTTGTTAAGTTAAGATTGTTAAACTTTTGAAGTTCAACTTAAAGCTCAAAAAACAGGACAACAAATAATATGAAAACATTTACAATTGTTTGACGATCAAAGTAAATGGCATAAATGGTTTCTCTGCACGAGGTTGTATATCTAATATGTCTATCTGGAATATATACTAATTAAGTTGACTTTGCCAACTCAGACACTCAGTCGGCAATTTGGTACTTATGTAATATCTCACACTACAGTTCTATATTTATAATGTCAACTTTTGCTTCCACCTGCTGTGCGAGAAATCACGCACGCACACTTATGCAAACACAAGTCGAGACATCAAAGCTTACTCACTCCACGCCGTCTCTGTCTCCCTCCCACCCGCAGACAACTATAAGAGCGACAGTTTTTTTTTTGGGTCCCTCGCACTCTCGCATAAAAATGACGCCCACGCATGTCACGTGTTTAATTATTTACGTGACTTGGTTGCGTTCTTTCTATCTCTTTTTATTTTGGTGTAGCTATCTTCCTTACTCTCTGGCGCTCTTCGCTGGCTTTGTGTTTGACATGCGAATTTTGTCTAAATATTTATTGCCAGTTTTGCTTTCGTGTGCGTGTCTGTGTGTGACTTTTACGAGTCTTTTTCGAAAACTACGCGACGAGGCTGCCAACTTGTCTAAATACATCTGCCAGAGTTGTGTTGTGCCCTTTTTCGGATTCTTGTCTCGCTTGTGTGCGATTGCAACCAGGCGTTAAGACAACGTCTCTTACGTGGCTTTTTAGCTGGCAACAATTTGTTGATGCAACCACTTTTTTATGTGGTGTTACTGTTCTTGTTGTTGTGACAACATTGGTTTGTTTGTGTTTAGACATGTGGCCTACATTTGTGCGCAGTGTTGTAAAATGTTGACAAATAAAAGAGTTTTAAAAGCTGACGAGGCTGAAAGTAACAAGATAAAAAAGTAGTTTGATTGAAGTTTTCCCAAACTTTGAAGATTTGTTGAGAGAAAAACAAAGAGAAGGGCAGTTAAGTGTCACAACTTCTTGGGCAATTTCTAGATAATGACGAAGAAAATATCATTTGAGAATATTCCATATATTTTGTAATGCCTTGAATATAATATTTTTATCTTTGATGCAACTTGTTTGTATTGATTATAAATTGGTTTTCTAATTGCTTCGATTAATGATAAGCACACAAAGTACACAAGGCATTTTCAAAGTAACGCCAAGACACAATTAAAATATTTATTTTTATAAACGCAGACCGCTTAAATAAAACACACACACGACAGACAGAGAGAAAGTAAGAGACAGGCATGCAAAATGCGAAGCACACAATTAAAAACACAAGCAAAGTCATTAAAAATGTAAGCAGCTTTTAGGCTTACACACGAGGCATTCCACAAAAACACACATGGGTGTGTCTGACTGTGTGTGTGTGTGTGTGTATGAATTGTTGGGTTAAAGAACAACAACAAAAACAACAAGAGCAACAAATATAAAAACAAATTTGTCTGAGTCGTTGCCTGCGCCTGATTAACATGCGTAAACAGACTAACACAATGTAGGTGGGGGTGGTGGTGGTGGTGGGGTGTGGCGTGTGGGTTATAAGGTGCGGGGGTCTTGATCAAATTTCATTAATTGAGTGAACAGCAGACAAGCAAACAAACAAACAAATATTTAAATTAATTAGCTCTGTTGCACAATTCTGCTGCAAAATAAAACAAATTAAATTTGTTCAGTATTATTTACTATGAAAAAAAAACAACTTTAACTAAATATTAGGCTAGAATATATCATGGAATTTTGGGTCAATAACGATTAAGGCTGTGTTAGGATTAAAAGTGTGGATAAGTAACCCTGACAAAGAGCCTCCGGACTGCAAATCGGTTGAGTTTTGGCAAAGCTATGGCACTTTGAAGTCTGGGAATGGCATTTTTAGGGACTGGGAACTACACATGTCAACAGCTTGACATGATTTTTGACATGAAATCCGAAATTTCAAAATTTCAAAACCTTGAATGTAGAATGAGAAAAGATGACAAACCATGAACAAAATGACCTCGGAATCGGGAATCAGATCCGTTTTGGCAAAGTTATGGCACTTTGAAGTCTGAGAATGGCATATTTAGGAACTGGGAACTACACATGACAACATCTTGACATGATTTTCGACATGAAATCCGAAATTTCAAAATTTTTTATACTGTGAATGTAGAATAATAAAAGATGACAAACCATGAACAAAATGACCTCGGAATCGGGAATCGGATCCGTTTTGGCAAAGCTATGGCACTTTGAAGTCTGGGAATGGCATTTTTAGGGACTGGGAACTACACATGTCAACATCTTGACAAGATTTTTGACAATAAATCAGAAATTTCAAAATTTCAAAACCTTGAAAGAAGAAGAATAAAAGATGACAAACCATGAACAAAATGACCTCGGAATCGGGAATCAGATCCGTTTTGGCAAAGTTATGGCACTTTGAAGTCTGGGAATGTCATTTTTAGGAACTGGGAACTACACATGTCAACATCTTGCCATGATTTTTGACATGAAATCCGAAATTTCAAAATTTCTAAACTGTGAATGTAGAATGATACAAGATGACAAACCATGAACATAATGACCTCGGAATCGGGAATCGGATGCTTTTTGGCAAAGTTATGGCACTTTGAAGCCTGGGAATGGCATTTTTAGGGAGTGGGAACTACACATGTCAACATCTTGCCATGATTTTTGACATGAAATCCGAAATTTCAAAATTTCAAAACCTTGAATGTAGAATGATAAAAGATGACAAACCATGAACAAAATGACCTCGGAATCGGGAATCGGATCCGTTTTGGCAAAGTTATGGCACTTTGAAGTCTGGGAATGGCATTTTTAGGAACTAGGAACTACACATGTCAACATCTTGACATGATTTTTGACATGAAATCCGAAATTTAAAAATTTCAAAACCTTGAATGTAGAATGATACAAGATGACAAACTATGAACATAATGACCTCGGAATCGGGAATCGGATGCGTTTTGGCAAAGTTATGGCACTTTGAAGTCTGGGAATGGCATTTTTAGGGACTGGGAACTACACATGTCAACATCTTGACATGATTTTTGACATGAAATCCGAAATTTCAAAATTTCAAAACCTTGAATGTAGAATAATAAAAGATGACAAACCATGAACATAATGACCTCGGAATCGGGAATCGGATCCGTTTTGGCAAAGTTATGGCACTTTGAAGTCTGGGAATGGCATTTTTAGGAACTGGGAACTACACATGTCAACATCTTGACTTGATTTTTGACATGAAATCCGAAATTTCAAAATTTCTAAACTGTGAATGTAGAATGATACAAGATGAGAAATCATGAACAAAATGACCTCGGAATCGGGAATCGAATGCTTTTTGGCAAAGTTATGGCACTTTGAAGCCTGGGAATGGCATTTTTAGGGACTGGGAACTACACATGTCAACATCTTGCCACGATTTTTGACATGAAATCCTAAATTTCAAAATTTCAAAACCTTGAATGTAGAATGATAAAAGATGACAAACCATGAACAAAATGACATCGGAATCGGGAATCGGATCCGTTTTGGCAAAGTTATGGCACTTTGAAGTCTGGGAATGGCATTTTTAGGAACTAGGAACTACACATGTCAACATATTGCCATGATTTTTGACATGAAATCCGAAATTTCAAAATTTCAAAACCTTGAATGTAGAATGATACAAGATGACAAACCATGAACATAATGACCTCGGAATCGGGAATCGGATCCGTTTTGGCAAAGTTATGGCACTTTGAAGTCTGGGAATGGCATTTTTAGGGACTGGGAACTACACATGTCAACATCTTGACTTGATTTTTGACATGAAATCCTAAATTTCAAAATTTCAAAACCTTGAATGTAGAATAATAAAAGATGACAAACCATGAACATAATGACCTCGGAATCGGGAATCGGATCCGTTTTGGCAAAGTTATGGCACTTTGAAGTCTGGGAATGGCATTTTTAGGGACTGGGAACTACACATGTCAACATCTTGCCATGATTTTTGACATGAAATCCGAAATTTCAAAATTTCAAAACCTTGAATGTAGAATAATAAAAGATGACAAACCATGAACATAATGACCTCGGAATCGGGAATCGGATCCGTTTTGGCAAAGTTATGGCACTTTGAAGTCTGGGAATGGCATTTTTAGGAACTGGGAACTACACATGTCAACATCTTGCCATGATTTTTGACATGAAATCCGAAATTTCAAAATTTCTAAACTGTGAATGTAGAATGATACAAGATGACAAACCATGAACATAATGACCTCGGAATCGGGAATCGGATCCGTTTTGGCTAAGTTATGGCACTTTGAAGTCTGGGAATGACATTTTTAGGAACTGGGAACTACACATGTAAACATCTTGCCATGATTTTTGACATGAAATCCGAAATTTCAAAATTTCTAAACTGTGAATGTAGAATGATACAAGATGACAAACCATGAACATAATGACCTCGGAATCGGATCCGTTTTGGCAAAGTTATGGCACTTTGAAGTCTGGGAATGGCATTTTTAGGGACTGGGAACTACACATGTCAACATCTTGCCATGATTTTTGACATGAAATCCGAAATTTCAAAACCTTGAATGTAGAATGATAAAAGATGACAAACCATGAACAAAATGACCTCGGAATCGGGAATCGGATCCGTTTTGGCAAAGTTATGGCACTTTGAAGTCTGGGAATGGCATTTTTAGGGACTGGGAACTACACATGTCAACATCTTGCCATGATTTTTGACATGAAATCCGAAATTTCAAAATTTCTAAACTGTGAATGTAGATTAAAAAAAGATGAGAAATCATGAACAAAATGACCTCGGAATCGGGAATCGGATGCTTTTTGGCAAAGTTATGGCACTTTGAAGCCTGGGAATGGCATTTTTAGGGAGTGGGAACTACACATGTCAACATCTTGCCATGATTTTTGACATGAAATCCGAAATTTCAAAATTTCAAAACCTTGAATGTAGAATGATGAAAGATGACAAACCATGAACAAAATGACCTCGGAATCGGGAATCGGATCCGTTTTGGCAAAGTTATGGCACTTTGAAGTCTGGGAATGGCATTTTTAGGAACTAGGAACTACACATGTCAACATATTGCCATGATTTTTGACATGAAATCCGAAATTTCAAAACCTTGAATGTAGAATGATAAAAGATGACAAACCATGAACAAAATGACCTCAGAATCGGGAATCGGATCCGTTTTGGCAAAGTTATGGCACTTTGAAGTCTGGAAATGGCATTTTTAGGAACTGGGAACTACACATGTCAACATCTTGACAAGATTTTTGACAACAAATCAGAAATTTCAAAATTTCAAAACCTTGAATGTAGAATGCTAAAAGATGACACACCATTAACATAATGACCTCGGAATCGGATCCGTTTTGGCAAAGTTATGGCACTTTGAAGTCTGGGAATGGCATTTTTAGGAACTGGGAACTACACATGTAAACATCTTGCCATGATTTTTGACATGAAATCCGAAATTTCAAAATTTCAAAACCTTGAATGTAGAATGATAAAAGATGACAAACCATGAACAAAATGACCTCGGAATCGGATCCGTTTTGGCAAAGTTATGGCACTTTGAAGTCTGGGAATGGCATTTTTAGGGACTGGGAACTACACATGTCAACATCTTGCCATGATTTTTGACATGAAATCCGAAATTTCAAAATTTCAAAACCTTGAATGTAGAATGATACAAGATGACAAACCATGAACATAATGACCTCGGAATCGGGAATCGGATCCGTTTTGGCAAAGTTATGGCACTTTGAAGTCTGGGAATGGCATTTTTAGGGACTGGGAACTACACATGTCAACATCTTGACTTGATTTTTGACATGAAATCCTAAATTTCAAAATTTCAAAACCTTGAATGTAGAATAATAAAAGATGACAAACCATGAACATAATGACCTCGGAATCGGGAATCGGATCCGTTTTGGCAAAGTTATGGCACTTTGAAGTCTGGGAATGGCATTTTTAGGGACTGGGAACTACACATGTCAACATCTTGCCATGATTTTTGACATGAAATCCTAAATTTCAAAATTTCTAAACTGTGAATGTAGAATGATACAAGATGACAAACCATGAACATAATGACCTCGGAATCGGGAATCGGATCCGTTTTGGCTAAGTTATGGCACTTTGAAGTCTGGGAATGACATTTTTAGGAACTGGGAACTACACATGTAAACATCTTGCCATGATTTTTGACATGAAATCCGAAATTTCAAAATTTCTAAACTGTGAATGTAGAATGATACAAGATGACAAACCATGAACATAATGACCTCGGAATCGGATCCGTTTTGGCAAAGTTATGGCACTTTGAAGTCTGGGAATGGCATTTTTAGGGACTGGGAACTACACATGTCAACATCTTGCCATGATTTTTGACATGAAATCCGAAATTTCAAAATTTCAAAACCTTGAATGTAGAATGCTAAAAGATGACACACCATTAACATAATGACCTCGGAATCGGATCCGTTTTGGCAAAGTTATGGCACTTTGAAGTCTGGGAATGGCATTTTTAGGAACTGGGAACTACACATGTAAACATCTTGCCATGATTTTTGACATGAAATCCGAAATTTCAAAATTTCAAAACCTTGAATGTAGAATGATAAAAGATGACAAACCATGAACAAAATGACCTCGGAATCGGATCCGTTTTGGCAAAGTTATGGCACTTTGAAGTCTGGGAATGGCATTTTTAGGGACTGGGAACTACACATGTCAACATCTTGCCATGATTTTTGACATGAAATCCGAAATTTCAAAACCTTGAATGTAGAATGATAAAAGATGACAAACCATGAACAAAATGACCTCGGAATCGGGAATCGGATCCGTTTTGGCAAAGTTATGGCACTTTGAAGTCTGGGAATGGCATTTTTAGGGACTGGGAACTACACATGTCAACATCTTGCCATGATTTTTGACATGAAATCCGAAATTTCAAAATTTCTAAACTGTGAATGTAGATTAAAAAAAGATGAGAAATCATGAACAAAATGACCTCGGAATCGGGAATCGGATGCTTTTTGGCAAAGTTATGGCACTTTGAAGCCTGGGAATGGCATTTTTAGGGAGTGGGAACTACACATGTCAACATCTTGCCATGATTTTTGACATGAAATCCGAAATTTCAAAATTTCAAAACCTTGAATGTAGAATGATAAAAGATGACAAACCATGAACAAAATGACCTCGGAATCGGGAATCGGATCCGTTTTGGCAAAGTTATGGCACTTTGAAGTCTGGGAATGGCATTTTTAGGGACTGGGAACTACACATGTCAACATCTTGCCATGATTTTTGACATGAAATCCGAAATTTCAAAATTTCTAAACTGTGAATGTAGATTAAAAAAAGATGAGAAATCATGAACAAAATGACCTCGGAATCGGGAATCGGATGCTTTTTGGCAAAGTTATGGCACTTTGAAGTCTGGGAATGGCATTTTTAGGGACTGGGAACTACACATGTCAACATCTTGACTTGATTTTTGACATGAAATCCTAAATTTCAAAATTTCAAAACCTTGAATGTAGAATAATAAAAGATGACAAACCATGAACATAATGACCTCGGAATCGGGAATCGGATCCGTTTTGGCAAAGTTATGGCACTTTGAAGTCTGGGAATGGCATTTTTAGGGACTGGGAACTACACATGTCAACATCTTGACTTGATTTTTGACATGAAATCCGAAATTTCAAAATTTCTAAACTGTGAATGTAGATTAAAAAAAGATGAGAAATCATGAACAAAATGACCTCGGAATCGGGAATCGGATCCGTTTTGGCAAAGTTATGGCACTTTGAAGTCTGGGAATGGCATTTTTAGGAACTAGGAACTACACATGTCAACATCTTGCCATGATTTTTGACATGAAATCCGAAATTTCAAAATTTCAAAACCTTGAATGTAGAATGATAAAAGATGACAAACCATGAACAAAATGACCTCGGAATCGGGAATCGGATGCTTTTTGGCAAAGTTATGGCACTTTGAAGCCTGGGAATGGCATTTTTAGGGACTGGGAACTACACATGTCAACATCTTGCCATGATTTTTGACATGAAATCCGAAATTTCAAAATTTCAAAACCTTGAATGTAGAATGATAAAAGATGACAAACCATGAACAAAATGACCTCAGAATCGAGAATCGGATCCGTTTTGGCAAAGTTATGGCACTTTGAAGTCTGGGAATGGCATTTTTAGGGACTGGGAACTACACATGTCAACATCTTGACTTGATTTTTGACATGAAATCCGAAATTTCAAAATTTCTAAACTGTGAATGTAGATTAAAAGAAGATGAGAAATCATGAACAAAATGACCTCGGAATCGGGAATCGGATGCTTTTTGGCAAAGTTATGGCACTTTGAAGCCTGGGAATGGCATTTTTAGGAACTGGGAGCTACACATGTCAACATCTTGACATGATTTTTGACATGAAATCCGAAATTTCAAAATTTCAAAACCTTGAATGTAGAATAATAAAAGATGACAAACCATGAACATAATGACCTCGGAATCGGGAATCGGATGCTTTTTGGCAAAGTTATGGCACTTTGAAGCCTGGGAATGGCATTTTTAGGGACTGGGAACTACACATGTCAACATCTTGCCATGATTTTTGACATGAAATCCGAAATTTCAAAATTTCAAAACCTTGAATGTAGAATGATAAAAGATGACAAACCATGAACAAAATGACCTCAGAATCGAGAATCGGATCCGTTTTGGCAAAGTTATGGCACTTTGAAGTCTGGGAATGGCATTTTTAGGAACTGGGAGCTACACATGTCAACATCTTGACATGATTTTTGACATGAAATCCGAAATTTCAAAATTTCAAAACCTTGAATGTAGAATGATACAAGATGACAAACTATGAACATAATGACCTCGGAATCGGGAATCGGATGCGTTTTGGCAAAGTTATGGCACTTTGAAGTCTGGGAATGGCATTTTTAGGGACTGGGAACTACACATGTCAACATCTTGACATGATTTTTGACATGAAATCCGAAATTTCAAAATTTCAAAACCTTGAATGTAGAATAATAAAAGATGACAAACCATGAACATAATGACCTCGGAATCGGGAATCGGATCCGTTTTGGCAAAGTTACGGCACTTTGAAGTCTGGGAATGGCATTTTTAGGGACTGGGAACTACACATGTCAACATCTTGACTTGATTTTTGACATGAAATCCGAAATTTCAAAATTTCTAAACTGTGAATGTAGATTAAAAGAAGATGAGAAATCATGAACAAAATGACCTCGGAATCGGGACTCGGATGCTTTTTGGCAAAGTTATGGCACTTTGAAGCCTGGGAATGGCATTTTTAGGAACTGGGAGCTACACATGTCAACATCTTGACATGATTTTTGACATGAAATCCGAAATTTCAAAATTTCAAAACCTTGAATGTAGAATAATAAAAGATGACAAACCATGAACATAATGACCTCGGAATCGGGAATCGGATCCGTTTTGGCAAAGTTATGGCATTTTGAAGTCTGGGAATGGCATTTTTAGGGACTGGGAACTACACATGTCAACATCTTGACCGAAATTTCAAAATTTCAAAACCTTGAATGTAGAATAATAAAAGATGACAAACCATGAACATAATGACCTCGGAATCGGGAATCGGATCCGTTTTGGCAAAGTTATGGCACTTTGAAGTCTGGGAATGGCATTTTTAGGGACTGGGAACTACACATGTCAACATCTTGACTTGATTTTTGACATGAAATCCGAAATTACAAAACTGTGAATGTAGAATAATAAAAGATGACAAACCATAAGCAAAATGACCTCGAAATCGAGAATCGGATCCGTTTTGGCAAAGTTATGGCACTTTGAAGTCTGGGAATGGCATTTTTAGGGACTGGGAACTACACATGTCAACATCTTGACTTGATTTTTGACATGAAATCCGAAATTACAAAACTGTGAATGTAGAATAATAAAAGATGACAAACCATAAACAAAATGACCTCGAAATCGGGAATCGGATCCGTTTTGGCAAAGTTATGGCGCTTTGAAGTCTGGGAATGACATTTTAAGGGACTGAGAACTTTTCGTGACAAAATTTGTGATTATTGGCAGTGTCTATATAACTCAAAAAGTTTTGTATTCATTAATTAAATCTACATATAAAATAAGATGGTACTATGATTTTCGCGAGGAGAAATGCAAGTGAATAATAAAATAATAAGAATCTATCAGGATTAATATCCCTTACAACTACATAAAAACAAATATGCTTTTTATTTTCATTTCCGCAACACTTATTGACATTTCAGCCTGACACACACATACACGTCTTTTTGTATATCTGCCAAAGCGAATTTATTGTTTGGACATGTCAAATGCATATTAAAATTTGAATATCAAATGGTTCGACAGGACTCAGCCCCTCCTCCCAATGCAAGCCATTGCGTCTGTCACTCAGCTCAATCTATTTACACGCCTTTTTTAATTACGAAAAAATATGGTTGATATATGTTGTTATTTTAATTCTTTTTTGGTTTTTTTAACACTGAATGCATAAAAAACAAATGGGCGTTGTGAGCTATGAAAAATTCAATGCAAAAAACTGGAGAGCGCCATGCGTTTTGTTGTTCTTTGTGGTCTTAAAATATGCAACGTTTTGTAACACGCTGGCGGGCCCGTGTCCTGCATCCTGTGGCATTATGGTGGCTCAAATGCGCTTGACATGCCAACATCAAACGGCGCAAATAACCAAAAAACAATTTTTTCCCAAAAAAAAAATTACAATCACAAGGCAAAGTTGTATTTTTCTATCTCTTTTTTTTTTGGATTTTATTTTTTTGTTTTTTAGTTTTGTCATTGTTTGCTAATGCATAAAGGATTGACCCATATTTGTATTAAAAATACATATTTATACATTTTACGTTTGCTTAAACCGTTTGCCAAAGTGAAAACCTCTTCACATGAATAATACAACTTTTTATTTGCCTGGACAAACACACACACACACACACACACACACACACATACACATTTATATTTATATATTTATTTATTTTTTGTTACTCCTTGGGGTATACATTTGCTCACTTTTACATGCGATTTATCAAATTTAATATGGCTACAATTCCAGCTGACAATTCAATGTGCATAAATTTATGCAACAATCTATGGGCCACAGTTCAATTCGTGTAGCAATTTGGTTGCCTTTTTTATATACCCTGTAATCATTCATTGGGTAGAGAAGGGCATGATAAATGTGTGATTTTAGCTATGTTTACTGAATATCGTTACTATTTCAAATTGATAAATTGTCTTGAAAATTAAGTAAAATAATGCGATCGATATATTCTATAAAATCGAAATAGCTAGAGTATCTTCAAGTCAGGCACACTTGCTCCTACTTATCCCTTTTCTGAGTTCTACATTTCTGTATTACAATATTTGGTCGAATTACGTATACGCCGGCTGGGCCGCAGGCAATGAAAATGGCAAAAAACTGGCAACAAGGTGAGCGATAAAAGCTTTCCCACAATATCTGAGTCTCATTCACTGTGTGTGTGTGTGTGTGTGAGTTCTTATGTGCGTTTGTGTGAGTGACACACTTATTGATGTAATAACATGTGCATTAAATATTTATTGTATTGGCAGACGACATGGCACTTTCTTTTTTTATATGTGACGAGGCCAAGAAAGGTGAGGGGGAGTATGCGGGGGGAGTACAAGTTGCTGCTGCCGTTGGATTGTCAGGATTGGCTGGTTTAGGGCCTCGAAATGTGCCACAGTGAAAGCAGAAACTGTGTCATGACGCGCTTCCCGAAGAAAGCGATTGTCTATGTGGCAAGCAGTTTGTTGTTGCCCTTTGAGTGTGTCACAAAAGATGTGGCAAGTAGTTGTGACTCCACTCAGCGGAAAAGCGAGTGCTAAACTCAAATACAACAGGGATAGAATTCCTACCGTTTAGATTGCTCCTAAAACTCGCTTGCCTCGCTGGTCACAGATGAAAAAACTTAGCTACAATCGGAAAATTACGAAATAATGTGATTGTTAATTAAAAATACGTATTGTGTTGGGTGTTTTGTTTTCTTTACAACAATATTTTGTGAATATTTTTTGTTTAACTCACCTAGAAAATGCATCAATGAAAATGCGCACATGAAAAGAGAAGAAAATGATGGGAAATTCATTAGCTTTATGTGAATTTAAACGTAATTTTTTAACAATATGCGCTACAAAAAAGAAATGTGAAATTATTAACAAAAGAAAGAAAAAATAAACAAACAGGATTTAGAATTTACAGTAAATTACAACAGCAAGAAGCTGGAGAAATGCAGTTTACAACTGTAACAAAAACTGCAGAGCTCGAATAATTTCTGTGTAATTAGACTTGCACTCGAATGGGCAACAAGGACTAAAGGAGAGAGCCACAGGAGCAGCAGCTGCAGATTATACTAAATACAAAGAGTTGAGAGAGACTCTGGCAGCAAAGTAGCAAGTACAACAATAAGTAGGGACCTCCCACCTGCCCCTGCCCAACATAAATGTACGACAACCGCAAATAAAATGGCTGGCAAATGGGGCGGTGAGTGGGGGGAGGGCGCCACAATTGCTGTGGTGAGGGGAACAAGTGAAATTATGTGCTTGTGTGTTGTGTAGACGCCTTTAAACGCCTCTTAACCCAAAACAACTCCACAACTTTTTCTACAGTCAGCGCAAAATGTTTCATTGTGTTGTTTTTGTTGCTTGCCTGCAGCAGCTCGTTTTGACTTTGTTTAAACAATATTTGTTGTTGTTGTTGTTGTTGTTGTTGTTGTTGTTTTGGCTGTTTGCCTTGTGAATATACGAGTATTTGCCTTAACGCCGTCGCCTGTCGAATTATATTTTATAAGCCTTGCAAAAGAAATGTGCATGTGCTTACTTACAGATACTCTGTACGAGGTAGTCAATTTAAGCAAGTATTAAATTAAATGCAATTAAATTGATTGCATCCATAAGTAACATTTAACCAATATAGATTTATAGAAATACAGCCTAATAAAAATAATATATTTTTAAATATTTATATATTATATATTGTATTATAAGCCGTTAATTTGAACTGTTGAAATTTACTGGAACTTAAGAAAATAAAAGCTTGAAAATGACTTAAATTTGTAGAATTCAGAATATAAAATAATATTTAGTAAATTTTAATATATATCCCAATAAATTGGGATACAATTACACCACACTGTGTAGGGTATTCAAACACGCGTTGCTAACTTTTGTAGCAGACATTTTTTATGCGCTCTCGCCTAAAAGCGTGCTACAAAATGCGCTCTAGACTTTGCTAGTGTATGTACATGTGTGTGTGTGTGTGTGTGCGGTTTTGGTCGCAGGTGCCACTTATGTGGCACAAAGACAACACCAACAAGAACAACAGCGACGTTGCGCTTTTTGTGGCAGCCGCCGCAGCAGCAGCAGCAGCAGCAGTTGCCGTCGCTTATTATAACGGTACCCCCAACGCTTTTTATTACTTCAGCCAGCCAAGAGCAAATGAAAACTTTTTTATGCTGCCCAGACTGGCGCGAGTGAGGTGCCCAGGATCCAAGGATCCAGCGCCAGACGGCGGCGCTTTTAAGCATCTTAAAAAAAAGTTACTGCGGCTGCTTCATTGCGGCAACATAAGAGAGAGAGGCAGGGAGAGTGGTGGGGGGGGGTAAGGGGCATCCTCGTCTGCCGCTGGCTAAAGTTGCTTTCGTAGCCGCTTTAATAATTCATCTAGCACTATTTATGTGACAGGTGATAGCAGCAGCAGCAGCAGCAGCAGCTCCTGACCGCCGGACAGTCCGGCATTGCTCGGTCTTTTTTGTCTAGACAAGAAGAGTTCAACTGAATAATTGCTGAATTGCCTTTGAGTGTGCGTATGCGTGTGTGCGTATGCGTGTGTGTGTGTGTGTGATGTCCTTTTGCGGCATATCTTAGCCTTAGCACTGACACGACTTAAAAGGGTTCCTTGAGTTTAAGATAACGCATTAAAATATGCAAATAAGAATCGTTGGGATCTAGATCTACAACATGTACATTTGTTAACCTTTATTATTATTAAAATTCACAAATAATAAATTACAATTTTATTTTAAAAGAGGTTTTGTGAGACTTAACGTTTAGATTTATGACAAAAATCTGCATTTGGAAATTTATGAAACCCATAGCATTGCCAAATTCAACCGAAATAATTCTTTATCAGCATGATGTTTGCTTTAACGACTTTAAATTGAGTTTTTGGGGCCAAAACCTCCTTAAACTTATTTTTTGTGCACTTGACTATATTCACTTGATTTTCACTCTTGCTCCTCGAAAACGTGCTGCCATTTCTCATTGAATATTCAAACAGCTTCGCTGCGAGAACTAACCCAATCAACTGCTCATTAATTTTTCCTGGCATACAGTGCTGCTGCTGCTGCCTCAGCTTCTGATGCTGCTCAACGTTCTCATCATCAGCCAGTGTGCCTCGAAAACTTGATGAAGCACCGCAAAATTTGCTCATATGCAAATTGAAGGCAGTTCCCCGAGATAAAAACGCCCTCCCTCCCCCCACAGGCAGTTGTTCTCGTGTTGAGTTTCTTTTGTGGCTGTGTTTTTTGAGGCTTTGCTGTTTTCCCCCCCTGCCATCTCTCTCCCTCACCCTCTTGACTGTCTTGGCTACATTCATTGCCGCTTCATTAGACGCGCTGGCAAAAATGTGTGTGTTTTCTGCTGCCTATCAACAGGCGCTGGGCCAAAAATTGTGTTGCGAGGATATGAGTTGTTAGTTAATGTTATGGTGCCACATTTCCGGCAACGGCTGCCGCCGCTGACTGACGAGAAGGACGACGACGTTGCCTAATTTTTGAGTGAGCCGAGAATGTTTCTTGTTGGCTCGCTCGCTTCTTGCCTTTATTTGCCCTGCTCTTATTCTTTGTGGTGGCAAACGCTTAAGCTGTCGTTTAGTTAATGATGTCGCATGTAGTTGCTTTGGCTGCGATTGTTAAGTTGAGTCGCCCTACCCCTCCCCTGCCCCGCCCATCCTCCACACTCTCTATCAGCCAGCATGCCTCATCTGGCACAATTTCCACTTTCTTTGACGTCGCCGGAAGTTGCCACTGGCTGTTAAAGCAACAACTACAACAACAACAACAACTATAGAAGAAAAAAAATCGCAGGAAGTTCTTGAAAGCCGCCAGCATTTTTGGTGACTGATTTTTTCCACATGATTTTTGTTTGCCAGCGTTTTTTTTTTTCTTCACATTTTTGCTTTTTAATTTTGTCAAGCGTATGCTTGATTTTATTCCGGTTTTTTTATTTTTATTTATTTTTGACGGCCACATGTATTTAATGTGCCGCAAGGACATGTGATAAAATATGTCAGCGGAATAAACAGTGAAATTTGCTTATGGCCTTAAATAAATTCTGAAAGTTCTCGACAAAGAAATTCTTTGCTCTCAGAGTATTTACAGCTGGATTTTTTTAATTTCTTTAAGTAAATGAATTAAATTGTTTTGTAATTAATGCATATTTTCATGAAATTTCTTTTTAAATGGAATGTTGTATATGAAAGAAAATATTGAAAAATAATTGCAAAATATTTGTTCAGTCCGAGGTTAAATTTATTTAACAAACTCAAATTTTGTTTTAATTCCATAACCAACAATAATCCTGGGCTGCAAGGAATTTCATATATTTAAACTTTGTATTTTCCAATGCGAAATAATAAAATTACAAAGCTGTTTTTACTGTTGGAATTTAAAGCTAGCAAGAGAAAGCAGGAGAGAGAGAGAGAGAGAAGAAATTTCATTTAAATAGCTGGAACGCGGCCGAAGAAGAAGCATGCAACAATGCTACAATTGGCAGCAACAAACAGGCCACAAAAAGACAAGAGAAGACCGAACATTTTAATTGTCACATTTCGAGCACCGCAAAACACATGAGACACAGCCAAACCCCCGCCTTAAAAGGGGAGCGACAGGACACAGAACGCAGCAGTGCCTAATTTTGTGCTACACACAACAAAGCGGGGCAGACAATTTATGAGAGACAGAGAGAGAGGAAAGGGAACGGGTTGAAAAGGAAATGGCCAGTAAAATGTCTTGTGCCACGTTTATTTGTTGTTCCGTTGCTGTGAAGTCCTTGGTCCTGGCTGCGCACTTTAATGGTCATTTTAATTGTCGTCTGTGTTTAAAGGCTGCAGCTGTGATAAAATATTCTATGCCGTCTACTTTTAACTGTTGTCCTTGCCCAAATTAGTTTCATTGATGTCCACCTGACTTGGAACTATGTGTATATACAATGTGCTCATATTAAGATAAGGAGGCAGAGGGAGAGGGAGAAAGGAGACTCCTTGCTGTGGCAGCATCATTAAAAATTATGATTATGACGAGCGGGCAAACAATTAAAAGGCACCAAGTGCAGCGCAATACAACAATGAAATGCCACCAAGGACGAAGGACACAGCTGATGATAATGAAGAGGAAACAAAGCAGAAAGCAACAACAAACAGCTGTACAACAGAAAGACACACACACACACACACAAACAAGTGAATTTTAGCCAAATTGAATGCATGTCCTTGTTCAGGCTCTTTTACTTGCTGGCCACAATGAATGGCAAAATAAAGATTCCACGCCCACACACACAAACGCACACACAAACATACACAACAATTAACAAAACGTAGGAAGCACATGATTATGATTACGAGTTCTCATCGTCCTGTTCGTCCTCGTCATTGTGCCAGCTCCTTTCTTGGCACAGAGTTCACTTCAAATATGGCAACTCAGTTGTTTTAATTGTTGTTGTGGCTGCACTTTCTATGCGTTTGTGTGTTCCTCTCTTTGTGTGCTTGTAGTTGTAATTATGCTTTTTATTATTGTTGTTCTTTTTTCTTGTTTGCTTGCGCAGAGTCCTGGCTGTTTGAGCCGGTTGATTACGACGACTGCAGTGCATTTAAAATTGCATACTTTTGTGCACTCTCTTTAAATGCAACTCAACAACAATTAGTTGCAAGAATTTAACAGTTCGTTGCTTAATAATATTGTTATACCCTTGACGTATTTAGATTTAGGCTTAGAAATTAAGGCAGATTCTTAAATAAGCTTACAAAAAGCTTACCAATTAAAAATCAATATTTATAATTGTCTTCATTTGTTTCTAAGCAAGCAAAAGTTGCCTCTATTTGAAACAAAGCTTTGCATACTTGTTTACAAATCAAATATGATTCAAATTATTTGAAATGAATACAGTTTTCATTTGATGAAGCTGCCGAAAGCCGCCCGAAAAACTCATTTCCTCAGTTTAGCAGAATAAATAAAAAAAAAGAACTTGTTTAATTATCACTTCATGCGGTTTATTTGGGTTAGCTAGCACAACACAGACCCGCACCCACACACACACACATGCACCCTGGCTGACAGGGTTGCCATGCCTAAATGCATTTGAAAAGGATTCTTTTTCATTTTGGTTTCCAACAGTATTATAAAAGCAAACTTTTCTCTATTTTTCATTCGCTCCTTTTTTGGTTTTTTATTTTTTTTGAAAACCTCAAATAATTTTCATATTCTCTTTATTCTTTTTGCGTGTAAAATGTAATTAAAGCGCTGCATACTTTAGAGTTGTGCACGGGGCTTCCCCGCACAAAATGATGCCATACAAACTACAAATAAGTACCGGGCCAAGTAATTTCTATAGAGCCCCAGAGAGAGAGAGAGAACCCAGCTGCAATATGTGCAAATTTGTTGGCTTGTGGTTTGGTTTACGTTGGATTACATAAAATGTGGCTAGAAGTGGTTATATGCTATCCTGCCCTTACCTATCCCTCGAGCTTGTCTAAGCCCCCCCCCCCCTCTCTTCCATCTGTGTGTGTGTGTGTGTTTGAGTTTTACTTTTCAATGCTGTGTGTTGGCTAAAAACCAACAAAAAAAAATATAAATAAAAAAAATATATGTCAAGAGAAAACTCTCGCACACTTGCGTAATTAGGAAACTTGCCACGCACTTGACTCGCTTATGTGTGTTCTACAAAGAGGGGGTGACGCAGGGTTTTTTCGGTTACCAAGTAAAACAGTACTGTGAACTCTCGGCTAATCTGGTGGAGGTGTTGCAGCATAGACACACAAAAGAAAACTAGGTTAATCTCAGATAAAGTTGCTATGCTTACTGAATAAAACTACAGATAAAACATTTTAGAAGTTATAATACTCATATCAAATATTTGATCGCCTTTTCTATTATTTTCTAGCAATCAGTTATTATTTGTTGAACTCAAAGTCATCATAAAAAGAAATTCTTTTTTTTTTATTAATATTTTTTATATTTTTTTTTTTATATCTATTTCAGATAAAGTATTTTTTTTTTTTTTATTAAAGAGATTTTTAAATATTTTTGATTTTTTCTATTCCCAATGCTATCCGTATAAAGTCTTATTATATTTAAGGGATAGCAGATTATAGAATGTCAGTATGACTTGGTCTTTTCTATTGAAACCCCTCTGCGAGCATTTTAAGGCGCCCCTCGCCAGTGAAAGGCAACAAAGTGGAGTTGTTATTTTCCATTAAACGCTGCTTGCTCAGCTTGCTGCACAACAGTGGAAAAAAACAGCATAATTGATGCCTCCCGGGAGCTGCGATAAAAACAAATCAGCGAAGCTCACACATACACACACGATTCAATACAGTGGGGCTTCCCCGACTACAACCACGCCCCCGAACACGCAGCTGTCTCGACTGAGACACACACACACCCACACACACATATATGTATAAAGTGTGTGTGTGTTGTTGTAGGCAGCGTCGCTTAATATAATTCACACCATTAAACCAAGAGCTGCGGCATTTGCCCGGTTAGACATAAATTTTTATAGACAACACCCCTTTTGTGTGTGTGCGCAGGGGGTGGGGGCGCTGATAGTAACAGCAACCCCCAAACAGAATATGTTAAGTGTGCTCTTTTATTTTATATATTTTTTTTGTTTTTTTTTTTTGGGCAGAGGCCAAGCGAGTCGGTCGCTTATCAGCGTTGTTTCGGCTTTTTAGACAGTTCATTTTTTTTTTGTTATAAATTTTCGTTGGCTTTTTATGCACACAGAGCTGGCTAAAGTCTGCTCGTGTGGCAACCCCTTAGCCTTTTAGCTTATCAACGCGTTATGCCAAAGCACAAACACATACGCATACACACACACACACACACACATGCATACACAGTAACGTCACAAGTTCAGTTTCAGTTGCTGTTTCCCTAGGTAGGCACCCGAGGTTTGCTCTGGGGCTGATGATTGCGGTTCTTGGCAGCGGGTGGGGAGGAAATGTTTGGGGGGAGGGGGTGATGCTGGCTATGTGCTACTTAGCCTAATGTAAACCGTGTGCATGGCTCGCTGCGCAGCGACAGCAACAGAAATAACAAGCGGAAGACAAGTGCGACAGTTGAGATGCTCGATAATGTGTTACCCTATGAGGATTACTAAAATTAAGTATACGTTAAAAATAAATATTTGTATAGTGGCATATGGCTGGGGAATCTGTGGATATAAGTTTATATCTACAATCGCTTTTTATAAGCCAAAGCTGTTACCATGGTATGATTCTATTGTTAAGAAAAAAGTATTTTATTTTCTCTTTAAAAACATTAAAATATTTTCACAATCCTGATTGTGTTCTAAGGTATATTTTCTTCCTTTAATATTCAATTCAGAATAAATTTGATACAAAAAAATGTTACCTCTGCGAATCAGGTGAGGTATTCCACATTTTTTTCAAAATTCTGCCAAAACTGATGCGAATGCGTCGATTTGTTTGCGCATAGCGTCTAAGCCAATAATTTGATTGCAAAAAGCTATAAAAACGATAGAGAACATATTGTAATCTTCAGTAAAAGGCATTAATCTTTAAGACCATAACATCTATAACGCCAAATATATACATACAAGCAAAAAAAAAATAAAATTTGTTTGGTTGCATACATTTGAATAGAGCGTGCGTTTAAAAACAAGAAACAACCGACAGTTGCTTTAAATTGAAAATAATGTAGATAAGTGTAATTATTGTAGCAGCCATCTATTCCAAAAATACAGGGTATCACAACACTTTGCTGTGCAGCGATGCTTGGCTTGTTCGCTGAGCTCCTTTGCCAAGAAAGGGGCCTGCCAGAAACTCTCGGCATACATTGACACACAAATGAGAGGGGGCGGAGCGGGGCGGCTGCTCTACAACTTGTGCTAAAGCGGTAGCCTTAGCCAAAACTTTAACCCCTTATGCACCTATAAATCCCTGCAAAAAAATGCTCCCAAAGACGACGCGTGGCGGAAACTTAAACATTTGATATGCCAAAAAAGCAAATGTGCTTATTAGCAGAGTGCATTCTTTTATTTATATATATATATATATATATATATATATATATACATGATCTAGCTGGTCTGGCTTCAGTTGCATATTTTAAACTTGTTGAGTGAAAATTAAATTTTTAATGAATTTTGTGCGCAAAGTTTTCACGTGCTTCAACAACAACAAAAAAAAGAAGAGAAAGAAGCAACTGCAACAGCTAGTTTTAGCTTTGGCTCGAAGGTTTTTCATTTCGGTCGAGTTTGGCTGCTGCCTTTTTTGATTTAATTAAAACATTCTTTGAGCTGGGGCTAAAAGTGTTGAAAATGTTGTAAGCTCTTTTGCCAGCTTGAATTAATGCAACAAAGCTATTAAAAAGTTCACTTTTACCAGGTGCAGAGGTGTGCTTTAAATTGCTTAAACTGTTTCGAGAGGCGCTGGAAAGTAGGCAATAGATTTTCACCAACAGACAACTGCGCCCATTCTGGCCCATATATCAAAGGCGCTGCCAAGCAAAATTCATTGGCTGCTCAAACACTTACACACACACACACACACCCACACACACGTACAGTTGCTGCGCCGGCACTTCGGCCTTATTGATTTTCAATTAAAAATGCACAAACTCCAAGCCAATTAGCCCAGTTTTCGGCAAGGAATCGGCGGCGGCGACAGACAGCCCCAGGAATGCGCCGGCCCAAAATGCAGCAACGGAAATTGCTTACAACAACAATTACTAGGACGAACACAATAAGCCTAGCGACGGGGGGGCGGCAGACAGGACCGCCTGCGGGACTGCAACTGCCAAATGATTCGGCATAAATGTATTGCTGTATTGGTCTAGCTTCACTCAGCCACTTGGCTAAGCAGCTGAAGTGGTCTTTATATATATTATTAAATGAGTAAATATTATGGTTAATATGTGGTTGTTATTACCAAAAATATTTCATAATATTTAACTGATATTTTTAATAAATATCTTCATTTTGTCTATATGTATTTATATAGTTTGAATCTTCAAGTACAAATTGATTTTTGAAATATGCAGCGTATTAAAAACTCTACAAGCGCAAAGTTCAGATTCGTTTTGTAGCTAAAGTGTGCACACACCAAAGTTTTTGGCGGCAAGGTGTTGATGTTGTTGACGAGTCTTCAAAAACACAGTGCATTGAAGTAGCAGTACTTCAACTAGCCAGACCAGACCAGACCAGACCAGACCAGACCCGACCTGGCAACCCTAGCAACCTTAGCCCATAATTGCAGGCAGCCGCTAATTCACATAGACCAGACGACAACTTGACAGGCACAACAAACTTGCGAGGTGAACGCAAACTGTTCAAATGACTCGCTGATTGCTGAGAGCAGCGGGTTTGCCGTCTGATTGACTGACTGACTGTGGGGGGTTCTGAGTGTTGGGCTGGTGTGCCTCCGTCTATTAGCTGCACCATTCGACGCTGCCACAAATGTTGCTAACGATACTTTAGCTGCCACTCTTGGCCATGTCAGTGGCCCAGACGACGCCTGTCAACGTCTAGGCATGGAATTTCGAATGCAATTTCGGCTCGAAAATTCTTCTGTCTGCGAGTCAGTTGAAAAAAGTGTTGCATACTTATGTGCGTGTGACAGAGAATGACAGCTTTAAGCTGACTGTGAGGAAGGGGTGCTTTTAAGCTGGGGTAATTACACAGAAAAATACAAAAGCAATGTAAAATATTTGTAATTTATTTATAATCATTTTGATTTAAAAAATATATATGAACCATGCTTAAATAAAATATAAATAAATTGAATACATATCTTTAATAAAAGCCTGTCTGGATATCAAATATATTTTTTAATTTATAAAAACTCGAAAATCTATTATTAAACAGTTAAACGAAAATACTTTCATCCAGGTGTAAAATCTGATGTTTTTTACCTCAGTCTGTTTTACCAGCAGTCTGTTTATGTCTAGTATCGCACTCTCTCTATCTCAACTACCCTTTCACTATCTCTCCCCCTCTCGCTATCTCTCACTCACTCTTTTCTGCCATGTTGCGAACGCATTTGGCCGGAAATGATATCCGCTGTGTTAAAGTCTGCAAGTTGAACCCCACGTTGTTGTTGTTGTTGGTGTTGCTGTCGTGTCGTGGTGTTGCATTTGCCGCTTCGTTGCACCGTCGATTGGCAACTGGCAACTGGCGGCAGCAGCTCAGCCTTTGTCTTTAAGTGGTCAATGAACACGGACAGGTAAACAGACAAGCAAAAATAAAATGGGAGTACGAGCAGCAGATGTAGAGGAGAGCAAAACAAGCGAATGGGCAAATGTTTTGTGTGCTTTGTGCAACTGTCAGTTGTGGATTTCTGATCAGCTAAGCACTACAGTTGGCTAGAGCGATAATATTTCACAAATATCTACTTGAAGTAATGGTGAAGTAAATGCGCAGTCATGAGACATTTCTCACAAAGCCAAACTGGCACAAAGTAAATAGAAAAGTGACTATTGAATATGTACAAAATGTATAAAAAATTATGTATTTATATAGTGGATAGTTAATACCAATTACATAATTTGTACACTATTTATATTTTTATTCACTATTTATACCCATACCTTCTAAGTTTAATTAATCATATATAAAATATTTAATCTTATTCGATATGTGAAAATTTAAAAACTTACTAAAGCTCTAAAATACATTTGAAATTTTACTCGTACCGACCTGCCAATTTCCAGCATTGTATCTCCGCAACACAAGCTCCACAAATTCAACCACAATTTGCCATTTTTCTACGCATATTGCCCTTTAAATGCGTGCATTAAAAAAGCGCCGCATCATAAAACCAAAATGTTAATGTCAACAATTGCCCAAAAACGTTGTTCACTTTACCACGTACTGGCGCAAAAAATAAATAATAGGAAAGAGAATGCCAGCAGCGCACGCTGCGTATGCGCAATGCGAGCAAATTGCCGGCAAAGAAACATAAAAGCGATTTAGCGCATTAAGCAGAATATAAAAAAAGTAAAAGCATAACACCGAAATAAAGAAAACCGCTTTTAATTCTTTTTTAAGCAAGCAAATAAAATTATGCAGCCGCGGCATAAACACGGCAAATAAATAATATGCACAGAGGGTTGTATATGGAGTAGAAAACTCCCTCGAGTGCCTTCAACGTAACGGGGCGAACAAACAAAAAAAAGAAAACACATTTCACATTTCGTTGGAAAGCAATGAAAAGCAGAATACAAATGCCAAAGACACTGGCAGAGAGTTATGTCTGGCACAGACAGAGAGACAAACAGAGGGGGCAATACAGGGGTACGGGATAAAGAGCAAAAAGTTGGGTCGCCGCTTTTTTTTGCGCTGTGTGTGTTTAATGAGCTAAGCGGAAGGAAGTCAGTCAGCGGGAACAAGCAGCAAAATAAAAAAATAAAGAACGAAGAAAATACGTCAAAGTCGACGTCGTAATATAAAATAAATAAAAACAGGCAAACATTTTTAAAGTCTCCCCCGTTTTCCACTTTTGCACCATGCGACAGTTTTCATAAAGCAAAGTTGAAAATTAGCGAGCGTCTGTCACTTATGCTTTCTTTACTTTTCGGCTTGCAAAAAAGTTGAATTTTGATTTGGCTCAGACAGCAGCCAGATGTTGAATGTTGGATGTTGTATGAACTCTTGAGATATTGGGGTTGCTCACAATTTAACGCCCCCCTAAAGCCAACAACTGAACCTGCCATGAGTCTATACAACAGCTGGCTGCTGTCTGGGCCAACATTAAAAGATTTAATTTCTTTAAATCAACATTTTTTGCAGCGTAAGTTCTAAAGGCTACCAGAAAGCTTTGAAAGCTGAATTTGGCTTATTAAATCTTAGATAGGGATATAAAATACGCTCTAAAATGCGGTTATAATTAAAGGGCTGTAAAAGTAAAGGATGATTCTGAAAGAATGTGCTTAAACAAAACAGATTAAAATCTTATTTTAAATTTTGTTTTAGGTTATTCTAAAATGCAAAGGATAAGGATAAGACCATTTATAGGGTATAAGTCTTAGTCTAAGACTAAAGTCTCTTCCTTTATTATTTAGATTACAAAAATGTATAAACTACTTATAGAATATCCGAATGCCCAGTGATTTTCATCCGCCACTTGAAAGTCTTGAGGCAGCCCAAGCAACCGCATTTATCCTTAAGCTCTTGTAATGTAAAACACGTGCTAAATATGCCACAATAACAACACAGCGACAACAAAAACAAGAGGAACGTGGAACAAGGCAAAACACAAACAGGTAATAAAACACCGCCGTTTAGATATTTGACTAAGATTTTCAATAAAAACTGCTCGCTGTGTGGCAACAATCCAACAATCCACGCGACTAGCGCCCAAATCTTTGCCATAAGCCCAAGACAATCTAATTTTATAGCGCTCAATGCTTAGGCCAGCTGATTGAGGGAGCCCAAATAAATTGCGGCAGTCAAACTGTAAGCCGAACCAGTCAGCCAACGTAAGCAGCTGTGGCAAAAGGAAAGGGCAAAGCGAGTTGGGACTGTAGGAGGGGAGGAGGAGGAGCGACCGTGTAATGCGCTCAATCAAAAGTCAAATGTCTAAAAATATTATGAAAAGCCTTTCTGGCCGGCGAGTACATTCCCAGGGGCCTTTCGCCACGGGTTTGTTTTCGTTCTGCCGGCCAACGCCTGTTTAGCATTCATTTATGCTGGCCGTTGGGGTTTCGTTCGGTTATTGGTCTGGGGCGGCTGCTTATCGCATTGCCTACACTGCACAAAATTTCAGCTTTAATTCAATGCCTTGAACTATTTATTTTAAATCTGGTAAGTGAAATCAATTTAATTCCAGCATTATTTTAATTTAATAGCACAATGATGAAATTATTCACTGGTATTTTAGGGTATTATTTGTAAGCTAAAATACATTTTAAAAACTCCACTGAATCGTTTGTATCTTGGAATTAAGATTATTTCAATATAATTTATAATAATACATTTTAAAAACTCCACTGAATATTTTGTATTGCACATTAAACTGGAATAAAGATTGTTCCACTTTCAATTGTAAATGGTATTTGCATACGATTAAATATATAAATTACCTAAATCTAGAGTTAAAATTCAGCAATAACTGTTTACTGTGTACCGCACACATACATACATATAAATCTGCCACAATCGGTTTCGATTTCTTTTCATTTATACACTTTCCTGTTTTGGCCTGGCAACTTGTTTCAGCTCTTACTCAAACTCTCTACCGTGTCCTGTGGCTGCAATCTTCTTATAGTATATACATACATATATATATTTTTTCTTTATATTATTGGCTCCATTTACTTTTCGCAGTTGGTGCTGCCTGCCTCTGTGTTTGTTTATGCTTCATTTTGATTTTCTCAGCTTAAATTGTATTTGTTGTTTCTATTTTCGTTAGTTATCCGAACGGTCAGTGGGTGAAAGCGGAAGCATTCGCAGCAGAAGCAAGTGGATATTTCGTTTACATTGCCCCAAACCTTCGAAGCGCTTTTTGAGTCCTGCAGCAGCTTACAGGACTTCGTTTTAGTTTCCTCGCTTACCCTTTTTTTCTGCTGTTTATTTTGTTAGTTGAGTCGTCGCCTGTAAGTTTATTTGTATTTTGCTTTATAAAGCGTTTCTTACTTCATCTTTTTTTTTGTTGTCTCCCTCGTTTTTTGCCGTAAGTTCATGTCTAAATTTATTTGGCCGCAATTTATTTAAATTTATGTGGCTTTTGTCAAATTGATTTCAATGTTAAGAAGGGTTGACAGGCTAAATGTGTGGGAGGAACCAACTAACGAACGAACGGACGTGGCTCTTTACAATTTTACAACACTGATTGAGTTAGCACAGGGAAGAGGTTGGTTGATATTAAAATGTGTGGCGGATAATCAAAAGCGTATTAAATTGAAAACTGAAATAAAACTGGCATGCAAAATATATGATATAAGGGAGGTTGTAAAAGAAAACATTGTATTTCTAAAACATATTATATATATTTTATATATGTAAAAAGATAAGTAAACACAATCAGTATGAAATAAGATCAACAATCCTTGACATCAAACGATACAAATAGAGCAAAACCAATCAATGTAAGTTCCACCCGAATTTGATGTCATATCGTTAATGCTAATGTCTAGTCAGAGCGCTTAACTATTTATGGTTTGGCCCTGCCATTGTCAGCCACTTGATATTGATGAAGCCGGGCCAAAAACAAATCATTAGTTGTGCCTTTTATGACAGGCCAAATAGGCACAGGCAACTGAGCATAGGACTCCCCCAAAAAGAAGCCTATTTGTTTGTGGGTTGATTTCCTTATATAGCCGGTGGCGTAAAAAAGGTTTTCATATCAAAATGGCAATAAATAACAAACAATGCTGTCTGCAATTTTCCACTTTATAAAAGAAAAAGCCATAAACAAAAGGCGGGGGGTGGGGACGTAGTAGGGCAGGGGTGGCACATCGAAACGAGCCTGAAAATTATCATCTTGTTGTTGTTTGAGTGTTTGTTTGTTGTTGTTGTTGTTGTTTTATTTTTGTGCCTGTTGGCGCACTCATAAATGCAGGCGGAGGAAGCGACCGGAAATGACTGACGGAGCTGAGGGCGGCGGGCAGCAGGTGGGGTAGTTGGCTGGTTGCTCAACTTGTAGCATATTTTTGTGCCTTGCAATTAATTAATCTCCAAGGTAATAACAAAAGCAACAGCAACAAAAACAAAATATATAACAGCAGCAGCGACCTCGGCAATTGTTTTGCGCTTCATGTTTTATTGTTTTGTATAGCATACTTTTTGGGGCTCGTCTGTTGGCAATGAAAAACTCAACCGGGGAGAGAGAGAGAGAGAGAGAAAGAGAAGAAAAAAGTAATAAACAAGAAAATGTCTGCAACTCTTTGACGGTCGTGAGTTTGGCAACATGTTTTATTCTGCATTTCACTTTTTTTTAGATGGCGCTGAAGCGTCATTTTAATTTATGAAATTGTTGACAAGCTGCAGACGGATAGGTGGGGTAGGGGTAAATCGCATAGCGTTTGGCAGGCAGCAAAGAGCGGTTTCTCTGATAAGGTTTGACATTCCAAACAAGTTGAGGTGAAAGGCTAAAAATATTGAGGAATGCTTACAGGCGACATTTTAAGAAGGGTTGTTAATAATTTGCTTTAAAAATGTAAAGACATGATATGCAATTTTTATATATATCAGCAGCGAGCTTCCTTTTTATATATCCCAATAAATTTTGGAAACAATTCCAATAAAAATAAATTATAAATCTACAACATATCGCAGAGAACTCCTCTTTCTTTTTTTAACCACCACCACTCTTTTCTCTCATAAAACGCTGCAGAGAATTTCCATAAAATTGCGCGAAGCTAATTGAGGTGCAAATTGTAGCCACACACTAAATTATGCAGTCGCCAACAAATAAATAAAGCCGAAAATTTGTGCAAATGGTAATTTCAAATATAAAACGCGGCACCAGTCGTTCTGTGTGGATTTCTCATTCTCGTTCTCTCGTTCACATAAATATTGCAATACGATTTTAATGAGCGGCAATCGCATAAACAAACAAAAACAGAAAACGTGCATAGAAACTTGGTGGCGGGGGAGGGTTTGAGAAACCATTGAACGTACAACGAAATATATTTAATTTGTTAAGCAGAAAGTGAAAATCAATGGACAGCATCGAGAGCTGCCTTTTATGCGTTGGCTCGTTGGGTTTACGGTATATACTATACGTATATATTTTTTTAACAATTTATTTTTTTTTTCTTGTCCGGTTTTTCAAGTGCGGTTTGTGCCCGCAAAATAACTCAGCTCGTTAACTGCACAAATAACATGTCAGCACTTTTGCAATGGAGCTTCAAACAGGGCCGAGAATGCGCCGCAAATTTGTGGCAGTCGTGAAGGGCGACAGACGGGTGGAGAGAGGGAGAGAGAGAGGGGTGTGGCGAGCAGCGGTGCTGCTGCTCGGTCTGTTCCATCATTACTCAAGTGTCCTTAAGGTTCGTAGAAAATAAAATGAAAGCCCGTTCAAATAAAACACAGCCAGCGTTTGGGCTTAATGCCTGACCAAAAGTATTAATCACACACACACTCACACACACACACACACAGCCCTTGCAGCGGTCTGGAAAGTTTTTTTTTTTCATATCGATGAGCCCTCGAGTGTGGTACAGAAACCAATAACTAAACCGTTCGTTTGCCCAAACACAAGCCCCAAAATTAGTGAATGAAATGCCAAAGAGCAGTCGATAAGAGTTGATGCTGCGGTTTTTGGTTAGCAAAAGCCAAAAAATAAACACAATAAACTAAGAAATAATAATCGAAATAGATGATGGACTGCGAGATACTCTCTGAATAGAAAGAACACATTTAAGACTATTTTTTGGCTTATATTTTTTTTTTTAATAATTCCCAAATGGTTAAAGCATACCATGTCAGTAATAATTTAAGTTCGCTCATTTTATTTTTAAATTTTAACAACTTTAAAAAGGAGAAATGTTTCACTAAATTCTTTTAAAATTGTTCATGCTCTTCACCGCTTGCTGCTTTAATTGTAGGGCATGGAAATTGTGGGGGCAACAGTTGGCAACTTTAGTTGCCCCTCTGGCCACATAAAGTAAATAAAATAAAATATACAAATGTTTTTTTATATAAAAAATAAATAAAACGAGGTTTGAGCAAAAAGTGAAAGCAACGTGGAGCATTAATAAAATAAGCAGCACCGGCGCCGTTTGCTGTGCTATAGTTTTTTTTCTCCATAATTTTTTCAACATTTTTCTTCACTTTTTTTTGTATGCTATTTCTTTTTCTATTGCATGCAAGCGCCTCGAAAATTGCGGTTAGTTTTGTTCGGCTTCTCTTTGCAAGTGTTTGCTGTGTGTATGTGTGTGCGTTTTTGTAACTGCGTTGCGGTCTCTCTACCCGGCTACAGTTGGCTGACTTCGGCAGCCATCAGGGCAAGGCTCCCTATCTCTGTCCCTATGCTACCCAAAAGAACTGCGACCCTCTATATTCGCCGCAATGGCAAAACAAAAGCTGCAAAGCTGTTACCCATTTTCACAAAACCCCAGCGCTCAACATATAGCAATCCAGACCCGCCCCAACAAGCTGTGTCCTGTCTGTGTCTCAGTTAGCTGTGTATCTGTGTGTGTGTGTGTGTGTGTGTGTGTGTGTGTGTGTGTGTGTGTGTGTGTGTTTGTGTGTGTCTGGTTGCCGCCGCTTGGTTCATTGATTTTGGTGTGGAAATGAACTTTGCTAGTTTTTCGGTTTTTGTGGCGTCGTCAGCTGTATTTTTACTCGTTTTTCTTTTCTTTTTTGCAGATTTTCGGCACTTTGTAAGCATTATTTGTTTTCGCTTTTATTTATGTTGCGGTCTGTTTTGTTAAGCATGCAATTTTTGTTTTCTCTAGCTTGCTTTAAAGATACACTTGCAAAAGATGAAAGCTTAAGATATTGCTTTTCAAACGAGTGATTAGTAAAAATCTTTGCTTATTTTGTTTTAATATTGCAATAAATTAAACAGAAAAGCTCTCAATTGTTTTTATCAAAATTGTAGTTATTTTTTGTTATAGCATTAGTAAGGATTAGAAAATGAAATTCTAAAGTAAGGTAAGAAATTGTTTTATGAATTTTTAAATACAATTTGCAGCTTAATACGTTTTATTTTTAGTTTTATTTTATATAATAATCTTTTTATTGTTTTTCCATTTCCACCCTATCAAAATTGCCTGTTAACATTCACATTTCAAGTTGAAAACCAACTAATACCAGATTTCTCGCATGCATTTCTCTCAAATATTTGTTAGGCTGACAGTTGGTTCCGTTTTCCAGCATATCATAAATATCACGTATACGTCAACAATAACATGCGCCCCATCCAAAACAGCACTCATGCATAAAATTTATGTATATGCAACTTATTTTTTATTTAAATAACAAATTTTGCAAATAGCTTTGAACAATGAAAGCGTATGTAAAATAGGCACGCCTCCCCCACACCGCCCCCTCAAGCAAACCAAAAAAAGAAATCACCATTTATGCATATAACATTTTCATAAAATAATAAAGGTACACACACACAAACACACTCATGTACGTATATATTTAACTAATATGTCGAAAACTTGTATGTGAATATGCAAATGTTGAGCAAGGACATGGTTTAAATTTAAAAAAAAATAAAATAAAAACTGCTGCCCGGCGTTTATTTCGATTTTACAGACAAAGAAACTGCTGAGCTCTCAGTGGGTTAGCAGCGAAATTATGCCCGAGATTCTCGGCAGCTGTGCTGCTAAATTAGCTAGCCAGGCTTAAGGGTCAGAGAAGCAACAACAACAACAACAAAAAGTGAAGGTTGCAACGCGCAACTGCAACAATTGAAATGAAACGCAGCTGCCGCTGTTGAATGTTATAAATAAACATGTTTGTGTTTGTTATGTGTCTGTGTGTGTTTTTGTTATGTGTGTGCGTGCGTGGGTGTGTAGCTCTGAGTGTGTGTTGCTTTGTTGTTCTTGTTGCGCTGCCATGCATAATAGACAATGCAAAGCCAAAGCCAAAAGGCGCCAAGCACTCACCTCGTCTGAGGGTAGGATTTTCTAGAATATCTATATGCAAAAACTAGTGTGTATCTTGCCCTAACTAGCAAATGGCATAATAACTTGGCCAAGCCGCTCGTAAATATTTAATACGAGCCAGATAGTACTAGATCTATGAGGCTTAAAGTGCGATTTTCCGGCAAAACCAAAGGATTGAAGTTTAATAATAAACTTTCTGTCTATCTATATATTTATTCATCACCATATATATTTTATATTTTATAAATTCCCTTTAAGAGTATTTAGTCAGGGTCTAGCCGTTGGTAAGCCCTTCACTAACACATATGCAAGTTCTTTCCACCCCCCCCCCGCATTGTATGCTCGCTTACGTGTCCGAGCACTCGTCTCTACCCCCCTCTCTAGCCATGGCCGTACGCCCAGGCACTTTAATAAATGAAAAACCAACCAGTTTTTGTTTACTTCCAAGTGTTTGTTCATGTGTGCTTATTGTTGTTGTTACTGTTTTGTTCTATTGTTGTTGTTGTTGCTGCTGCTGCTTATTTGGTGGCGCTTTTGTCACTCGGCTTTCACTTTCCCTAACATTTCCCTCAGGGGGCTGGGCCTCTCATTTTGTTTGGCAGCGCACACAGTAAATATAAATTTACGTAATTATTATGGATAGCCTCTCTATCTGTGTCATCAGTTCGTAATTTAGCCTTTCTATTTGTGTATTTGCTTTCTCTCTCTCTTTCCATCTTTCTCTCTTTGTGTGGCTTGCTTCCTGGTGAAACTAATTGGCTGTTGGCCCCGTCACATGCAAATCCCTCGTTTCTCACTGATTTCGATTACCCAGGACTGTTTTATTTTTAAGGCTAATTGCATTACAACACGCGCTTTAAAGTCAACGAACGGTTAGCTGAAAATAGTCTAAAGGGGCAGTCAGGCTCAAGCACGCAAATGTCAACAAACATCAGCATTAATAAAAACAAATTGCAAAAAAAAAATGTAAAAAAAAAACAATAATAAACAATAAAATGTCATATGTAATATGCACAGCCAACTCTTGTACACTTTTATCATGTGCATACAAATATATATATAAAGCTCTGCGTTTCGAAGCGCATAAAAATAACCAGACTGCAGTTGATATCACTGAGAGTAAATTATGAGCTTTCAAATAAAAAGTGCTTTAAATTAAGATAAGGAATGAATCTAGATAGCAAGCCATGACCAAAATCGACACTAAAGCTTGCTCGAGAATTAATCTAGAATCTAGTAATGCCAATTTTAAAAGTATTTCAACTTTATATGTAGAATTGTATAAGATGACAAACCATGAACAAAATGGTCTCAGAATCCGAAATCCCATGAGTTTTGACAAAGTTATGGCGGTTTGAAGTCTGGGAGGCGCATTTCTAGGGTCTGGAAAGTTGACATGTCAAAATTTTTGATTGAAAATTGACATGAAATACCAATTTTAAAAGTATTTCAATTTTAAATGTAGAATTAATGTCGATGACAAACCATAAACAAAATGATCTCGGAATCGGATCAGTTTTGACAAAGGTACGGCATTGGAAACTTCACATGTTAAGTATTTTTTTTTCAGTGTAGTTGAGTTGGTAGGCAGCTGTCAAAGCGGCGCCTACGCCATGGCACCAAAATATTTGCATGTGTGAATAGAGCTGGCAATAAAAGGGGCAAGGGGCAACCTACAAGGTTTAAGGGTTAGGGGGAAGGTGGTGGGGTGGCGCAGTCTCACAGCGGTCATAAAGTCAAAGGGCTAAGCTACTTGGGCCACAAATCAAAGTAAAACACGAAAAACAATATGTCAAATGTTATTATACATTAAATTAGTTAAGAGCCTCAGTGTACTAAAATGCACAAAACGAGCACAAACAAACATATGTAGGGGTATAATAAAGTTAAATGTCATATGTAAGTGTGTGTGTGTGTGTGTGCGTGTTTCTCGTTTTGGTTGCTTGCCTGTGTCTCCTGTTAGCTTTCTACCTCACTTCGTTTCATGCTTACTTCATTGCTCAAGACGTTGTTACAACATTTGCCCAGCAGCAATTTGTCACGTGAGTTTCATTTTGTGGTTGTTGTTACGGTGCCGTACTATTGGTGTTGTTGTTGTTGTTGTTGCTGTTATTGTGACATTTTCGTTTGTTACTTTGAGCCAACAAATTACAACTGTTCCGAGTCACACAAAATTGTGTAGCACGCTTTAAGGCGTGTATTTTTTTTTTGGGGCCAATTTACCTTATTCTTACTTGCTCTCTCACTCTGTCCTTTATTTTGTCTTGTGTTTACATGACAGACTTGCAAAATAAAAAAGAAGAAGAGAAGTAGACTCTCTCTCTGATGGCAGACAATGAATATGCATTCATGCAACAAGTGGGCCCGGCATAAAGTTGAACATTTCATTTGCAATTCAAATTTATGTACATTTTGTATAGTTAATTAACAAATAAGCGTTAAATAATGTTGTTAAAATTTACGAGTAATGAAAACGACTAAATTTCCGTTATGTTCTTAACGAATGTAATTAATATCAGTCAACCGAAAGATTAATAAATATATCATTTAAATCAGCTCTTTACTGCGAATTTATTTATGGCTCAGTTTTCAACATAAACGTGATATTTTTATTTAATTTTATCAACTGAACTTTGTATTATTGCTACGTAAAAAACAAATAAAGTAATAAAAGTTATGCTTCCAGGAGAATGTAGCACATTAGAGTAGCTCCCAATTAATCACAGTTGGATGTAAAAAATATATGTAATGTTAAGTTAAATTTATGATTAATTATCGACTAGCTAATAAGTAGCCATATGAACGGACTGAGAAACATCAACTCTTCGGTGAAGCACCACCTGGGGGATATGAGAGCGCACTTTGCACACCTGTGCCGTCAGGTGAATAACATTCAACTAGCAACTCTCTGATAATTATTATTATTTTTTTTTTGCTTTTCTTGTCTTTTTAATGCATTTTTACTGTATGACCATCAACAGGCAGCTTCACTCACTCAACGGTTGGTTGTTGATTTTAGTTAATGAATTAAGTTTGTTTTTAAAACAATTTTTTGTTCGCCGCTGTTGCTGCTGTTGTTGTTGTTGTTGTTTTGTGAAGTGCATGCAAACATGCAATGTCTGGGATAAGTATGTGAAATAATGCAAAAGGGGAGATATATACAGGAAAATATGCTTGACTATGGTACACACTAAAAAATTAAAGTTGAAATTGAATACCTGTGATATTTTTAAAACTTATTTTAGCTAAAAAAAATATTAGCTAGATTCGAATTAAAAAATTCCTTGTGGAATTTAATGTAAATAACATTGGAATTTAATTAAATTCAGGAATTTCTCCTCAACTTAAATTTTTTACTCTGCATAGTTGATTATGATATTAATTAGCTGTGGAGGGGAAGGGGACGGACGTATGCAACAAATATGACAGCTTTAAGATGGAACGTAATAGCGTGCAATATAATCGGGGAGAATGTGTAGATTTTTTTTTATTCTTTTTTGTTTTGTTTTTTTTTTTTTGTTGTTGTTTGGGTGTTGTGTGTGTGGCTTTTAGTCAGACACTCACCTATCCCTCAGGCAAATTTTATACTCATGCTGTGAGTCGTGGTCGCTGTTGCAGCTATCATTATAATTAACTGCCGCGTGGCGTTCTCTTTCCTGTTGCTGTTGCAAGTTGATCAGCTGCTTGTGGAACAGTTCCTGCTGTGACTGCAGCAGCTCCTGATGATGATCCTGCAGTGCGGCCAAATGGGATAACTGCTGCTGATATGGTGATTGCGATTGACTTTGATGTTGTTGTTGTTGGTGCTGCTGCGGCTGCTGTTGCTGCTGCTGCAGTACAGGCGACACTGGGCGTAATGGACGCTGATAGGGATGATGATAATGCTGCTGATGCCGGTTATGAGCGACACTATTCAATTTATTGCCCGCCGTCTGCTGCTGCTGTTGTTGTTGCTGCTGTTGTTGTTGTATATTATTGCTGCTGCGACGGTGGGTGAGTAGTGTTAAACAGCTTTTCGTATCCACATCGGCCAGTCCGAATTCCAGTTCCGCCTGCGACTGTTGCTCGTACGCATGCTGCGCCTGTTGCAATCTCTCCCGTTCGCTGCGCGGCGAATTCGCCAACTGTTCGGCGGGCGGCTCGATTTCGACGGCGGAATAATCATAGTCCATTGAGCGCGTGCCATGATGATGATGATGCTGATGCGCTGGATGATGTACATTATTTGTTGGCTTATTGCCATTTCCGCTGGCCGAAACGGCGCCAGTGCCGGGCGTCGCCTTGGCTATTTTACCAGCCAGCGCGTCCAGAGAGCTGAGCATCGTTTTTAACAAAAGTGTCCTTTTCACTTTCACTTTCACTGTCTTTTTCCTTTTTTTGTGTGTGTTTTCTTTTTCTGTTTTGACCTCTCAATTACATGCAACGTAAGTTGTTATATATTTGCTACTTATTTTCTTTTAATGGTGGATATTCGTTATTGTGCGAGAGATTTCTTGCTGTTCACTTGGTTTTTCTCTCTCTTGAGTTTGCCCTGTTTATTTGTTTACTTGCCTGAGGGAAAAGTTGGGAGGCAAATTGCAAATCGGATTAGTACAAAGAAAACGCCAAATAAATGCAATTATTAGTTTAGATGATTGTGTGACGGCGACCTTGATAATTATTAAAGACACACACACACATGCATACACACACACACACACACAGGCATACAAATACGCATATACAGTAGTGAGCATAAAATTAAGGACAGTTTATTAGCTTGCTTTTATTTATTTTTATTTTATTTTTCACTAAATATATAATCTATACAAATAATTATTTAAGCTAAAAATATTTACCAATCACCTTTACATACTAATGAACAAGGGGATGTCCCTAATTATATGACCACCACTGCACATGATTTGCCCAACACTTTGTTGTAAGCCTTTCCCCACACTTGCGTCTACCTATCTCCTTTGTTCGTCATGTGCACTGACATTTGCGTTTGTACATTGTGTGTGTGTGTGTGTGCGTGTTTGTCTGTTTGTTTGCATTGCATTTGTGTTTATTTTGTAGCTTAGGTCAGCTACATTTCACTTAAGCTGCTGCTAGAGAAACTCTTCTACAAAATGCCAACGCACAAACACAAAACGTAGTATAAGGACACACACAGACACTCACTGACACACACACACACACACACACACACACTTGCAGCAGAGTGTGTGGTTGTAAAATGCAAACACTTGAGCCATAGAAGGCTGGCACTGAATGCCAACAACAGCAGCAGTCGAGGGCTTTTTGTGGGCAGAGGGGCAGAGTGGAGGGGCAAAGGGTGCAGGATCTGTCTGTGCTTATGGCACTGAGGCGCTGGGCTCAGTTTAATGGTCAACATTTTTGAAGGATTTTTGAATGATGCTGCCCCGTTGGCTATTGGGGGCAGGTGAAACATTGGCATATCCGGCAAATCAGTCAAAGAAAGGCAGGAAAAACAAAATATGAAATGAACTAGTTTCAAATTTAGTCAAGGCACATAGAAAACTAATCAGTTACTGTCGGCTTTAGGCGCTTTTTAAATTTGGAAAATAATTGTATTCAAGTGAGCAATAGAAAAAAGTTTATAAAAAAAGTATAATATATATAACAGTATTCGCATTGAAAAGGATTATAAAGAAATTATTATAAAATATAACACCTAGAAAATACAAATTTTAATTACTTGCTGTTAAATAATATAATTTAAGGGTGAATTAAATGCTACTTAAACTTATTAAAAAACTTATTGATAATTAAAGTAGGTAACTAAATTATAAATATATTATGAAATTTTGAAAAGCCTAATATATTATTCTCATACTAAGACAAATTCGAAACGAAACTTAAAAATATGTAAAGCTTAAATTAACGCCATCTTCCAGCTTGATCTTAAATTATCTCTCGCAATCTCAAGATACTTTTTCGTCTCTTTTTTCCTACACATTTTCCTTTTTTGCTAATTAAGCACAGTAGCCTGGCCATTTACAACAAAAAAATCAGTTTGTTACTATTTTTCAGTGCTCTTCCTGAAGATGACTTCCTGCCTGCTGATGCAAACAACATCCTGCAAGAAACAGCAAACAGCAAATGTCAGCAGGCAACTACTTTATATATGTCTGTATGTATGGACGACACGATATAATGCCATGTAATAAGAAAGCAACATTTACAAAAGCCAAATGCATACAATACATGTGCATATCTGCAAATATATATATACAGAAGGATATACACAGATATATATATATACATATACATATATATGTATAGAAAAAAGTGCGCGGCGCGTGTAAATTGCAAAGAGTAAAATCTTGTAAAGGCAAATTCCTTTCAAATGCAACCATTTCCTTCGCACACACACACACACATACACGTACACCCACACAACTACTTAAAGTTGCAACAGTGTAGAAGGCACTAACACATATAGGTCCTTAGAACGCAGCAAAATGCGAAATGCAGCAGTGAATGCTGGGTGGCAAAATTTACACAGCGCATTCAAGTTGACTTTTATATGTCATACAACAAACAGCAAACAAGTAAGAACAGTTGCAGTCGCACGTAGCCGACTGCATAATGCTCTGTTCGCAGTGTTATATAAACTGAAGGCAGTCTTCTTGTTTATGAGATAAGTACTCTTAACACTGAAATATCGTTTTATGCGAATTTTTGGCACAAGAAAATAATCTACTTTCCAAATTTGGCAGCTCTTGCTTTAGAGATGTGAAAGCTATAGATTTATCCAATGATTTTTAGATGAGTATAAAATAACTAAAAATATTGAATTTATTTCAAATTATTATAAAAAATGTATTGGCCTAGTTTTGTTAAAAATAATTATGAGATAGACTTGGCCCAAAACCTAAATACACTTTAACCAACGCTAACAGAGTATGAAAAAAAAACTCACATCCACACACCTTTAAAGGAATGTATGTGTGCTTGTGTGTATACGTTTGTGTGCCACTGTTTGTGCTAGTCGAGTAGCATTCAAAGCATGCAGAAACGTATGACTAGACACAAGTCCGAGTCCAGCAATGAAAAAAGCAAACGCACCCACAACGAGAAGCAAGCTCTTTCTGACAACTGTGCAGCACAGTGTAAAAGATACTAAACAAACATTCGAGTTTAGATACTTGCAACAAATTGTGCAAAGGGCTAGTGAACTGCCAGACATTGGGGCAGGTGTGTGTGTGATGTGTGTGTGTGAATGAGACTTGACCAAAAAGCTTGTAAGATGCTTAGCCATGAACTGCAGCCTGTTGTGGTCAAGTCGCAAACTACTTGAATAGCATCATCTGGCCACAAAAGTATCTCAGAGTGGATGCATTGTAAAGCATTGCGAAAGCGCTTTAAGATAAGCTGCTCGAAAGATAACAGGCGATGATTGATTGATAGATAGCCACAAAGTATGCAATGTAAACTCGAGCAAATGAGTTCTTAATCTATAAGTCAAGTCATTGTTTATCAAAGCTGATCAATTTATTACTGTAGTGGTTTGCTCTTTTACTGCTTACATTCATTTTCAATTAAAATATTAGGCGAAGTAAAATTTTATCTAAAATAGCTCTGGATGCTACTTTTTATCATCGCCACAACACTAAAACAACTCATTCTTTTTAGTATAAAAAAACTATTATCAAATTTCATTTGAACTTATTGATATGTAGCAAAGAGCTGAAATTCTAAAAGCGATAAATCATTGCAAATTTAAAGCACCAATCAAATTTCAAACAAATAAGAGTGCTCTAGTCTAGAGTGCCCGACTAGGATATACCCTGATACAAGGTCTTACAAGGTCTTAGGAAACACAAAAATCTGTCTAAAATCATGCCAAAAGTGACAAAAAAATTGACTTGTAAAGTGCCCAAACAACGAAAAGTTCCTTATAAATGACCTTCCCAGACTTCAAACTGCCACAACTTTGTCAAATCTGAACCGATTGTCAATCCCAAAGCCATTTTGATCATTGTTTGGCATCTAGTTTAATTCTACATCTCAAGTTTATGAATTTTTAAAAAAATTCAATTTTGGATTTTTTTGGCAAAAAAAGCATAAGGGGGGACCCTTACAATTTTTGATTTTTCAAAAAATAGAATCTTGAAATTTTACGTTTAATTGATTGTGGGTGTCTCCATTAGTATAAAAAACTATACGAAAAGTGATTTTGCGGTAGTTCATTTTTCTGTCAAAAATCACGCCAAAAGTGACAAAAAAATTGACTTGTAAAGTGCCCAAACAACGAAAAGTTCCTTATAAATGACCTTCCCAGACTTCAAACTGCCACAACTTTGTCAAATCTGAACCGATTGTCAATCCCGAGGCCATTTTGATCATTATTTGGCATCTAGTTTAATTCTACATCTCAAGTTTATGATTTTTAAAAAAATTCAATTTTGGATTTTTGCGGCGAAAAAAGCATAAGGGGGGACCCTTACAATTTTTGATTTTTCAAAAAATAGAATCTTGAAATTTTACGTTTAATTGATTGTGGGTGTCTCCATTAGTATAAAAAACTATACGAAAAGTGATTTTGCGGTAGTTCATTTTTCTGTCAAAAATCACGCCAAAAGTGACAAAAAAATTGACTTGTAAAGTGCCCAAACAACGAAAAGTTCCTTATAAATGACCTTCCCAGACTTCAAACTGCCACAACTTTGTCAAATCTGAACCGATTGTCAATCCCGAGGCCATTTTGATCATTGTTTGGCATCTAGTTTAATTCTACATCTCAAGTTTATGAATTTTTAAAAAAATTCAATTTTGGATTTTTTTGGCAAAAAAAGCATAAGGGGGGACCCTTACAATTTTTGATTTTTCAAAAAATAGAATCTTGAAATTTTACGTTTAATTGATTGTGGGTGTCTCCATTAGTATAAAAAACTATACGAAAAGTGATTTTGCGGTAGTTCATTTTTCTGTCAAAAATCACGCCAAAAGTGACAAAAAAATTGACTTGTAAAGTGCCCAAACAACGAAAAGTTCCTTATAAATGACCTTCCCAGACTTCAAACTGCCACAACTTTGTCAAATCTTAACCGATTGTCAATCCCGAGGCCATTTTGATCATTATTTGGCATCTAGTTTAATTCTACATCTCAAGTTTATGAATTTTTAAAAAAATTCAATTTTGGATTTTTTCGGCGAAAAAAGCATAAGGGGGGACCCTTACAATTTTTGATTTTTCAAAAAATAGAATCTTGAAATTTTACGTTTAATTGATTGTGGGTGTCTCCATTAGTATAAAAAACTATACGAAAAGTGATTTTGCGGTAGTTCATTTTTCTGTCAAAAATCACGCCAAAAGTGACAAAAAAATTGACTTGTAAAGTGCCCAAACAACGAAAAGTTCCTTATAAATGACCTTCCCAGACTTCAAACTGCCACAACTTTGTCAAATCTGAACCGATTGTCAATCCCGAGGCCATTTTGATCATTGTTTGGCATCTAGTTTAATTCTACATCTCAAGTTTATGAATTTTTAAAAAAATTCAATTTTGGATTTTTTTGGCAAAAAAAGCATAAGGGGGGACCCTTACAATTTTTGATTTTTCAAAAAATAGAATCTTGAAATTTTACGTTTAATTGATTGTGGGTGTCTCCATTAGTATAAAAAACTATACGAAAAGTGATTTTGCGGTAGTTCATTTTTCTGTCAAAAATCACGCCAAAAGTGACAAAAAAATTGACTTGTAAAGTGCCCAAACAACGAAAAGTTCCTTATAAATGACCTTCCCAGACTTCAAACTGCCACAACTTTGTCAAATCTGAACCGATTGTCAATCCCGAGGCCATTTTGATCATTATTTGGCATCACGTTGAATTCCACATCTCAAGCTTATACATTTTTGAAAAAATAAAATTTTGGATTTTTTTGTCGAAAAAAGCATAAGGGGGGACCCTTACAATTTTTGATTTTTCAAAAAATAGAATCTTGAAATTTTACGTTTAATTGATTGTGGGTGTCTCCATTAGTATAAAAAACTATACGAAAAGTGATTTTGCGGTAGTTCATTTTTCTGTCAAAAATCACGCCAAAAGTGACAAAAAAATTGACTTGTAAAGTGCCCAAACAACGAAAAGTTCCTTATAAATGACCTTCCCAGACTTCAAACTGCCACAACTTTGTCAAATCTGAACCGATTGTCAATCCCGAGGCCATTTTGATCAATGTTTGGCATCTAGTTTAATTCTACATCTCAAGTTTATGAATTTTTAAAAAAATTCAATTTTGGATTTTTTTGGCAAAAAAAGCATAAGGGGGGACCCTTACAATTTTTGATTTTTCAAAAAATAGAATCTTGAAATTTTACGTTTAATTGATTGTGGGTGTCTCCATTAGTATAAAAAACTATACGAAAAGTGATTTTGCGGTAGTTCATTTTTCTGTCAAAAATCACGCCAAAAGTGACAAAAAAATTGACTTGTAAAGTGCCCAAACAACGAAAAGTTCCTTATAAATGACCTTCCCAGACTTCAAACTGCCACAACTTTGTCAAATCTTAACCGATTGTCAATCCCGAGGCCATTTTGATCATTATTTGGCATCTAGTTTAATTCTACATCTCAAGTTTATGAATTTTTAAAAAAATTCAATTTTGGATTTTTTCGGCGAAAAAAGCATAAGGGGGGACCCTTACAATTTTTGATTTTTCAAAAAATAGAATCTTGAAATTTTACGTTTAATTGATTGTGGGTGTCTCCATTAGTATAAAAAACTATACGAAAAGTGATTTTGCGGTAGTTCATTTTTCTGTCAAAAATCACGCCAAAAGTGACAAAAAAATTGACTTGTAAAGTGCCCAAACAACGAAAAGTTCCTTATAAATGACCTTCCCAGACTTCAAACTGCCACAACTTTGTCAAATCTGAACCGATTGTCAATCCCGAGGCCATTTTGATCAATGTTTGGCATCTAGTTTAATTCTACATCTCAAGTTTATGAATTTTTAAAAAAATTCAATTTTGGATTTTTTTGGCAAAAAAAGCATAAGGGGGGACCCTTACAATTTTTGATTTTTCAAAAAATAGAATCTTGAAATTTTACTTTTAATTGATTGTGGGTGTCTCCATTAGTATAAAAAACTATACGAAAAGTGATTTTGCGGTAGTTCATTTTTCTGTCAAAAATCACGCCAAAAGTGACAAAAAAATTGACTTGTAAAGTGCCCAAACAACGAAAAGTTCCTTATAAATGACCTTCCCAGACTTCAAACTGCCACAACTTTGTCAAATCTGAACCGATTGTCAATCCCGAGGCCATTTTGATCATTGTTTGGCATCTAGTTTAATTCTACATCTCAAGTTTATGAATTTTTAAAAAAATTCAATTTTGGATTTTTTTGGCAAAAAAAGCATAAGGGGGGACCCTTACAATTTTTGATTTTTCAAAAAATAGAATCTTGAAATTTTACGTTTAATTGATTGTGGGTGTCTCCATTAGTATAAAAAACTATACGAAAAGTGATTTTGCGGTAGTTCATTTTTCTGTCAAAAATCACGCCAAAAGTGACAAAAAAATTGACTTGTAAAGTGCCCAAACAACGAAAAGTTCCTTATAAATGACCTTCCCAGACTTCAAACTGCCACAACTTTGTCAAATCTGAACCGATTGTCAATCCCGAGGCCATTTTGATCATTATTTGGTATCACGTTGAATTCCACATCTCAAGCTTATACATTTTTGAAAAAATAAAATTTTGGATTTTTGCGGCGAAAAAAGCATAAGGGGGGACCCTTACGATTTTTGATTTTTCAAAAAATAGAATCTTGAAATTTTACGTTTAATTGATTGTGGGTGTCTCCATTAGTATAAAAAACTATACGAAAAGTGATTTTGCGGTAGTTCATTTTTCTGTCAAAAATCACGCCAAAAGTGACAAAAAAATTGACTTGTAAAGTGCCCAAACAACGAAAAGTTCCTTATAAATGACCTTCCCAGACTTCAAACTGCCACAACTTTGTCAAATCTGAACCGATTGTCAATCCCGAGGCCATTTTGATCATTGTTTGGCATCTAGTTTAATTCTACATCTCAAAAATTTAATTTAATTTTTGGCGAAAAATATATTTATTTTATGGGGTTGGAGATGCTTCCTTATGCCTGTTACATACTTTTGCACAAAACCATTATACCATTTTTCCCATTTTTAATGGGTTCAGTGTATTATTAGCTTTGTTATAAAATAAACTAAAGCTCAGCAGTATCTTAAAAATATAAAAGAAAATATATTTGAACAATTTTAATAAGTTGCATTTTCGCTAATAAAAGCATGAATAGATATTTTATATTACTTGTTTTTTGCCTCACTTTAATCTCCCCTTCTTTTTTTCAAGCTTTAAGCATTTAATTGTAAATAACTTAGTAATATTCTTTCCTGTCTTTATTTTTGCCTTAATCTATTGTCAAAACTATGCCAAGACTACAACTTAATTAGGCAAAGCCACAACGAAAACAGTGGCAACTAATTACATTTAAAAAAAACCCCACTCAACCCACAGCCTTGGGCAAGTCCTTGTCTTGATAGAAAGGCAGACGGCATTATTTTCGTTTTATTTTTTATTTTTTCATTAGTCAGCAAAGCTGTCGCATAATAGAATTTGAAACGGCTTTAAAAACTAGCTGCGCAGTGTTATCAAACCGAAGCGAATGAAAAACTAATGAAAAAATGGTGGAAAAGCGTGAGAATGGAAAAAATGCAACATCAAAGACAAGCGCCATAACCCAAAAACATAAATCCTTTGGAAAATAAATAAAGCAAATGGCAAGAGAAATGAATATGCTGCAAGACAACGCGAGTTTGCCAGACTATATAGGAGACACACACATACATATATATACACACACACACACACATACACTCACACATGTATATGCAAGTGAGAAGGAAATCTAAGTGGAAAATGTTGATAAGCGGCGCCGACGAACTGCTTTCTAACACCCAGAGTAGAGCAAAGGGATCGGGGCTAGGACTATTGAATGGGCTTTGGGTTAGTGCCATAGGAAACTGCAGAGCCACAAAAAAATAATGAGATTTTGCTGCATGAGAATGACAAGAGTATAAAGCATAAGGAACTGAGCGAAATGAATAAAAATATTGCAGCTTTAAAGTTTTGAAAATTGCTACCTATAAAGCACTAGATAAAGCAAATACTTAAAAATTTATGTAGATGCATTAAATGTTAAATATTCATTAACTTATATACAACAAAAAAATATGGAAGTAGGACATAAACACAAACATATGTACAAACATGACTCAGAAATATTTCGAGCACATGTAAATTAATTGAAAATGCAAATTAAACAATATATCTTAATTTGAACCAAACACATAAAACAACAAGGCATATTTTGCATACAGCAAACATATATAGTATGTAGACCAAGTAACTAACTCCTTCTGCTTAATCATGTCATATTTGTTGTTAGCTTCAATTATTATTATATTTGCCAATTTAGTGCTCGACTTGGATTAAATCAAACGAAGCGTTTATATTCAAAATAGTCGCAAAATTTGGTGCCTGCAAGCATGCTGCACATAAATTATCAGCTGATAATTAAATAAATAATGCAAGGCTCTGTGGAAAATGATAATTAATTCAAGGACCCAAACGAGCAAAGACAACGTCAAGGATGCTTGGCCAGAAAATTTCTAAAATAGACTGTGCTACTAATTATTGTAGAACCCAAGGACAGCCCCCCAAGCGGGTCAGTGTAAAATATTTATGCACGATTGAAGTGTTTGCAATTATTATTATGCATTTACTTATTATTGTTGAAAGATTATTGTGAAAATTGTGTGATCAAGAAAAACATGAAAACGCACTTTACTTGCCTTGTGGCTGTCTGTCATTGATTTTCCTTGAGTCAATGAATAAAATATAATGCGCATACGCCACGTGTGAGGCGAAATGCGTAGGCTGAAATATTTATAAAGCACTAAAAAACTTGTGGAGTCTACGTCGCCACCCCTCCGGTTTAAACAACAGCACGCCTAAAAATTAAATATAGCCAACGATGCGATTTTCGTTGTGTAACGCAGTCTCCTAATGGCTGCCAGGATGTGACGGAAGGGCAACGCAGGACGAAGCCATGGCGACGGCCACGACCACAAGCAGCATAGTCATAACATACTCTCTCCCTCTCACTCTCTCTGCTGGCTTGCACATAAGCCAGCAGCAACAACAACAGCAACAACAACTATGCTGCCAAGGACGACCAGGATGAGTAGCAGAAACCAATTACTTCTTCCTGTGCTGCTGCTTGTTGCTTCTCTGCCAAAAAAAAAAAGAAGCAGCAAGTAAAGGAAAACACAAGAAAACTTTTGGTGGCTCTGGCAGCAGTTCATGCTCCACTTGCTGCTAGTCAACTGTCAATATTTTACTTTAAGACAGCACCACATCATTGCTATAAATTTACTTGCCGCTTTGGCTGTTCTTGCAACTGCCACAAGGCAACCGAAAACAGCCAAGTAGACAACAATGGCCGCAACAAAATATTTATCTATTGTTTGTGTTCCTAAAAACAATTACGACATAATTTCAGCTAGCTTTGAATTGATTTCAAATTAATAATTAAATACATTTTTTTTTAATATTTGTGTAATATAAATTTTTTTAATAATGCGCTGTAGAATGTATTTTAGTCACTGTCCGTCATAATTTATGTCCTTTTGTTAGCAAGATCTTAGAAATTATAAGATAGAGAAATAACTAAGTTGTGAGTCTCAAGTACTCGAGTATCGTTAAAAACTGAATTGAAAAATTAATGTATATAATTTATTTTTTTCATCAAAATTAATATGAGCAGATTACTTTTTAAGGAAAAATAATCCACAAATTGGGACTTCAATTACAAATACTATACATCATTTAAATTAAGTTATTGGGCGAAATTCTAGCGAAGTCGTTTTTAAGCGTTTAAACTCAATTTATGTAGATACTCTTGGGCATATAGAGGGTAGTTCAGGCAAGAACTTTGCAGTCATGCTTGAAAGCAGTTGGCTTCTAACATGTGTTTCACTTGCACAGTTTTTGGACTCAACTGAGAACATCCGAAACTCAAGCGAACACAAAAAGCAAGCCCAGCCAGCACCTTGAGGCTCTATCAGCAGCAGTCTAGCACAAATTTTGAGGTCAACTTCATGGCTGCTTGGCATAAATCTGTGCCCTCTCGAATGTCTTGCGCAGCAGGAGGAGGAGGAGGGCAGGACACCCAACTCCTTGGACTTGGCGCTGCGTTTGCCGTCGCCGTTGTTGATGCTGGTAATCAAGGCATTAAGTGTGTTTACTGTTTATTTTATTAGACTTTAAGGCTTAATAGCTTATTGTGTGGCATTTCGGCTCTGTTCTTCGCCAAATATTCAATTAAAGTCAATTTTTTGATTTAATTAAAAGTTAAGCTGCGCTTTTCGCAATGAGTTATTTATGCCATCGGCTGAAATTCAAAAAGCAACTGCTCAACTAAATAAACGCATAAGTTAAAACTAGAAAAAAGAACATGCGAATCAAGTGAAGTGAAGTGCGGGAATAAGAACTTTGCAAACACCGCAGAATGAGAGAAATAAAATAGAAAAGAACAACTCTCTCTCTCATTAGGAAAAGTTTTCGGTGGACTTCTGGGGCTAACCTTTCCTGGCGGCCACAACTTCTTTTAAAATGTATGTACCGCTCTCAACTGGCAAATAAATATATATATATTTTTTGCGCATTCAAAAGTTTTTCGTTTAACTTTGCTAACCCCCTCCCTCCCTCCACCACTTACTGCTTATTTGTTGCTGTTGTCGCCGCATTCTTTTTGCAGCCATCTTCTGCCACTTTTTCTTTTAGCACTTTCTCAATTTCCGGCAATCCTAGTGGTTCGGGGCTTGCAACTTTGACGACGTGTCCGAGTCGCAACAACTGCTGCAATCGACTGTCGTCGAGCCAGTCTTTCCCCCCATTCCCCCCCAACTGCCAAAGTTATCGCGCTAATCTGTCATTTCATTTTTTATATGCCGTTCTCTTATTTTTTAGCTGCAAAATTGTTGTTTTGAACAAATTTTGCAGCTGCGTTTTTAAGATTTTCTTTTTTACTTTCTGCAAGTGCTTATTATTATGATAGTTGTTGTATTTGTTTGCCTTGGCTTGTTTGTGTTTTGATAAACGCCGCATGCTTGATGAACACCCAAGCTAAAAGTTTTCCAAAGAAGCCACAAGAATTCTAATTGAGATAATAACAAACTGCAATGAACTTGAGGAACAAATAAACTACTTTTTGTATATTTACTTTAAACAAGTGCAAAACAAATTAGGTATTTAATCTCTAGCGTTATTGGCGTTCTTAAATTTTGACGTGTATGTTAAAATATTGTAGAAATTCGTATTTAGACACAAAACAATCATGAAATTAATTCATACTGTCGGTATTTTCTAAAATTCAATTTACATTTCCCAGAGTTATTTACTAAAGTTGCAACAAATTTGCTTTGCAGCTCATATGCATATTTTTTTCCATAAGCCAATGCAAATAAAAACTTTCTCATATTTACGAAATTCTGTCGGACAGTTTCAATTTCAGTTGGTCAAAATGAAAATTGGCAAAATGTTAATAGCCGACATGTGCCTGCTACAGTATTTTACAACAATTCCAAAAGCTGTTTCTGGCCTATCGAGCCAAAAGCGACAAGACCAATTGAAGCAGCAAAATTAGCAATGAGTTGAAAGCCACTTGGAATTTCCAATGCAATTTTCATATGCCAATATTTATTGCTTGCCAAGGATCCCACGAAATGCACAACAATCAACACATAAAAAAGGGTAGGCAAAGTTGAGAGTGCTCGAAAAGTTGATGCCCAATAAATTTTATTGGTATATATATATATATTTTTTTTTATAATATATTGAGTTGGCTGTTAATAATATTATCTATAATACAAGATATTCTTTGATTTTTTTAACTTCAAAATACCCCTCTTCACCATCTTCTAGGTACAGGGTATATAAAAACAAGACTAGCATACACAACATTGATGCGGGCATAGCTGAAGCAACAAGAATACAAAACACGATACATTCGTGCAAAATATGCGAAATGAAATTCCTAAAACAGCCGCAAAGGGAGGCAACATTGACTGCAGGTGAAAACCATTCAAATCATATTTCACAATTTATATCAATAATGTTTTTTTCTCTCTTTACATTTTAAACAAGCAGCAAAGCAATATCAATAGTTACTACTACCCCTGCTAAGCTGATAACTAACTAAAAATCTATGGGGGGGGGGGGGGAAGGCAACTAACTGGCAACTGCGATGCAATTGCTTTTCACATGCTCTGTAATAATTTATATATTTATTATTTGTTGTTATCTATTTGCTTCAAATACTGCAAAGTTGATCCAGTCATGGCAGTTTCCATATAGCAGGTTAGAAGGTGCTTTTGGCAAGGAATTGGTAGATTGCCAAGCAGTCATGTTTATAGGTACACAGTGCCATGTAAATCTCAAATGCCCCATAAAAATAGCATGGGGCAGGTTGAAATAAGGAAGACATCAAAATGAAATACAGATGAGTTAAAGTGATAAGAGAAAAACATTCAGGCAGATAAGAATCTTATTAATATAATATGTAACAATTTCGCTGAGAGATAATAAAAACACATATGATAAAACTACTTATCAAGGCTAACATTTCACTCTTAAAGTCCATTTCCCCAAAACCAGCTCATTAGTGCGCTCAGACCAAATTTTGTTGATTTTATTGGTCAGACACACACACATATATATATAAAAAAAAACATAATCAAATCAGGAAAATGGGAAAATTGGCTCATGTTACGCTTTAATTAGTATTTAATTGCTCAATAATGCAAAGCACGCGTCGTATGAGCAATATATTTTATTTTTTTGGCCCCACCGAACATTGTATAAATTAATAAAACATCAACGGACGCCATTAATTTTATTACGTACAAATATTTTTGCGTGCGATCGCAGCTAAACGATGCTGACATAGCACAGCCCCTAAAACTCCAACCCCCAACTCCTAGCAGAAAGCCAACCCCAACACGCAATCGAGAATATCTGAAGGCAAGTTTTGGACATGCCAAAAGTCGTAAAAGCGCAAAAATCTCAAAAAAAAAAAAAAAAAAAAAAAACAACCGAAAGAAAAAGGAAAGAAACCAAAATTGATTTGTTCGGGGAGAAATTTAGTTGTTTCAGCGTTGAAATAAATGGAATTTGGTATTAATTAGCAAATGGCTAGGCAGTTAAATGAGAAATGTGCCGCGTGTGCTGCGTGTGAGAGGCACATAAATTTGGATCCCTCAACTCCAGGAGGACTCTCCTGTTTTCAGGTGGCTCAATAAATGGTGGAGCTAAAAGTCAGTAGGGCATTAAAAAAGTTCACTTTGTGAGTGTTTCGCACGCAAGTTTCATTTTCAGTTTCAGTTCCAAATAGTTTAAGTGTTTTTGGCATTGAGAGACTTTGGGAGGTATTAAAAAAGTGGACAATGTGTTAATTGGTTTGGACACATCGTAAGGTGTAGGGTTGGGGGGGGGGGGGTCTAGGAAGTACGACTATTTCGGTTAAAGTGGTCAACATTGTTAGTTAGAAATGGGGCAAATATTTCAAGAAATGAGCACAACATTTCTTAACCAAATTCTAATGAAAAGAAGGTTCTTTAAATTTTTTTAATTATTTTTAAATACTATTTAGATAATGCTTAGAATTTTCGATTTAATTATAGTGTAAAATGCTGTGAAGCTTACTATCTTAACCTTAAATCGCATTTTAGCTATATAAAATGGTGTCTGGCAAAGTTTTGCACAGCTTTAAATATCAAATTAGCCAAAAGGAGAGGCGGCAAAATGGCAGGCAATAGCAATTCGCATGGCTAGACACAAGTTGGACACATTAATTGCTCCGTTGTGATTTGCATGCATTGTGCGTTTGTCGAGACAGCAACAACAACAACAACAGCAACAAAAAGCCAACTGAATAAGAGTGTAGTGGTGTAGTGGTAGTAGTGAGTGCATTTAGAAGAGGAGCACAAATATACCACAAACAACTGCAGCACTTGTCTGTCTGGCATAACTCTTCACCGTACTCGACGACTTTTGCACTGTTTGCTAATTACAGAGTTTTAAAGTCTGCATTGAACCTACCATAAAGGCAAAGTACATCAAATAATGCGCAAACTTCGAGTGCTGCGAGAGAGAGAGAGACAGTCACAGATAGAGAGAGACGGCAAATAATTTACAAACGCTGATAAATGCAATAAACTTTGACAATTTGTATTGTCAATTGTCATTCATTTGCTACTGACCCGTTTGTTGTGGCTGCTGATAAAAAATGCATCACTTTTCAGTCTCTGTTTGGTTTTCCAGTTTTTTTTTTATGTATCTACTTTTTTGCTGTGTTGACATGTCAGTCAAATTGTGCGACGTCCAATTTCTCGTTTCGTGTCCTTGTTGTTGTTGTATTTTATATGTGTATATATATATATATATATAGCCCATCATAATCTTCACTGACACGCGATGTCGCTCTGTGCGTTTGATGTTCGTTTTTTAATGTTATCTACTCAATGGTCGCCTGTGTAATGTTTTCTGTCCTTTGCTGTTTTGTTGTCGCCCGTCCCTGTCACTCATTTGTTGCGCCCATCAATTTGATGTTGTCAATTTTGTACAAATTTATCGTTTGTTGCTCCTGAAATTTGACATTGTCATGCAGTTCGTTAGCTATTTGCTGTTGTGATCGGTTAAAAACCGTTGACAGACAGACAGGCCAACAACTAAGTTGACAACTTAACAACAATGTCTTGTTGTACAATACTTGGGACTTTAAAGAATATATTCCAATGTATGCATTTTATATGTAGAATAATTTGTATGGACTCGGAATCGAACTTGGAAACTGGGTAGGTATTTTTTAGGGACTTCACATGTCAACATTTTGAAATGATTTTTACCATGAAATCCGAAATTCTGAAATTTTAGAACTTTGAATGCAGAATTAAAAAAGATTACAAATCATGAACAAAATGACCTCGGAATTGGGAATCGCATCAGTTTTGGCAAAGTTATGGCACTTTCAAGACCCAAGGAAATTCTAATGTCATAAAAATCAAAAACAAATAATTTCTTCAATTTTAAATATAGGATTATTTAAGGAGACATATTATGACCAAAAAGAACTTGGCATCGAAAATCGGTTTAGTTTTTTACAAAGTTAGTCACAAAAAGGGTATTTTTTTTATTGATTTTTGGCAGAAAAATCAGACACCGCAAAAGAACTTTTGAAACCGAACAGGTTAATAAAATTCTTTTCAGTTCTCAGTTTAAATATACGTTAACTGTTGTCTATAATAAATACTACTTAATAGTTCCATTATGCACATCAAAATACTGTACCGCAACTGGGCTAAAAATGACATGACCAACTGCAGTCAATAACTGTACATAAAATACCGAAAAATATATATATATGCATATATGGCCAACAAATAGAGCAAACCCACACAGCTGCACTAGTATGCACCGCACTGATAAGCCCGTCATAGATTTGCCATAAAATACAAACGCAAAAAAAAAAAGAAGAAAATTATACCAAATAATTTCAGGCTGTGTTTCGCTTGGCTGCATTGAGAGTTTACACTCTTACTACCCGGGTGCAACGTGTGCTGATAAAAGTGCCATAGGGTTTTTTGGGCAAATAAATATGTGCAACAGCCGCATAAAACACACAACAACAAAACAAAGCCGTAAAAAAAAATTTGTTTGCGGTATAAGAGATATGAGAGAAGGCAAACAGAAAACAGGCGCACAAAGCTGTTGACATGTTTGTTGGTGAGTGTGAGTGATAGAGATACACATACAAATATCTACGTTTATATATATAAATATATGCACAAATGCAGATACAGACAGATAGATAAGTTGCGACCCGTCGCTTGTTTATTTATTTTTTGGGGCTTCATGTTAATTCGTGTGTAATAGACAAATGTGGCCCCAAAGTTCTACAGAAGGTCGTAAAGCAGAACCAAAAAAAAATACAAAAACAAAAGGACATTCGAAAATGGCAACCCTTTTTTGAAGCGCAGTATTTTTCAGTATCCTCTCTTTTTTTTGTGTATTTTGCGACAGCACGTCGCACGCTTATCACGAGTTCGAGTTCGCTGCCTCAAAGGGTATTCATTTTGTTTTTTTTTTTTTTTGTGTCCCTTTTGTTTCACCATCTGCAGGTGTTTGACTTTGGACAGTGAGTGTCCCTGTTGTTGGACTCATTCGTCTCATCCTTTACTCGCAATATTATCAGGCGCTTCCTTTTGTTTGTTTAACCTTTTCAATTTTTTTTTCTTGTTTTTTTTTTTATTTTTATACTTTGTAAACTGTTAAATTGAATTAAGTCAGTGAAAATGTCGAGATTTGTCTGTGTGCGAATTGGATTTAATTCTAGATTTCATGGAATGTGTGTTTTGTGCATTGAATTTAGTCGTTTATTGAGATAAATTGAATTTGAAGGACAGCACGAGATTGTATAGAGAAAGTGCAAGCAAAAGGAGACCGGAGAGAAACGTTAAGTGAAACAACTTAATTTCTTTGAATATTATAGATATACGTTAAATTTTATGTTTTAAATAAAAAACCCTAATCTAGCATTTAAAAGTATTAAAATAGTAAAAAGGAATAAAATTGCTTGCCTTTACAAAAATTTATAATTTAAAAAATTATAAGCAAACCTTAAAAATTGACATTGAAAAGAAAGATGCTTAATGATGGAAAAATATAATGATTATATTTTTAACAGAACTTTGTGACATATTTACTGGGCTTGTTTTCTCATTTGACTGATTCGCAGATAACCAAAGCAGAATTTGCAAACGAAATGACCGATTTTCTTTCCTACAAAAATATGGCTAAAATAAGCTTAAAGCTACGCAGATTTTGCCGTCTGTCCGAGGCGCATCAATTATTTAAGACAATAAATATGCTACACAGTGCGTATGAGTTATGAAGTTCAGATTGTTATATATGCACTGATGTTGTTGTTGTATGTCGTGTGTTGTATGCCGTGCGTCGTTTGTCGCTTGTTAATATGCCTCATAAATAACACATTTATGGCACACACCAACACACACACGCATCACATTACTAACACACACGCACAACGCATTCGTTTGTTTTGCTTTCTCTTTCTATGGTGGCGTCTCTTTCTCTCTCTCTCTCTGTTTCTCTCTATTAGCAGCTTTGATATGCAAATTTGCGCCTCTCGCATTTTGTTTACGTTTGTCGACATAATAAAGTAGCGCCAGATTTTTCACATTTATTTATGACAGACACACACACACACACACAAGCACACTCCACTCTCTCAGTCATACAGTTAGCTAATAGTTTAATATGTTTATAATTGTTAGAAAATTTGTATGCTTATGTGTCTGGTGGCTTTGCTGCATTTTAAATATTTTATTAATTTTATATAAATTTGGTGACAATTTGAAATTGGCTGCGTCTGGCGCTGAGTGCGAATGACAGTCATTGTTTCAGCTACTACTCTGCGTTCTCCCTCCCTCAGCTATCTCATTTAATCTGATTGTCTCTGGCTCCCATTGATTTATGTTTAATGCAGTTTTGGGCAGCGCATTTAATTTATGGTATAACATGATTTGGGCTTTTTACTTTTTTTTTTGGTTATTTTCTCGTGCATTGTCAGTTTTTGGCGGAAGTGGCGAGCGTTTGTTTGGTTTTTGGGTTTGTTTTGGTTTGTATAAATTTTTTGGTGCATCCTTTTGTGCGCATGCATGAAGGATCTCACATGCTGGTTATGCGTAGGTGTAGGTGTGTGTGTGTGCGTACGCTGCTGTTAGTTATTGATTTTTGAACATACTCGTTGTACGTGTGTGATTTTGTCGCCCAGCATAAAGCTTTTGGCTCAGGCAAATTGAAGAGTATATTGAAATGCGACTGAACTTGTGCGCTTCAACTCTATTCCAAAAATATCTTTTGAAATTATTGTTGAAAATGTGACAAGAGAAACACTTTACGCTATTTTCACTTTATATAGTTTGCCCCTTAACTCTTACCCTACCCAAAACTGACACACAAAACTTTCTTGCGGCCCCTAAATGTAGGCAATACTTTTCACACGCTCAGAGACGCTTAATTTCTTAGCATTTGCTTATATACGTATTTATTAAATGTGTCATCCTGCCGATCATTAAATAAAATCTCACACAGCAGAAGCACACGAATAAGAACAATAACAACGGCTGTGGCAGGCATAAAATTGTCCTTGACATAAAGATGTTGGCATAGAGCCTGAGGACTTTATTAAGACATTTTACGTTGAAATTTATATAAAAGTAGAAAACAGCAGCTATCACACACAAACATACACACACACACACTCACACACACAAGGATAGCAATAAAGCCAAGCGCAGCTGAGTTTCATGCAAGAATCGTGAGATTTATGACACAGCCGGTAGACAACAACAAGGACAACAAGCCCGATGCCTGGAAAACTCAGAACTGCTCACGTCTCGCACGTTGAGGCTATGCCTTGTTTGCCATAAAAGCCGTGCTAAGGCAGGCGAGGGGAAAGGACGCGGCCAGGACCAGGATGAGGCATAGCAAATATTGCCAACTTTTGGGCGATTTGCGGACGTTGTTTCGTCCGCCTTTTGATATAATTAGGATAAGTTCTTGGCTCTGCCTTCGTTAGCAAACAAAGCACACGAAATTTTGATTTGTTTTTAATAATTCAGCTTAAATAAATTTCAGTGAATGGATGAGATTTAATCATTATTTTTCATTTTGTGGATTTTTATATTGTCATAGGTTCAAAATTATTATTCTTTAATGCTATATTTTTTCAGCTCATTCTTACATTAAGGATTGCTACGCAGAATTTCCCGAAATTCTTTTTAGACTTCCAACTTAAGCAAAAGGCCAGCTGCCAACGGTATTTTTAAAACCATCCAAAACCAACAACTTTACGAGAGTTTAATTGTTTAAGAACTACGTAGGCAAGTCAGCGAATTAAAAAAGTATTTTTGGGCACCGTTCGAAGGGGGCAAAGTCAACATTTTTTAGCCGCCTTTAGCTTGAAAATTTAATTAAAATAAAGTAAATTTATGCAGCCTGCTTGGGATTTGTTAAGCGAGTAATTTTGCTTTGGGGCTTCTATGTTTATTAAATGGTTGCGGTTCACATTTGCACAAGAATTTATAAGGTTTAATGTGGGTGCCAATTGGTAGACCCTGTTATATAAATGGCGAGAAAACCGGCTGCTGCAGTAAACAAATTAGCTCGTTTCAACTTGCACAACAAACACACACACACACATACAGACAGAAACGGGCGTTGTAAACAAAATATATGGTGTATATGCCAATGGCAGCTGACGCCACAAAAAAAAAAAACAGAATACAACCACAGAAAAGTAACAAAACATATATAAAAAAAAAAAATACAAATATATATTTATATACACATACAGCAAAAAATGTGCAACATCTGAGCAAAATAAATAACAGAAAAATAAAAAACAAGAAAAATCAGTTATCTTTGGGGTGCCGAAGATTAAATACACTTACAGAAGTGCCATATATTTGTGTTTCTTTTAACACAATGGTATTTTATTAATAAGCGAGTTTAATCAAAAATATATATATATTGGAATATCTATATATATGCGTTACATACGCTACGAATAAATAAAAATATACTCTACAAGGGTATAACAAAAATGTTAAAGTACAAAAAAAGAGTTGTAAACGCAGCAATTTAAGGCAAAGTCGCCTGTCAATAAACGCTGCTGTTTTAAACGCTGGCTATTTTTGTTGTATCAACGGCGGCCTTTCACCTGCGCGCGTGCAGTGAAAGCAGCTGGGGAAATGTGTGCGTGTGCGTGTGCGGCGCGCTTGAAAAGTATGCTACATGAATGCATAACCTGTGGGTCAGCAAAAATAATGTGGCCATGCTTCATTGAGCGTCCCGACGCTGACTGGTGGGTCTGAACTGACGCTGACTGCCTTTTGTGGTTATATGATGATGACCGCAGCTACAAAAAACCCACTCGACCAGAGCCAACACAACAGCAGCAGCAGCAGCAACAACAACAACATCAACAACAGGAGGAGCAGCAGCAAGGAAAACAATGCTGCAACATTTGCCACAATGGGAGCTGGGAATCAACGACAACCGTTGACCAAGGTTGGTCAGGTGAAAATTTAAGTCTGCGGCTGCACTCTCAGGACTACAATGCCAGCAGTTCTTCATTTCGTTTTATTCGCTTTGTTCCTCTTTCGCTTTTGTTTTCCGCCCTTTTCTCAAAAACTAAATAAACGTTTTAGGCGGCCAATTGCATAAATATTGCAAAATGTAAGAACTTAAGCTGAAATTGTTGCAAGCAAAATCTTTCGTAGCAAGAAATTAAATTTCTTGACTTAAATATTAAAAATAAATGTAATTTTAAAATTTCTTTCCGTTCAATTTTTAAATTCCTTAAATACTCAATAAAAGAGGCTCTCAAAAGCTCTTAAACAAATCTTGCACATAAAACCCCAAATAAACCATGATGATGGCCATATCTTAAATATATCACAAATTTTCATTATCTTTATTGTCCTTCACTCCCCCTACACTCTTGAGCGTCAATTAAACCAGCCACATAAATAAAAAGAAACAATTTGCCTGCTTCAAAAAGAAAAAACGCCCCATAAAATTAGCAATTTCCATGAAAATATTGTCGCTTTAATGTTAAGAAAAATGCGAGGCACATTTATAGCAACGACTCCTTACAGCCCATGCGGGTCATAATTTAGAGCTATGCTCACGCAAAGAGAGACATTTAGAGTCATTTGAGTGGCGCTTTTGTTATAAATACAAGCAGACCATATAAAATGTATATATGTGTATGAATATTTTTTTCTTTCTGTGTAAACAAAAGTAAACACATGTCTGCTGTAGAGCATCAAATAACGGGACGAACAAAGGCCACTAAAATATTATATCTAATAAAGCAGCAGGCAAAATACAAAAGCAAAACAACTGCGAGCCATAAGAGAAATGTTCCCAGCAAGGAAAAATGTATAAAAATAATATTAAAAAAAAACCTACACACAACAACAATAACAAAAGGCATCAATCATAAGTCAGGGCACATGCTACATAATCTGAGCCCCCCCTCCCTGCTAACAACTTGCCTTGGGTTCTGGTCTGTCAGCTTCCTCACTCTCTTTTATATATTTTTCAGTCCGCCTTAAAGACTGCAAAAAGGCATTGAAAAATGGATAGCTGCAGAATTTCTCTTCTCTTGTCTCTCCCTCGCTCCCTCCCTCTCTCTCTCTCTCTCTCTCTCTTTGACATTCAACGCTGAAGTCGCATTGAAGTCTATTTGCCACGCCTGAGGCAGCTGTTGGCTGCCGGCGGCATATGTTCATTAAATTTATTAAATTACAGGCACACGCAGCAAATGACAACAAGGACAACAAGTGCCAGGACATACGCGTTATATGCGGCAACAGCAACAGCAGCAGTGGCAGCGGCAGCTGTGCCGACATTGCAACATTTAATAAAGACATGCGAAACTCTTGAGAAAGATGTGCGCTAATTGGCTGCTTATACAGACAAAAGGAGTTGGGGACACAAAATCATTGACTTAAGGAAAACAAGTGTGAGGAAAAATTTCAAGAAGACTTCAAATTAACACCTGGCAAACATATTGCATATATAATATTTTATAAAATTTACAGATACAAATTTAAGTTTCAATTATTTTAAAACAATTGTTACTACAAAAATAATCTTAAAATTCGACCAAAAAAATTCTATTGTACTCAAAAGCATTATTAAGAGCTGGATTACAGCATTCATATATAACAAAACAAAATATCTGAAATTAAACAACAAATATGTTGCTATTGTTTTTTAAGCCTCCTTTAGCCTATAGCAATTTATTAATTAACTAAATATACACATTCTCAAATCCAGCACATTTTTCATTTTGGTCCTCCTTTCACTTTTATTTGTGCCAAATTCTACGCTTCAATTATTATGCAAACAAATGAAAATTAAAACAAGCGAATTAATTTTTATAGAAAACTTTTGCAAAGGCAAAACGCAAATAAACGGCAATTAGTAAACAATGCAAGGCTTGAAATTAAAAAAAACTATTAAATAAATATTTGAATAAAAAAAAATGAGTTGGTACAGCATGCCTAAGGTATACCCTGTTTTAAGGGTATTAATAGTTTATAATACAAAATTGAAGTATTGTAAGGAAGTGATTTTTGCCGGGGTATAGTTCTCAGTCTAGCCGAGTCGGTCTCTTACAAGAAATTTATAATATAATAATTATACAATTAATTATTAACATGTTATATTTATAATAAGTTATTATTACACAAATGTCAAACTGAATGTATGCAAAACTTAATTCCATTACAAACATAAATGTATTTATATATTTATTTACTTTTTGATTTTCTTTCTACAGCTCAACTCAAATCGATTTCATTTTCAATTCAGCTTTCGCAAGGGTATTTTATAGCATAAAAAACTTGGGACACAAAAAAATAAAGCCGCGTTATTCAGTTGTGGCACACTTTTAGCCAGTCGACCGACCATACAAAGCTTTTAATTGTTGCCAATGGATTAAGGTTTATGTGCGTATACTTAATATCCTTGTGCGTTCGCTCGGTTTGTTTGGTTTGGTTGCCAGGCGGATTGTTAAATAATACTTTTTTCTGTTTACTGGCCTTGCATCTGTGCTAATAGTAATTAAAACTATAAATTTTCAAGTGAAATTGTTCAGCAGGCACGCGTGAAGTAATAATAACAATATATGCATTGTGTATATATGTTGTTTTAATCGCTTTTTTATAACCAATTAATTGAAATATGATTGGTAATTAAATGCATACTTGATGGTCTGTGGCATATTTTCATTTTTCAAACATAATTAATGCCAATGTATAAATAAAAATAATACTTCTACAAAAAAACAATATGTAAGTGCGCTCAATTAAAGTTGAAGGGCTGGCAAAACAAAAAAAAGAGTGGAGAAGAACTGTAGCCTAGTTTTCAGCGTTCAATAAAAATGGACAATGACAGGCAAGAAAACGTGGCACGTGCCACCGCGTCTAGTCTCGAAAACTAATTGAAAGGCAGACAGACGACAGTCTGAGCAGGCAAAATAAAAAAAAGAGCAGAGGAAAAACAAATTTGCATACGACAGAAAATGGCCCACAGCCAGCAGCAGCAGCAGCAAGAGCCTACGAAATGAGAAGAAAAAAAGGAAGAGTAGCTAAAGAGGAAAGGCACAAGGCAAAGGCAACAAAACTCGGAACTGGAGCAGCAGATGCTGCTGCCGCTGCTGCTGCTGTTAGCCTGGCGTCCTTGCCATCGTTATTATCCTGTTATCTCTCTAATAATGCCTCAGAGAGTTTGTAATTAAATTTTTCAACAAAACTGAAGCGCCCATCGTTAGGGCAGCCCGTAGTCGTAGTCGTAGTCATAGCCACAAGAGCAGCAGCAGCAGCATCAGCTACTCATCTCTGAGATGCAAAAAAAAACTTCAGATACAAACTGCGAGATAGAGTTGGTCGGGGGGGCAGGCGGCATAAAGAACGTTACGCGCACGAGTGCCACTAGTTAGTTAGATAATAACGCTCAACGGAAGCTGTTCAAAGCGGAAACGGAAGTTAAGTTAAGCGCACTACTAAACAGATACTCAAGAGCAGGCCACACCAGAGCAGACCAGACCAGGCGAGCGGGGCAGTCCGCCAGTGAATGACTGAATGAATGATAGATACAGTCGTAATGCACATATTGTGTTCCTTAAAACGTTTTCACTGACATTTATATGACCTGGTTATTTTTGTATATTTTAAAAATATTGCGGGAACAACTTTGATAAATAATGCATGAACTTATCTGCAGAAAAATAGCTGACCCTGATATAGTTTATAGAAACTGCAAACATTTATTTATATTTATATTTGTATTTGTATTTGTATTTTATTTAAAAAAAAAAAATGTTTTGGAATAAAAATTTGTATTTTCTTATAAAAAAAAACATTGCATTAGAATAAAAATACAATTGAATAGATAAATTAAACATAAATTGCTAAACACAAGAAGATTTCCTGAACTGAAACAAGGCTTATAAGATTACGCATTTTAATTATTCTATAACTACTTTTCGCCATATTGTCCAAAACAATTCATATCTAGCGAATTAAGAGCGAAAGAGTTTTTCAAAAATTCAGTTGGTTTCAGTGCCCTGTAATTATGATGCCGAGTGGTTTGTTGCTACTGCCACAGCTAAAGCAGCCGCTTGTTACACCCACTAACACAAATTAGTTACTACGCACAGCGCATAAAAAGCACAAAACAACAACAACAACGAGAGTTAACAAACAAAATGGGAGTCTGGTTGTGTCTGGGCACTTGTGCAACCGCAGACAACTCCGCAGTCACGTCAAAAGGCTGACCGACCGACAGACGGACAGCGAGGATGGGGTGGGGTGGTGTTGGAGGCGTGGCCAGCGTATTTCATTTCACTTTGTGAAATTCGTGTGATGTCTATTTAAATGGTTACGTAATTGCATAATTATATGGTTGCCTTCTCTGCAAGCCGAAACTTGCACAAAGAGAGCGCCTTTTATGGTAGTCTATTTTTTGCCGTACTGCAAAAACGGGTATGCCCAAAAAACATATAAATATAAACAGACACGTGTACGAAATAGATAAATAATGGACACGCACAGAGAAAAACACACATCAAATGCATTTAATTAAAAACCATAAATCAAAAGGCTGACAACTTTAAGGAAATCATAAAATGATCACAATTTTACAGACTGGACCAGAACAGAGACACGGCCAAATGCAAAATGCATTTAATTAAAACAAAATCAAATGTCTAGTAACCAGAAGAAGATGGAGTGGCCGATGGGAAGACCAAAACGCAGATCAAGAAATTTCGCATCCGCAGCACGTTTTTCAATTAAAAGCTCGTTGCGAAAGTCTTGGCATTTTTGTTGTTGCTTCCACCACTGTCAACAAGCACTCAAAAAAGAAATAGAACAAAAAAATTTTTCTAAGGACTCAGCGCGTGAAAAATCGCGCTCGGGTTTATTGCCGCAAAACCGCCGCTGCACGTGATTTGTGTGCGATTTTTGAATGTTCTTCGACCATTTTGTCAGAGCCAACACATTTGTGGCCAAAGCACACACGTGAAGCGGCGCATGCCAAATATATAGACACACATAATTGCCAATTGAATTGCGGTTAAATATTTGTGCAAATTGCTAAATTTTGTTTTGGGCCAAAATTTGATATATTTTTATTTAGTTGGTGGTTGTTTATGTTGCCGTCGCCGCTGTTGTTGTTTTTTGCTATATTTCGATGCATATTTAAGCCGGGTAGAAAATTATATGTATACTATATTTGCACTATTTGTAAATCAAGAATTTAAGCAATCGAATTAAACGCCAAATGTTAAACTCACAGCAAAAAAATCCAAAAACCTAATTTTCATATCTGTATTTTTTTTTTAAAATTTGAAGTGTGAAGATTTACTATAATTTTTATTGAGCAACTGCAAAATCATAAGACATTTATTATTTTAGTATACTTAAAAAACTTGCTTGATTCGGCTTGTATTGAAATTAAATTATTTTGTTCTTCTATTTACACAAAATATACAAAATAAATATAATATTTGCAGTTTAATACTCCAAATTAAATTCTATGATTTTTGTTAATCTCATATAACTATTTTGTTTGCTACACTTTTTATTAGCTCCACTGCTGAGAGATCTAGTCAACTTTCATTGTTATCAATTTTTTAGTTGACCTAATTGCCCATCAGAGTGTGGAAGCTGTCTTTTATAAGGGATTTGCTGTACTGTAAAATCGCTTGGAATTATGCATGGACACTGCAAATGAAAATCAAAAAGCGCAGCGAGAAATGAAGAAATGAAATCATTTATCAAATATGCATTACGCATATTAAAAATCAATTAAATATTTATTCAAAGAAAACAGCGGCGGCAAGCATTCAAATTGACTGCCAAAATAGTAACAATAACAGCAACAAAAGCAACAATCAAATGGCAAAAACACACAATTTAAATTATCCCAGCAGAAGGAGGCAAAAAATGTTGCATCGTATGGGGAACACGAGAAGCAAGCGAGAAATTGTAATGTAATTGAGGCAAAAAACAATAAATAAAAGGAAATGAAATTAAAAATTTATAATGCTCAGTTGCTGTTGCTGTTGTTGTTGTTGTTCTTGTTGTGTCGAATAAGAAGCGACAGCAGCCAGCAACGGAAATGGTTATTGCTGTGAAAAACAGACACACACATACACATGTAAAAGCACACACACACAGCTCGACTGAATAGGATGGAAAACAGCAGGAGAAGGAGGACAACGATGCTGCTGCTGTTGAAGTTTTGCATTTCCGGTATGCAAACAGCAGTAGCAACAACAGCAACAGCAACAACAATGCCGACACATGCTCAAGACGTAAAAATGTGTAATTGTTGTTGTCATGTTTATTGTTGTTATTGTTGCTGCTGGCATTGATAAAGCTTAACAGTCAAGGCAAACGAAGTGCGAAGAACGGCAGCGGCAAACAGACACAAAACTCATTTGCATTTAACACGTTCACAATAGTATCACAGCAACAATAACAGCAACTTGGTTATACAGTAGATATTGACTAACATAAATTAATTCTTGCTGTACTCACATATGACTAAAATTCCGATTTAGAATTTAAAAAAATCCAACACAACTGTTAGAGCTAATAAAAAAGCACAAATTTTAAAAATGAGTATTATTGACAAATACAAATAAAAATATAATTTTATAATTGTAAATCACTGTAAGTTATAAGATGAGTAAAAGTGATGCAAATTGAATTTTATTATCGTATGCAATGTATTTGTTTTTATCTTCTTAAAAATAAAAGCATTACATTTTCTAGTGCTTTAGATCTTTAAATGCCGTTTTGTGCTCTTTGAATTATCTGTATTTTTGTGATAAAAATAACATTAAGTTTGCATTATTTTTGGAATTGACTATTCAGCCTACAATTTTAAAAACAAATAAATATCATAAATCTTTAAAGGCGGAAATTAAATTTTATAAATAATACAAATACGCGACTATGTTTTGCAAGAGAATTAAAATTGCTATTTATATTTTTTTATTTAATTTTAAGCACATAAAAACTTTGTGGATTTGAAAATTTATTGAGTGCAATATTACTACAGTAAATTTGTATCCCCATTGCAAATTCCCAAATAAAAAACTGCTTTTGAGATATTGCCTCGTCAGAAATATTAAGCATGAAAGTAGGCATGAAAGCACTTAAGCGATTTTTACTGTACTATCATAAGGAGGAGACGCAGAAATTCAAGCACACACTCCACACACACACACACACACACACATAATTTACAACAATAAAAATACCTTTTTTATATGTCTTTTTTAACTCTTTAATTACGCTTAATTATTTATTAAGCAGATTGCGAGCTGCGTTGGAATTTAATTTGGGCGGCGTTTGGCGAGCAGCAGGACGCAAGGACGAAGCACGCAGGACGCCAAGTTGCCTTACTTTGACTTTGCCTGCCTGCTGTCATTACTTTGGTCTTTACTCTGCTGTTTGTGTGCCCGGGCACTTTGAAGTGCCGCAGCACTTTTTGGCATACACTTTTTATGGCGGGGACCGAGCCAGAATTTAGCGAGTTTTTGTTTCTTTAGGTGGTGCGCTTGAATTGAATTTGCTTTGACGCGCCTAATTGTGCACTCTAAAGGACGACGAATCCTTTGTCCCGCTGTCGCCGGTATAAGCTATTTTTTGTATTTGGCATAGAGAGAGCCAGTTAAATTTTGAAAATGGAAAATGTTTTTGCCTGCTGGGAAGGACACACACGAACAACGCTCAACGAAATGGACGATGATAACGGCGACAAGGATAACGCGCATCCGCACCGTTTGAATGCACGAGTTGTACTAAACTCAGGCACTGAAATCGTGGCAGCACGCACTCGGCAATTGCCAGTGGCAAATTGAATTCACTGTTGTCCTGCCTGCCTGCCAGCCAGCTAGCCAGCCAGCCAGCCAGCAAGGACTTGCTCTCTGTTTACTACAGGCGGCAATGTGTACTAAAATAACAGAGTTCGATTCTCGTGCGACTCTCCCAAGCATTCGGCTTTGGGCTTCGCCGGAGTCGGTTGCGAATCGCCTTCCACATGTTGCCATGGCCAGCAACCTGTTAGACATCCTTGCGAGCAGTCTCTGAACTCGCAATGTATGCATCGGACGGCTGTCACGACTCAGTACTCGATAGCAAGTTTTAAATATTATTAATGCAAAATCAATTAAATCGTACAAATATTCTATAGATTACATATATTTGTTGAGTATTATAAGTGTAAATTGTGAATTTTTAAAATATAATATATAGAAGCTTTACAATCAGCTTATTATAATATTAATTGAACATAGAAGAGTATACAAGATTATTATAACATAAATTATAATTATATTTAATATAATAAACTGAACCTAATTGTTTACTGAAAGAGTTTTCCATATTCAACTTAATTACTTTACTTTATTTTAATTTTCAATATTTAGGTTGTTTACACGACGTTTTCTGCTTTATAAAGCTAAGGGAAATTCCGGCAACATTCAAAAGAGTAAAATACCTTTAAAGAGCGCGCAGGCGCATTTCAGCGAAACGGTTAAAGGGAACAAAATTGTTAATGTAAAACGGTTAAAAACAATGCGAGCTAAAAAAAAAACCAAAACAAAAAGATTGCACAGTTTCAAAATTGAAACAAAAATTAAACAAGTAACTAAATAAAATGATCTGTTAAATGACAAACGTTGACTATATATAAGATAATAAAATTGAAAGCCGATGTCTGTTCATTAGCTTTAGCTGAATGCTGGGCCATAATAAAAGAGCTCCTTTGGGCGCCACAAATAACAACTAACTAACCAACTAAAACCAAAACCAAAACCAACTAGCCTGATGAACGTGCAACATAATGCTGCGCGACTGTGGCAAGCAGCCCGCCTAACACAAATGCCAGCAACTTTAGCCGCAAAAAAAATAATACGAAATGGAAAAAAAAAGCAACCAAACTAGTGGCGAAACGACAGTGTTGTTCGCAGCAATAACAACAACAAGTATAAGAAACAAACAGCAGCGGGTTCGCAGGTTCCGCACTGGTCGCCGCAACAACGACAATAAATACGCAATAGCAACAACAATGCAAATGAGAGCAACAGCTTCAGAGTCTACGACTAACGGGCATATCAACAGCATCATGATGTAAAAACTTTTTGCATTCGAGAACCTTAAACCACCTTTAGCACAGCTAACCACCAAGCCAACCAACCACCCACCCATGCTGCTGCTCCTGCTGCTCCTCTGGCTGCTGCTGCTCCTGGTTGCCCTGCGCCGACCCCGTCAACAATTTTTGTTTACAAACTTTTGCTTGTTTGTGTATATATTGTATGCGAAGCGAGGTTTGCTGGGCAAAAGTGCGGCAAGGTGGACGGCGGGCGGCGGCAGCTGTTGCTGTGTTAGCTTTGTCCACAAAGGACTCACAGGACTCGCAGGATTCGCAGGACTCACTCGCTCGCAACGCGCCAAAAGTTGCGAATTTTTCTTCTTGCTCTTATTTCGCTCTCTTCTTTTTTTGGTGCCGCTTAACAGGCAAATTCCTGATGCGATTATGAGACGCCTTGTTAAGTCGAGCCGCAGCCGCAGCCGCAGTGCAAGCCACCGAAAGTGGGTGGGTTTGGTGGTGGAAATATAGTATATCACATGACAAAGATGCTAAATATTTGTGGCTTTGCGGTCCGGGCTATGAGCTGGTAGTTAAGTTTTAACAAATGCCCAAGAAAGTAACAAATAAGTGTATTTGTTCAGCGCGAAGATGTAGCTCGAAATGTTCACGACGGCGTTTCGGTTTAAAGTGGACAACAAGCGATGCTCGACAGCGCTTTTTTTGGAAAAATAACGGTACTTACTACTGGGACTAGCTTACGTAAGTATCTGTGCGGTAGCTATCTCGACTGAATGAGTGTTTGCTTTGGATTACAAAATTGGTTCATCGATTTCTGTGTCTAGACAGCAAATATTACAGTTCGCGATTACTCCAAAATATATTTATCTTCAGATTGATAACAATATTTAGACATTTACAATCAGTGGAAATTTTCGTTAATGCAAACTTACAAGATGCAAACTTACAGAGACTGTATTGTCTTAATGATAGTAGCATAGAAAACTATGTTTATTTGTTATAGGATTTTTCTATTTATGTTAATTATAAGATTCAACAGTATTTCATATTTAATAGGCATAAAAACAAATAATGAATGCTGATAATATTTAAGTTGAATAAAGCTATGCAATTATTTTAAGCAACTCATAATTTATATTTATACTTGGCAGCAATAGAACGAACTGCTACTGAGCTAGATACATTTTATAAATTCAATCATGCAATTGTGATATATTCAAAAATAAAATCTTTTAAAAGTTATATCTGTTGACATATTAAAAATTAAATTTTTAAGGAATTTGATGAATGAAATATACAGTAAAGATCTAGTTTTTAATATTTTACTAAAAAGAAATCCCGCTAACCTTAGCCGAAAGCTTATCAAGCTATAAGCTAGCTAGAATTCAAAATCCCAACCTGATCTGGTCTATAATATTTACATAATACTCCCCCTGTACAAATCTCAACTGCCACTCCACTTACTTTTAAAAGATACAAAGTTGACTGAGCGCACTTACCTGCAACGAGAAAACAATAAAAAATGGAAATCAATTGGCTGTATCATAAACAGTGCTTCAAATTGATTATAAAGTCGTCGAGGCTTCCTAAGTAAAGTACTTGAAATCCACTCTAGACAGACAGACAGACGTACAACAGGACACAGGACACAGGACACACACACGCACAACTTGAAAAGGCCTCGGCCACAGCGAAATGCACTCAGTCCTTTTTAGCCCACACTCCCCTACTCCACATCCCCACTCTCCCATCCCACTCTTCACCTCCGGCCCAGCCCGACCCGCAATGCAATAACGCCGACAGATTACAAAGTGCACATGTGGTGCGCCATAAAGTAGTGGGTTGTACAATGCCAGAGCAGGGAGCGAGCGGAAATCCATGTTGCAACAACAGCAACAGCAACAAGAAACAAGAAAGAGCAACTATCTTTAGGCAGACCGAAATGTACATACCCTTACACTTAGATCTTCTCATAACTAAGTTAAATTGTCAATAAAATAAATTTTTAGAAATAAAAACAAATTTTCTGGTTAACAGAAAAGTTGATCATATAAGAGCTTCTCTCTAGACCGATTGCTATATGATATGATATGATTGGTAAGTTTGGTCCAAACATTTTGGAAAACAAAAGAATGTAGATATATCTAGGTTTTCTTGGATATATCTAAGTGTTCTTGGATATATCTAAGTTCCGTAAGAAGCAAAGAGTTTAATTTGCACAGAATCAGACGAAAGATATACATATCTATAAATGCTCATCAGCTCGTGAATGATTGCTTCAATATGTTACACATTTCATGAGAATATCACAATACCCTCCGTACAAGTGTATAACAATAGCAACATCGAAGCACACGTCTAGGAGACGAAACGCATTGGCGTGGCCAAAAGCCTCTGTCCGCTGCCACGCCTCCCAAGTGCCGCCCACTTTCACGCAAAGCCCCTTTCGCTGTGGCCTTTTGCCGAACTCCATTAAGTTTACGCGACCAGCAACACGAAGAACTTTACTTTTGTGGTCGCTGAGGTCACAGCTTCTGTTGTTGTTGTTGCTGTTGTTGTTGTTGCTGTTGCTGCTTTGAGTATGTCCAAATGTGTTGCTGTGTCTATTGATGTATCTGGTTGTTGTGCTTGTTGCCTGTGGCAACCATGTCAGTTCCATCGAATGCACTCCATATGAACCGCAGGCAACTCTCCTACAGCCTTTGAGGCAGCCCGACGCAAAAACTTCGCAGTGCTGGAAATGTAACTAGTTTTCGGGAAGGCAGGACTACCACATACCCCAACCCACCCCACCGCCAACCTCTTTTTCATTATGTAGATTTCATGATGAAACGTTGTCAAGGTGTGCAAAGTGTTTGGCAAACAATTGGCAAAATTGTCAGCATTACAGACAAGGCATTAGGATAGGGGAAAACTAGAGACTGCTGGAGATATTAAGTATACGCACAGAAGGCATAGCAAAGATGCCAAGCAATTAGGTAGAGCTTTACTTAGATAAAGAATTTTGTACTCAATTTTGTTTGATAAAAGAATATTTTGGCAGACTTTTAAATGCATTGTTGTGGTTTGTTATAGTAAATTAGTATTTCATCTGACGATTTATGAATTAGTAGTTAGGTTAACTTTAAATTCATAAAAGTAAACCTTTTAACTTTACTCCTTATGCGTATCAGCACGCAATGAATTTGCTAAATACAATTTCGATAAAACAATACATTTTGGCTCGAAGGTCGATGGTTTAGCATGCCTCTATAAAGCGCTTGCAACATTCCTTAAAGCAACTGCCACAGTGTCTACGTGCCCCAAACAAGTAGACAATGCGACAAAAGGAAGTTCATGTAGCTTTTGGCGCTGTGCTGCAACTCAAGACACAGGGATACCATGCCCCCCACACCCATGCGGCATTGCCGTCAAAGACCCAGAGACAACTGCAGAAGACGGCCCACAAAACCGAAGGACTTGACAAAATAAAAATAAAAATGAACGAGAACACAGCGGATGAGCAGAAAATGTGAAGTGCAGCCAGCACCACACATACAAAACAGATAAATGATAGCAACTTTTTAACAAAACCAACGGACGGGGCCCAGTGCATTGAGTAGACGGCCCCCAAACCCCAAAGCCCAAAAACTGACTCCCACACTACAGTGATTGCTCAGAAATTAGAATCTCCATAAATGATTAACAAAGAATTTATCAGCAGCAAAATTAAATTTAACTTATTGTTTACGAGTTGTATAATGAATAATTTGTAATTAATATCATTTGGCAATATCAAGTAAATTTCATTAAAAATATAGTTGCATTTTAAGCATAGAAATTGTCTCAGGCAATCGTTAATTTTGATTGGATTTCGCTAAAAATTATTTGCTAATAATAATATATTCATATAATCATAATTTAAATCAGAACAAGAAATGGAACTTAAAAATGAAGTACAAAGTTTTCATGTAAAGAAAATCGCAAACTAAAATAATACAAAAATTGTGCATAATTTAAATGAACTCCTAAACGGAATGCGTACCCATTTTCGAGCGATCACTGTACTACAGCTTTGTCTTTTTTTTTTGCCCTAAGGCAGCAGCATTGAGACGAGACAAAATGTAAAATTATGCGGCAGTTGGAAGCAAAAGTTTATGGTTGACCCAAGCGCTGAAAGCGAGAGAGAGAGAGGGAGAGAGAGGGGAAAGAGAGTGAGAAAGAGAGGAAGAGAGCGAGGCAAAGCCAAGTGCATTTATTGTCTTTGGGCAAAGCAGTCGAGCACGCAAATATGCTGGAAGCTGACTGATGCTTCAGCTGCTGCTGTGCAACTCCCCCTAAGGACTCGCACACACACACACACACACACTCACAAACAGGAAGTACGCATTTCCTGCACTCGAAAACAGGCACAGGACTGAGCGCGGGCACTGAAATGTAGACACTCCTCAGTGCAAATGTCGCGACAACGTCGACAAACAACTTTTGACACAAAAGTGCTGAAAACTGTTTTTCTTTTACCAGTCGCACCCTCCCCCTCCCGCACCCCACACTTTATTTGGGCTCCTCGGTGCAGCCCACGTTGCCAAATTAATTGAAAATGACTAGACCAAAGGGAGCGTGAGACAATTTGCGAGTAGTAGTAGTATGTGTGCCTTGATCTTGACGCTGTCGCCTGTCCCTGAACTTGGTCCCCTGCTCGCCCTGGTCCCCCACCCGCCTCCACAGTGGCCACATTCGCCTGGCCAGCGGCACAAATGAGTTTCGTGTCACAAGTTGACCCAGCTGAGATTAAGTGGGCGTTTAATTTGCCAACTCTCGCTGGGGTCGCCGCCCTTAGCTACTGAAATTGCGTTAATGTAATCCCCGCATGGCGTATGCTAGCGTTTCCTTTTTTTTTTTATTTCTGCTGTGCCCCCTTCTCAGTTTTAGGTATTTTTTTTTTTTTGGGATTGTCGCTTGGCATTGCTGCTGTGTGGTCGCTTTTTTTCGCAGAGGGGGGTATGGGTGGCTGGGGTCTGTGTTTTGTCCTTGAGCTAATGCGAGTCGCCGACTTACTGGCTGGCTGCCTGCCTGCTCTGATCTCTGCGCGGTATTTTAACTTAATCAACAGAGTAAATAACACGTCCTGTGTCATATTTTTGGGGTCTGTGTTTTTTTTGCTGTACTTAGTTGTTTTTTATGAAGTTACTGGCAGCAAGTTATTAGTTAGGACACCTAATGAATATAAATGTGTGACCATTGTTTTTAGAACCGAACATTATAATTATATTTTTTTGATTGATTATATTATGTAACAAAAAGCCTAACACAAAAATAAATGTTTTACAAAAATGATTTCACCGGTTCACAAATTGCTCAATTTAAAGCAAAAGAAAAAAAATATTGTCAAGTTTAAAACTATTTCAATTTTAGAGCGACACAGCGCACAATGGAAATAGCATTTTATTTATTCATATTTTCCATTATTTTTTTAAACATGAAAAAATAGTGCAGATTTATTTTGCATAAATGTTCAATTAAGTCATATGTCATGAATGCGAAACGAGATGACAAACAGCAACAATTTTAATTAAATATTTATGAAAATAAATGAAGCATTTAACTTGTGTCACACAGAAATTTGACAGCCTTCACTTACAAACTTTTGGACATATGCGAGTAAGTGTAAGCCAACAACAAAAAATAAAAAAAATAATTGCAAGAATTTACTAAGAATTTTTGTTACAGAAACAAGCAGTGTTATTATTATTTGGCCAACAAAAATAGTAAGCCAAATAAAAGCAGCTGCGAGGCGACAACAAATAGCACAAATCCCCAAGTAGCTAAGCTTCTGGCTGCTTGGCTGCCCTTCCGGCTGATTGCAGCCGGAGTCGCAGTCGTGTAGAGCAGCGCGCGCTGAGCAATTAATGTGAAAATTTCAAAAGAAAAACGAAAAAAAAAAATAGCGCTGCTTCAGCGGAAAAACACAAACAGCTAAAGAAATCTGAGCGAAAAAGTCCCCAGCCAACTGAAGTGATTTTCGCACTAATTAACTGCACTTAGTTGACACATACCAATCTATTCACACACACACACATACATACACGCCCACATTCTCATTGGCGTTGTTGGCATAATCAGCAGCAGTGCAGCATTTTAATTGGTTTCCAGTGCTGCCAATATAAAGTCCCACATGTGCAATCGGAATTTCTACAGAAATTATAGAAAGTAAATGAAATGTATGTGTGTATGCGTGTCTCTCTCTCTCTCTGTGTGTGTGTGTGCTTTTCTGCTAATATTGTGGGTGGCACTTGGGCTGTGCTGCAACTTAATAATTACGTGGCGCTGTTGACAGCTTTACCGTGGGCCCCCAACCTCAGTACCGCTACAAACGTATGGACACACCCCTGGTTTTTGACTTCAGGTCGCGATTTTGTATGTTATCGCTGGCAGCATTGCATGTCAAAGGAATCGCGCTGTTTGCAAAGGCCTTGCACAATTTGAATGTAATCTCTAATGAGGCAAAAAACCAGTTAATATCACACATGCAATTAGTTTTATAGAGAGTACCGACACATACAATCATGTGCTTGTTTCATTAAGAAACATAAACTTTGGAAATATAAAACTTTTTCTTTTCGTGTAATCTGCTGCCTAACAGTATTGAGAGCATTGTGGAAAATCAATCATAAGTTGTATGTTTATAATATTAAAGCCAACTATAGCTATTTATATTATTCAAATTTCAAATTTGCTGATCATTTATACAGCTAAGTTTCTATTGCTTTGTCCGTCTGTCTGGCTGCCTATACTGATAACAGAAAAATTGCTTTTATTTAATTTATAAAGTTTCTTCGTTGAGAAATATCTTAACCTAAAAACTCTCATCACACAGCTCAATTTTGAACGAGAACGTAATAAACATTAAGCTAAATGTTACGATCCAAATGAGACACAATCGGAGAGGTGATAGCCAAGAAATATAAAAAAAAAGGCAAAACGAAGAAGGAGTAGAAAAACCAACATGCAGCTAAGGAAAATAACAAGCAATTGGAAGCTGCAACGGCAAGTGCAATAGCGGTACACGGCGGTAAAAGTAAACAGCAAGTGCCATAAAAATGCTGTGATGCTGTGAGCTGGAAGCAGAAGCAGATCATATGAGCATTAGGAGCACAGCGGCGCCAAGTGCATAAAGAGCAGAAACAGGCCAAGGATTGGATGACTTGGCCAAAGGAATTGGCTTGGACCAAGTTTCACCAAACGAGTCAACAACTGCGGCAGTGCACACACACACACACACAGAGAGAGACGGAACTCATAAAGGACATGCCAGGTTGATATGGCAGAGGAGAAGTGGAGAGCAGGACATGTTAGTACAGGACAGGACAGTAGAGGACAAGACAGGGCAAAGCCAAACGAAACCAATTGAAGAAATGTTGCTGACACGAGAAGACGACAGCGACGAAATTAGTTAGCACTCGAGCTGCTTTTGGCCCAGGTCCAGCCAACAGCAGGACATACAAGCACACACACACACATACACAAACACAGAGGGTGCAACACAGGAAGTAAGCAGAAACGGCACGTTGCTAGATTACAACACCTGCGGGTAAAAGTCGAGCTGGGTCTCCGCTGTAGTTGCTGTGTTTAGCTTGCTGTTGCCCTCTTATGTCCAGAGCTGCAGCAATTAAATAGCTTCGAGCACACTGAACTCAATTGCAGCAATTTCAATAACTGTTAAGAGCACTCGAAAGGCACAAGCTTGATAATCTGTCATGCCGGCAGGCGAAAACCGCCCTTAACACCCCCAAACCATCAACCAACTTTATGACACTTACCTATTTAATATTTAGCTTGCTCTGGCCGAAAGTGAACACGAATGATAAAAATTTATTTTTTGCAGATTTGGGCTATTGCGAATTTCTAGTCTTGTTTCATATATATAGATGTTTTTTTTGCAAATTATGTTTAGATCGTGACGCGGTACGGCCGAAAAGTTAACACATTAAGAATTTTGCCACTAAGTTGCCGAAATTGAACTTTTATAAAATATATGTACGCTACACAATCTGATTTTTTAAACAATACAAAGAGTTAAAAAAAGCTGACATCAATGGAGACATCTTGCAATGGGTGCTAGATTAAGAAAACAAAACAAAAAAAAATAAACATTTTAAATTATATGATGAAAAAAATTATGAGAAGTGAGGTTTTCAAGTGTCTGGTGCCTTTCCAGGACTTAAAACTGCAATAACTATGTCTAAACTGAACCGATCATGAGACCATTTTTTACGTGGTTTGTCATCGTAAATAATTATACATAAAAGACAAGAGTGAAGTTCCCAAGCTCCTTAAAAATGCCCTTACCAGACTTCAAAGTGCCATAACTTTGCCAAAACTGATCCGATTCCCGATTCCAAGGTCATTTTGGTCAGGGTTTGTCATCTTTAACAGTTCTACATTCAAAGATGAAATATTTTCAGATTTCGGATTTCTTGTCAAAATTCATGACATGATATGTTCCCAAGCTCCTTAAAAATGCCCTTACCAGACTTCAAAGTACCATAACTTTGCCAAAACTGATCCGATTCCCGATTCCAAGGTCATTTTGTTCATGGTTTGTCATCTATAACAATTCTACATTCAAAGTTGAGAAATTTTCAAAATTTGGTTTTTATGTCACAAATCAAGACAAGATTTTGTCAAGTGAAGCTCCCAAAACACGAAAAGTGCCATTCCCAGATTTCAAAGTGCCATAACTTTGCCAAAACTGATCCGATTCCCGATTCCAAGGTCATTTTGGTCATGGTTTGTCATCTATAACAGTTCTACATTCAAAGATGAAATAATTTCAGATTTTGGATTTCATGTCAAAAATAATGACAAAATGTTGACTTATAAAAATGCCCTTCCCAGACTTCAAAGTGCCATAACTTTGCCAAAACTGATCCGATTGCCGATTCCAAGGTCATTTTGGTCAGGGTTTGTCATCTTTTACAGTTCTACATTCAAAGATGAAATATTTTCAGATTTCAGTTTTTTTGTCAAAAGTCGTGACATGTGAAGTTCCCAAGTCCCTAAAAATACCCTTCGCAGACTTTAAACTCCCATAACTCCCATATTAAACTTATATCTCATTTAAGCAATTAATCCCAAACAACTTTAGGAAACTTTACAGCTCAAATGTCACAAAGCAGACCTCTAATAATGATTATGCTGAAGCAAAGGCCTTACAAAACTGACAGCTATGCACATTATTCGTATTCTTACTCCGCTACAGGTTCAGCTTAAGTAGAAGTTGAACAACGGCCCAGCATCTTTCTGATTAAGTTATTTTCGAAACTAGCAGCAAAAGTTGAATTATAAGCCGCCAAACGATGTCTGTCGCCTATGCAAACACACAGGCTGCTCAACAACTTGAGCGGGTTTAGGCGGCGCGGCGGGGCAGGGCGGGGGGTGTTGAGCACTCCCCAAAAATGGAGGCACTTAAGATGCTTAGCGCCATGGCAAGCGAAAATAATGACGCTCATAAAAACTAACTAAACAGAAAAATAAAGCAAACAGCATCAAAGGACGACAACGTGAAATACAGTTATAGAGAGAAGCGCTCGAGTTTTTGTTTATAGAGGCTAACTGATGGAAGCCTGTTGGCTGTAATAGTTATACCCTGTAAGTGCAGTAAATAAATGGGCAATAAAGATGTAAAGCTTGATATGCATAAATTATATAATTATATTTGATTGTAAATTATTTATGTTGTTATTCACTTAAAAATACAATTATATAAAGAATATTTAGTTTTTGTATTTTTAGATAATTACACAACAATTTATAGCAGCCTAAAAAATCGAATAAGTTTAATATTTCTTAAAAAAATAATTTTTCGTTGAAATTTTTTTTTAGTTATTTTATTATATTCTTTTTTTGACTACTTATTAACTTAACAATGGTTTATAACATCTCTGCAACAGTTTCATCTACAGGGTATTGTCTAGTCAACCCACACTCTTGCAGCCAGCTTTCTTACTTGTTTTTAAGCTGTGCGCACTCGGAATGACAATGATAATGATGTGCGATAATGTTGGTAGTTGTTTCGTTTGCTTTGTTTATTGTTTTAGCCTCGGCGACAAGCACACAATTCATGATGATAATGAACTCAATGATGATGTTTGCTGATGAAGTTTTAGTTGCTTATTATTGCAGCTAAGACAACTGTCTAAGTTGCTGCTTAAGGATTAGTTAGGCTCCCTATCTGCTTACCCTCCTTAGTTGTAATTAAAATTGCAGCAGCCCTCTAACTAATCAGTTTAGCAGCAGCAGCAGCAGCATCTTCATTTATTTATTGGCCTATGGAAGATTTCGTGTTTCTCAGTAATTTCATTAATTGATTAAAAGTACGCTCTCTTTTAGCTTTCACGTTTGGCAGCTATCCAAATAGATTTGCAGCCTGATTGAAAGTCTTTCTCTCTGATTTGGCTTGCGTGTTGCAACATTTAGTTTTTCTTTTTCTTTATTCTATTACTTTTATTGTTCTGTGTATTGCTTCGAGTGCCTCACTCTCATTTGCAGTCTCTCTGCCAATTTTAGCAAATGACTTTCTTGGCACAACTTTTCAATTTGTTTTGGCTATTTAAATTTTAATGAAATTGTTGCTGAATGACACACACGAATTACACACTCACACACACACACACACGGATTGAACTCAACTGATTTTGCAGGCTCATTTTTCGATGCTCACGTGCGTCTCAAATTGTATTTCGATTGGCATTTTGTTAACAAAGTCATCAGGTAGCAACTTCCAAATTGAAGTAATTGACGTTGAAATTGATTGCTATTGTTGTGCCTACCGATTGGAACTGGGCCAGTGGTAATTTATATGTTGGTTATCTCATATATGATTATCTAGCTTATAAAATATTATCCAAAATGTATTTTCAGACAGCAGCAGTTATATTTATTAAACATTTTTGCAATATATGTGTTTTCTTTTGTGTATTCGTATTTTGCTTCAAGTAGAATATAATCCAAATTGATTCCACAGATTTTCATAGTTTGGGTCAGCAGCCGATGCTTTTTCGTTCTAATTATACGGCAACTATTTTGAGCCGTAACCCATTAACATTTTGAGGATTGCCTCAAGAGTTCTCCCCATTGGCTATTTGCAGCCTATAAATATTTGAATGCGGACAAACTTAATTAAGGCATATCAAAAGTTGCCAAGCAAAGCTCCGAAGCAATTATGCAACTTTTGCTACATTATTTCAGATTGTGTTCGTTGTTTATACGATGGGGGGGGGGGGGGGGGGGTAGAGATTACCAAAAGTTGAGAGCTAAGTTTACTCACCTGCCTGTAGCTCAACTTTTCTTCAATTTTTGTGGCAAACTTGTTTTTAGCGCTTTTGTGAGCATTTTATTTATAATTGCATTGCAAACTTCTACAGAAAGAGCGAGTAAAAGACTTAAGAGTTCTGGGTTAAATCTTGGGGAAAAAACTGCAAGAAGAACAATACATAATTGCCATACATGTCGTATACGCAACATCATCAATTTCACTTGAATGTTGTCTGTTGACGCTGTCAGAGGAGTCGTCGCATAGAAAACACAAATGAACATATGTTGTAAGCACAAGGAACAGGGGAAAAACAGGAAAATAACAGAAAAAACATGAAAATGAGCAGCAATACATGCACAACATAAAAGATCGCAAAAGGAAAACAAAGACTTAGCGTCTCTCAAAAAGAAAAAAAAACAGAAAAAGAAAAATAAGCGTAAGAGCAACGCACTTAATGCACATATTATTGGAGTCAACATGAAAACAAGGAAAAGACAGCCAAACAAGACATAAAATATATATGAAATATAAACAATAAAAAATCACAATACACGCAAACAAACAAACTGCAAAGCGGATAACAAATAGAGGACAGAGGGAAACTTCCCACTGCCAACAAGCGAAAAAACAAGTAAACATGTATTAGAAGAGGAGTTTCCGGCTAGAAGATATGCTGTTAATACTTGGAACTGAGACTTGGGATTCACTCATCAATAAATGTTGATTATCTGTAAGTGTCTCTTTTTGCCCATTTTATACATGTAGAACATTAATATGCCCCATTTAATATTTATCATTGGTTACAGGGTATACAATTGATACTGGGAAGCTGCTTTAGTAACACTCCACCGTATCAATGCAATTTGTATGCGACTAAAGAGTCGCCTAGGGCGCAACAAGGAGCATCGTAGCACCGCCCGCTTTTGTGACCTATAATGAAATTTATATGTATTTGTATGTATGAATTTATATAAGTTGGAAGGCAGGCGGCAGGCAGCCTGCAACAGGAGTAGAAGCAGCTCGGGGTCATAAATAATATTATTATGGGTTCAGTTATTGGCATTAGGAGCTTGTGTTTGTCAAAGCAAACAAAACTCGTGTCCTGCCCCATTGTGCTTGTATTTATCTGTATCCTTGCTGCTGCTGCTGCCGCTGCCACTTAGCTTCCCCAGCGCCGTTGTTATTAGTGCTATTATTCATGCAACAAGTTAGCTAAAGACGCCTCTAATTAGGTCCAATTAAATGGTTGCCATTGTTCGGTGTATTTTAATTGATCAATGTGTGAGGTGTAAGAGAAAATTGAAGAGCAACTTGGAATAAGAAAACTGTGTTTAAATGGGATCGTAGATAGATAATTATGTTTTTTAGATTTCACAACATGTTCTTAGTTTCCCCACAAACAAACCTTCTCGGGTAAATTAAAGTTAAATCAAAGCCAAATGTTGTTGTTGACATTTCTGTAGCATATAAAAATATTAGTAAATACATTTTAATAAATACATTCTAAGGGCAACAAGGTGGAAAGTTTTATTGACATTTAGACAAACAGAAAAATCGGCCAACAGATAACACAAAATTACACAAGTTAACTCACTAACATATTCACACATACACACACACATAAATATATATATATATTAAATAAATATCAAGGTTGATTGATATTGCAAAACGACCCAATATACAATTTAATTATACGCAATATATTTTTGTCATAATTATTAAAACGGAATGAAATGAGTTTAATTCAGGAAAAAGAGAAAGGAGGAAAGAGTGGGAGGGAAAACATAGAAAACATTTAAATACTACGATTAAGCACACAGACTTATAAACTAATCACCTTAACTCAAGTACTCACATATATTGCTAGAGACACAAACAAATATGAAAGTAATTGATATTATATAGATATATACAATATCTTAAATAGACCAATTATTTTTGTAATAGAGAAACCCACAAAGAAAGCGAAACAAGCACTGTTTAAGACTACGTTGAGACGTTGACTTTGACGTTAAACACACGTTACGAGAGACGTAATGACATAAGCGAACACTTTTACGTAGAAATATACTTGTCTTTTATTCTAATTTTTTTAATTTTATTTCTTTCTTTTTTTTGCAACGACAATTACGCAACGGCACTTGTAATATATATATTATTTTGGTAATTCTGTTTAATTTGCTAACGTTTTTTTGACCAAATTCAGACGCACAAAACGAAACGCAGACACACACAGAGAATACGAGATAGAAATATGCAAATGGGAAACGTTATCAAGACAACAGACTCTGACAAACTAAAAACCAAATAGGAATAGGGCATGTGACATTCTCAATTGTTGTTGTTGTTGTTGTTGTTCTGGTTGTTGTCGTTGTTGTGATAATGCTGCTCATGAACGCTGACCAGCGATCGGCGATCGGCGGAATTAAGAGGCGGCATCAACGTTGTCGAGAGCGTGCGCGGGAGATAAAACGAGACGCGAGCTATTTTCGAAAATTGATAAGCGCAGTAAATCGATCGATGCGACAAGTTGCCAGCCGGCAATCGAATTGTGTGCTCGAAACTCAAAGCGACTTGCAACCACAATCATCGAAAATACCGTAAAGTGGAGCTGCTTCTGCTGCTGCTGCTTATCAGTGAACAGCGAACAGCTGCTGAACATATAAATGATAAGTTTTTCAATTCTTTAGTGGCATTCATAGTCAAATTCAATTAAAATATTGTATCTATTGATTTATTTCAAAATTTTATTATGTTCAAAATTAATGATCTAGTTAATCTAATAGTAAATTCTATACTTGCAACAGCAGATATTGAAAATAAAAGATGTTAACTAAACTCTAGAAAACAATACAAGTATTTGAAGAGCGCAGTTTTGATCAAAATTCAAATATTTAGTTAATCCAATAGAAAATCTAAAACTATTTTGATAAAAAGTCAAATATTTAGTTAATCTAGTCTAATATTGAATCCTATATTTACAACAGCAGGTATTTAAAATAAAATGTGTTAAATAAACTCTAAAAAAACAAAACAAGTATTTAAAGAGATCAGTTTTGATCAAAATTCAAGTATTTAGTTAATCCAATAGAAAATCTAAAACTATTTTGATAAAAATTCAAATATTTAGTTAATCTAATAGAAAATCTAGAATTATTATGACAAAAATTAAAATATTTAGTTAGTCTAATATTGAATCCTATACTTACAACAGCAGGTATTTAAAATAAAATGTGTTAAATAAACTCTAAAAAAACAAAACAAGTTTTAAAGAGATCAGTTTTGATCAATATTTAAATATTTAGTTAATCTAATAGAAAATCTAAAACTATTTTGATAAAAACTAAAATATTTAGTTAGTCTAATAGTGAATCCTATACTTAGAACAGCAGGTATTCAAAATCAAATATTTTGAATAAACTCTAGAAAACAATACAAGTATTAAAAGAGAGCAGTTTTGATCAAAATTCAAATATTTAGTTAATCTAATAGCATATCCAATATATATACAATAGCAGGTATTCAAAATAAGATTTGTTGAATAAACTCTAGAAAACAATACAAGTATTTAAAGAGTGCCGTTGCCAGACACGTGTCTACTTAGCTAAAGAACTATAGTTTTATAGAATACTTAAGACAGAGCAACAACTGCAGCAAACATCCCTCGCTCACTTTCGCATGCAGAAAACAAAATCGATTTCCAGCTGCAACGAAAATATATACATACATATACTCGCATAGCCCTCAACATCGATCAATGCAGAGGGGGTTAAGTTACTCCGCTACTTAAAACTTTAACAGCCGTAAATTCGCTACAACAAGGCTATGAAATTTAATGGCGGATGGCCATATAGTCAGCAGAACCCACGTATTGACCATTTCTAGAGTTTTTTTTTTTTTTTTATATACATATATATTTTTTTTTGGTACAAATACGCAACTGTATTAGCTCACGTAAATAGCGTACGTTTCATTTCATTCAAGAGGGAGGATGAGTGGAAGCTGTTGTGGGCAGCATGTCCAGTGGAGTTTCTCAACATATTATTGACTTTTATAGTTGCGCCATTCATCGTCGTCTACGGCGGAGCAGCTTGAGAGAGACATAGCGAGTTTCGCCTGGCAAATGTTTACATTTTCAACTATGTAATTCGTTGCATTTTATTGCACAATTTTTCTCCATGTGTGCGTGTGTTAAAATATTTATGACTAGCATTGTATGCTGTGCGCCGGACAGGAGCTTTTCATTTGTGCAAAGTTTAACGAAGTGTTAAACGGGTCCGAACCCAACAATCATTGCTTGAGAGCGCAGCCTTTTTATCGAAATTTGTCACGCACCACATTGAGGCAACGAATGGATTAATACCCAGCGACAACAAAAGATTTTCATTTCGTAGGAAAAATGTTTGCGACTTGAGTCGCATGAATGACAGCTTGAGTGGCGGGGAACGGGAATTGGGGTGGTTTTACTTTTTTCCTATCAATAGTGTTGTCAAGTGTTGGGGCACGTGTTGCTAATACCTGTGGCTGACAAAGACGGCATTACTTTTACTTTTGCCAAACGTCCGAATTCGATTGGGATTTGGATTCGGTTTTGGGTTTGCAATTGTCCGGGGCGTGGGGGGCTTAAATAGTTTATTTCTTTGTTTGTGCGGCTTTGGCATAAATGCTATGATAAATGTTGAAAATTATTTAGCTGAATGCTCAGCCATATTCTTCTTATTTTGCGATTGTAAAAAGGTTGTTAAGCTCGATGAGTTGACACAAAAAATGTATTTAAATAGAAAATATATTTAATTTACTTATTTAAGGTCGGTTGCGTTTAATATACAGAAAAGGATAATTAAATGTAGCGAATTATTGAAAGTAACAAATTTAAATAGATCAGTTTGGTCAAGTCACGTTTCTACTTTTATTGTCGAATTTTACAAGGTATAAGCAAACTTACTGGACTATAACAATTAAGCTTGGCAACGTTATAAATATTATATACACCTTCTGCTTACTTTGCTTGGAAATGCCAGACGACTATAACAATGCCAACTACCTGGCGCATTCAAATACTCAACACACCAATTTTGTGAGAACAATGAACCCAAGGTATGAATAATTTTTGTAGGTTTCAATGCAAAAGGTACACTGCACAAGGAGACAAGTGCAGCTATTATACAGTTAGATTGGAGAGCTTATTAGAGCAACTGCAGATATTCCCACCAAGCCGATCAATAAATAATGAATCAAGCGAATTAATAGCTACACATAGCAACATCCCACCCTGCACATATCGATACATACCATATATATGCCCTGTCTTTTGGTGGTTCTGAGCAGAGTTTGCAAGTAATGAGCTGCAATTTGCAACACCCATGAGCTGAGCATCATTTTAGAGTGTTATAAAGAAATTAGCTACCATTTAGCCTAATGAGCATAATAACAGTAAACTAATGGCCAACCACAAGCAGCAGCAACGGATCGAACAGAGGAGAGCCCATCATATTAAACAAACATTGACTGAAGTGCGATTAACTTGGGAAAGTGTTATAAATGTTGGGTAATTTATAATGTGTGTATGTGTGTGTGCCAAGGATATGTTAAAGACAGAGTATAGCTAAAGATATACAATAATTATATAGCAGTAAGTTTAATGGGCGCCCGAGTGTCAACAATGATAAACATAAATATTGTGGCCAAGTCAAGGCCAAGGCAAAACTGGCCGGGAATGCTCTCAATTAATTTCGCCGACTGCCAATAATCATAAATAAACAAAATCCAAGGACACAGACACACATGTCCATGCCAGAGTTTTAATTATTTTGCCAGCACACACACACACACAGGCAAACTTACATCCACACAAATCAGCAAATTTAATAAAGAATAATTAGAAGGCAGGCAGCTAAACACGTTAGGAATGTGAACCGAAGCATAATACAAAAAATAATTAACAAAAACTGACAAAGCAACAGCAGGAAACATTCCACTCATCCCCGCAACCTTCTCTCCCTCCTTTACCGCCCACGCAGACAAGCGCAAATGAAACGCAATAATGGCATATAATTAACATATAAATGAAAGACTAATACAAATTTACGTGGCAATAAAATGCAAAAATTCGCCACATATTTCGAATTTTATTTGTATTTCGGAATGATATAAAAATACTTGTGTTTTTTGTGTAGGTGTGAAAATTTAATACAACAATAAATTTGAATTACGCATCAACCATAATAGAACATTTTTGGAAAATACAATATTGCTTTATATTGTCGAATATTAAATTATTTTCATCAATATAACAAATCAAATTTAGTCTACAAAAATATCTCCAAAAATTGCACATTGTTTTGGCATTTAAGCAAATAAGGCAAAGTCAATCAGGATCGTTTTTTACCTTTCTGTGAATCGGTTAGACATTTAGTCAAATTAAAAATCATTTTTTTATACATATTCAAATTTACCACATTTTATCTACTAGTTAAATATTAAATAAGAACAATTGCATTGTTGCCACCTTGTATTTTTCAACAAAAAACAGTTAACTGCATCAATATTAACATTTTTAAAATACATCTGGCATTCGATATTTGCTATATTTTAAATTTTTTTGCCTGCACAGACATTTTTTCAATAAAATACTGCCAACTTTTAATACTCTTAAAATATTGTTGACATTGTTATTCAAGAATGTTGCAAAAAGCATACCTTAATATACAAATATAGTATATGCAAGTCTTCATGGAATTTATATCAATAAAACAAATATTTATAATAACAAGGCATGTCTTTAAAAAAATTTAAATTAAATATAAAAAAAAGGAACATTTTTGAAATAATATTGCATGCAGCGTAATTTAATTATACGTCCAAGCATCACAATAAACATGTATTTAATTAACTGCGACCGAGCTGCAGCAATTGTAATAAAGTGACCGAAAAAATATTTGAAATGCCATTTTGGCAACTGCCAACAGACAAACAAAATAATAGAGCTATTAGCAATGGGCGGCGAGGGTTTCAGGGTGGGGGGGGTGTGTGTGTCATGTTGTTAATAGCGGGTTAATGCCAATAACAAAAGCGTGACATAAAATGCACAAATCAATTTCCGCTCAGCGGCAGAAAGGCTGCAACCACAGCAGCGAGAGAGTCCTGCGCACGATTCACAATGGGCAATCAAAAGTGCTGAAATAAACGGAACTCGCTACGAACGGCTATCTCCATACCATATCAGGGGATTGTATCGTATCTGAGCTGAGCTGGAAAACAAAGGCAGTTTGTTAGCAAATAAAACAATAGCTGTCGTCACATGGCGTTGAGCAATTTTCGTAAAATTAGTTTAATTCGAAATTTGTATTATTTTTTTTTTGAGACAGCGCGTGTAAGGGTGCGAAAGAGATGCAAACAGCACGCAATTGTCCGTTTGATTATAAAAATTGTGTAGCTCCCTCGCTGGCCATTCAACATTTGTACTACAACATCCGAAACGCAGGTCACATTGTTTGATGTCACAGTCGCATCAGCAGCAGCAGCAAATGCAGTTTCACCATAAATGGCCGACTGGTCAGTGAGTTGCCCAGCACCAGCAGCAACAAGAACAGCATGTCTGGATAAAGCCAACGAATCTGGTATACACTTGAATAATATCCTTATTTAATTACACATTTTTGGAATTTCAATTCTCTTTTGAATTTTACAACAATACTTTTGCAACTAGGTTCTTTTGCTTGATTTTTACTGTTTACTTCGATTTGGAAATGTGTATGTTGGGGAACTAGTTCAAAAAGCAAAGGTAAACCAACAAAAAGAATTTCTTAAGTTATAATATGAATTTTATATAATATTAATTATATTATAAAATGCTGGCCAACTTTTGGCATAATATATAAGCATATCAAAATTGGGACTTTACCAACTACAGCTGAAAGTTGTAGTGAATATTTTCGCAGCATGAATTATAACAATTGAGCTAACCAGGCCCGTAAAGTGTCCGTCCGTCATCATCATCATCATTGTCATCATCGTTGCTTGCTGTTTCCATCGATGACCCAAGCAGAGTGGCTGCTGCAGTTTTGATATTCACGTGCCACAGCAGTTCCCTCCCAATCCTACTCCTCAGCGTATGCAACACAAAATAATGCCGATTTAGCGCGCGGCGTTCGCACAAAAGGGAAAAACACAAAACACAGCCAGAGAAAGAGAATGACAGACCAAATGACAGACAGACTAACTGCACGTCAGTCGAGTCAATCAGTCAGTCAAGTCAGTCAGTCAGTCAGTCAGGGCAACTAAAACAAAATGGCTGCACTCGCAGAAATGCCTTCACAATATTCACATTCACATTCGGATTCGTTTATTTTAAAATGCAGTTGATGTTGGTCCTCTGTAGTAGGTCATATACGTTCTATATATATGTATATATATGACGAGCAGTTGTCCTGGCGCATTGTGGATGCATAATGCCAAGTGACATGGATACTTTTTGGACTGCGCATTGGTAATGAGCATCGCAATCCGCTGACTGCTGCCGGCGGGCCACAAAGCAAATGCCAAAAGTGAAAAGTACATATAATATATATACATACATATACTAAAAGGGAACTGTAATCAGCAAAAGGCATATAAAAGGATAATAAAAGAATACGATATAATAAACGACGAATGCTGTAAAATGCCAATGATTTCAAGCACATATGCGAATTTTAACAATGTCAGTAGTTATCTCTTGTCAAGAATTATTCAATTATATATAGCATATTCTTTTCAGCTTACAGTCATTATATTTATCACATTACTTTTCTGGATACATCAATTATATTTTTTAATTTTTTACAATGTTTTTTCGTTGAATTTTAAACCTAGTTGTCTTCGCAAGAGAACAACCAGCACCTATTTTATTATATTACTTAAGTTTAAGATAGTTGCTCAATTTATTCCCTCTCAATCATTTGAGGCTATTATTTCATGTCATATATTCAAATCCCATCATTTTTCGAGCATCCTTCATCTTTACTGCACTTCGTTAAACCATCTTCGAGCTGACAAAACTCCTTAGTAAATACCGCAATGCCACAAGCCTCGTACAAACTTCAATTGTCAGACAGCGCAGGCCACAAATCAGGCGCAATTATTACACGAACTACATGTGTACTGTGAAGATTGGGAGCACAATCAAGATATATATATTTGTAGAAAATCCACTTTGGAACCACTCTAAAAACCAATCGCCCACGTAGTTTTAAGCCAAGGCAGAGGCAAGCTTCATTAAGCTTTCATTTAAAACAGAAAACCCAACCGAGGACTGAATATATATGCAACCCAACCATTCCACATTTGTTCGTTGTACAATGCAAAACAATTCAAGTATTTTGCCATATAACAAATACGAATACGAGGAGGAGCTGGGAGAGGAGGAGGAGCAGCAGCCGCGGCAGATCGAGTACTGCCAGCAGTTGGTTGGGTTACTGATTGATAGACGACGTCAGCGACACCATCAACGTCATCGTCGTCATCGTCATCGTCGTCGTGGTCGTCATCGTCATTGGTACTGGGAACGTTACTGACTGCTCCTGGGTTGTTGTCAATTAACGTACGAAAATGACTTCCGCTTTGATTGTGCGGCAAATCTAAGTGCGGCCCGCCCCTACACACACACACACACACACACAGAACCTCATCTATCGATTGACTGTCAACTGGCTGACTGCCTGCCTAACTGCCGACTGTCAGCCTGTTTCCGTTTCCGATTAAAGCAGCAAATAGTTTTCACTCATTGTGCGTCCCTCTCTCCCTCTCCCTCTCTATCTCTTTCTCTCTCACTCTCTCACTCCGTCTGTCAAAAGTTTCATCTCAAGTGATTTTAGCAATTGTTGTTAGCCACATTTTTTGCGCCTTCCGCATACTTCTCACCCCGCCATCAATCGCTTGATTAATGGGCGTTTAATTGTGGCCCTTTATGAGGCGCATATTCGAAGGGTTTTTTGGCATTCGATTTACTGTTGCTGATTTATTGAAAATGCCTTTAAATGTTTTCGTCGGGACGCCTAATGAGGCGTATAACAAAGCTGAAGAATGTGTGAAGGCACAGCATACGTAGAAGGGGGGAATAAATGACAAATTACAAAATGTTTAACAAATTTTAGTTTTACAAAAATCTAGATGGTAAACCATGACTGTTTTGAGTTATGGCACTTTGAAGTCTGGAAAGGGCATTTTTATGGACTTGGGAACATCTCATCATGATTTTTGACATGAAATCCAAAATCTCAAAATTTCTCAACTTTAAATGAAGAGTGGTAATAGATGACAAGGCATGGCCAAAATGACCATGGAATCGGAAATCGGCTCAGTTTTGGCAAAGTTATGGCTTTTTGAAGTCTGGGAAGAGCATTTTTATGGACTTGGGAACTTTTCATGTCAACAATTCATCATGATTTTTGACATGAAATCTAAAATCTCAAAATTTCTCAACTTTGAATGTAGAATAATAAAAGATAACAAGCCATGTCCAAAATGACCTTGGAATCGAAAATCGGCTCAGTTTTGGCAAAGTTATGGCTTTTTGAAGTCTGGGAAGGGCATTTTTATGGACTTGGGAACATCACATCATGATTTTTGACATGAAATCTAAAATCTCAAAATTTCTCAACTTTTAATTTAGAATAGTAATAGATGACAAGCCATGGCCAAAATGACCTCGGAATCGGAAATCGGCTCAGTTTTGGCAAAGTTATGGCTTTTTGAAGTCTGGGAAGGGCATTTTTAGGGACTTGGGAACTTTTCATGTCAACAATTCATCATGATTTTTGACATGAAATCTAAAATCTCAAAATTTCTCAACTTTGAATGTAGAATAATAAAAGATAACAAGCCATGTCCAAAATGACCTTGGAATCGAAAATCGGCTCAGTTTTGGCAAAGTTATGGCTTTTTGAAGTCTGGGAAGGGCATTTTTATGGACTTGGGAACATCTCATCATGATTTTTGACATGAAATCTAATATCTCAAAATTTCTCAACTTTGAATGTAGAATAGTAATAGATGACAAGCCATGGCCAAAATGACCTCGGAATCGGAAATCGGCTCAGTTTTGGAAAAGTTATGGATTTTTGAAGTCTGGGAAGGGCATTTTTATGGACTTGGGAACATCTCATCATGATTTTTGACATGAAATCCGAAATCTCAAAATTTCTTAACTTTGAATGTAGAATAGTAATAGATGACAAGCCATGGCCAAAATGACCATGGAATCGGAAATCGGCTCAGTTTTGGCAAAGTTATGGCTTTTTGAAGTCTGGGAAGAGCATTTTTATGGACTTGGGAACTTTACAACATCTTGACATGAAATCCGAAATTTTGAAATTTCTGAACTTTGAATGTAGAATTGTTAAAAATGACAAACCATGACTAAAATGACTTCGAAATTGAAAATCGGTTGAGATTTGACAAAGTTATGGCACTTTGAAGTCTGGGAAGGTATTTTTTAGGGACTTCATTTGTCAACATCTTGTCATGATTTTTGACAAGAAATCCGAAATCGGGAAATTTCTCAACTTTGAATGTAGAATTGTTAAAAATGACAAACCATGACTAAAATGACTTCGGAGTTGAAAATCGGTTGAGATTTGACAAAGTTATGGCACTTTGAAGTCTGGGAAGGTATTTTTAGGGACTTCATTTGTCAACATCATGTCATGATTTTTGACATGAAATCCGAAATCTGGAAATTTCACAACTTTGAATGTAGAATTGTTAAAAATGACAAACCATGACTAAAATGCCTTCGGAGTTGAAAATCGGTTGAGATTTGACAAAGTTATGGCACTTTGAAGTCTGGGAAGGTATTTTTTAGGGACTTCATTTGTCAACATCTTGTCATGATTTTTGACATGAAATCCGAAATCGGGAAATTTCTCAACTTTGAATGTAGAATTGTTAAAAATGACAAACCATGACTAAAATGCCTCCGGAGTTGAAAATCGGTTGAGATTTGACAAAGTTATGGCACTTTGAAGTCTGGGAAGGTATTTTTTAGGGACTTCATTTGCCAACATCTTGTCATGATTTTTGACATGAAATCCGAAATCTCAAAATTTCTTAACTTTGAATGTAGAATAGTAATAGATGACAAGCCATGGCCAAAATGACCTTGGAATCGGAAATCGGCTCAGTTTTCGCAAAGTTATGGCTTTTTGAAGTCTGGGAAGAGCATTTTTATGGACTTGGGAACTTTACAACATCTTGACATGAAATCCGAAATTTTGAAATTTCTGAACTTTGAATGTAGAATTGTTAAAAATGACAAACCATGACTAAAATGACTTCGAAATTGAAAATCGGTTGAGATTTGACAAAGTTATGGCACTTTGAAGTCTGGGAAGGTATTTTTTAGGGACTTCATTTGTCAACATCTTGTCATGATTTTTGACAAGAAATCCGAAATCGGGAAATTTCTCAACTTTGAATGTAGAATTGTTAAAAATGACAAACCATGACTAAAATGCCTTCGGAGTTGAAAATCGGTTGAGATTTGACAAAGTTATGGCACTTTGAAGTCTGGGAAGGTATTTTTTAGGGACTTCATTTGTCAACATCATGTCATGATTTTTGACATGAAATCCGAAATCGGGAAATTTCTCAACTTTGAATGTAGAATTGTTAAAAATGACAAACCATGACTAAAATGACTTCGGAGTTGAAAATCGGTTGAGATTTGACAAAGTTATGGGACTTTGAAGTCTGGGAAGGTATTTTTTAGGGACTTCATTTGTCAACATCATGTCATGATTTTTGACATGAAATCCGAAATCTGGAAATTTCACAACTTTGAATGTAGAATTGTTAGAAATGACAAACCATGACTAAAATGCCTTCGGAGTTGAAAATCGGTTGAGATTTGACAAAGTTATGGAACTTTGAAGTCTGGGAAGGTATTTTTTAGGGACTTCATTTGTCATGATTTTTGACATGAAATCCGAAATCGGGAACTTTCTCAACTTTGAATGTAGAATTGTTAAAAATGACAAACCATGAATAAAATGCCTTCGGAGTTGAAAATCAGTTGAGATTTGACAAAGTTATGTCACTTTGAAGTCTGGGAAGGTATTTTTTAGGGACTTCATTTGTCAACATCATGTCATGATTTTTGACATGAAATCCGAAATCGGGAAATTTCTCAACTTTGAATGTAGAATTGTTAAAAATGACAAACCATGAATAAAATGCCTTCGGAGTTGAAAATCGGTTGAGATTTGACAAAGTTATGGCACTTTGAAGTCTTGGAAGGTAATTTTTAGGGACTTCATTTGTCAACATCTTGTCATGATTTTTGACATGAAATCCGAAATCGGGAAATTTCTCAACTTTGAATGTAGAATTGTTAAAAATGACAAACCATGACTAAAATGCCTCCGGAGTTGAAAATCGGTTGAGATTTGACAAAGTTATGGCACTTTGAAGTCTGGGAAGGTATTTTTAGGGACTTCATTTGTCAACATCTTGTCATGATTTTTGACAAGAAATCCGAAATCGGGAAATTTCTCAACTTTGAATGTAGAATTGTTAAAAATAACAAACCATGACTAAAATGACTTCGGAGTTGAAAATCGGTTGAGATTTGACAAAGTTATGGGACTTTGAAGTCTGGGAAGGTATTTTTTAGGGACTTCATTTGTCAACATCATGTCATGATTTTTGACATGAAATCCGAAATCTGGAAATTTCACAACTTTGAATGTAGAATTGTTAGAAATGACAAACCATGACTAAAATGCCTTCGGAGTTGAAAATCGGTTGAGATTTGACAAAGTTATGGGACTTTGAAGTCTGGGAAGGTATTTTTTAGGGACTTCATTTGTCAACATCTTGTCATGATTTTTGACATGAAATCCGAAATCGGGAAATTTCTCAACTTTGAATGTAGAATTGTTAAAAATGACAAACCATGACTAAAATGACTTCGGAGTTGAAAATCGGCTGAGATTTGACAAAGTTATGGCACTTTGAAGTCTGGGAAGGTATTTTTTAGGGACTTCATTTGTCAACATCATGTCATGATTTTTGACATGAAATCCGAAATCGGGAAATTTCTGAACTTTGAATGTAGAATTGTTAAAAATGACAAACCATGACTAAAATGCCTCCGGAGTTGAAAATCGGTTGAGATTTGACAAAGTTATGGCACTTTGAAGTCTGGGAAGGTATTTTTTAGGGACTTCATTTGCCAACATCTTGTCATGATTTTTGACATGAAATCCGAAATCTCAAAATTTCTTAACTTTGAATGTAGAATAGTAATAGATGACAAGCCATGGCCAAAATGACCTTGGAATCGGAAATCGGCTCAGTTTTGGCAAAGTTATGGCTTTTTGAAGTCTGGGAAGAGCATTTTTATGGACTTGGGAACTTTACAACATCTTGACATGAAATCCGAAATTTTGAAATTTCTGAACTTTGAATGTAGAATTGTTAAAAATGACAAACCATGACTAAAATGACTTCGAAATTGAAAATCGGTTGAGATTTGACAAAGTTATGGCACTTTGAAGTCTGGGAAGGTATTTTTTAGGGACTTCATTTGTCAACATCATGTCATGATTTTTGACATGAAATCCGAAATCGGGAAATTTCTCAACTTTGAATGTAGAATTGTTAAAAATGACAAACCATGAATAAAATGCCTTCGGAGTTGAAAATCAGTTGAGATTTGACAAAGTTATGGCACTTTGAAGTCTGGGAAGGTATTTTTTAGGGACTTCATTTGTCAACATCATGTCATGATTTTTGACATGAAATCCGAAATCGGGAAATTTCTCAACTTTGAATGTAGAATTGTTATAGATGACAAACCATGACTAAAATGCCTTCGGAGTTGAAAATCGGTTTAGATTTGACAAAGTTATGGCACTTTGAAGTCTGGGAAGGTATTTTTTAGGGACTTCATTTGTCAACATCTTGTCATGATTTTTGACATGAAATCCGAAATCGGGAAATTTCTCAACTTTGAATGTAGAATTGTTATAGATGACAAACCATGACTAAAATGCCTTCGGAGTTGAAAATCGGTTGAGATTTGACAAAGTTATGGAACTTTGAAGTCTGGGAAGGTATTTTTTTAGGGACTTCATTTGTCATGATTTTTGACATGAAATCCGAAATCGGGAACTTTCTCAACTTTGAATGTAGAATTGTTAAAAATGACAAACCATGAATAAAATGCCTTCGGAGTTGAAAATCAGTTGAGATTTGACAAAGTTATGGCACTTTGAAGTCTGGGAAGGTATTTTTTAGGGACTTCATTTGTCAACATCATGTCATGATTTTTGACATGAAATCCGAAATCGGGAAATTTCTCAACTTTGAATGTAGACTTGTTAGAAATGACAAACCATGACTAAAATGCCTTCGGAGTTGAAAATCGGTTGAGATTTGAAAAAGTTATGGCACTTTGAAGTCTGGGCAGGTATTTTTTAGGGACTTCATTTGTCAACATCTTGTCATGATTTTTGACATGAAATCCGAAATCGGGAAATTTCTCAACTTTGAATGTAGAATTGTTAAAAATGACAAACCATGAATAAAATGCCTTCGGAGTTGAAAATCGGTTGAGATTTGACAAAGTTATGGCACTTTGAAGTCTTGGAAGGTATTTTTTAGGGACTTCATTTGTCAACATCTTGTCATGATTTTTGACATGAAATCCGAAATCGGGAAATTTCTCAACTTTGAATGTAGAATTGTTAAAAATGACAAACCATGACTAAAATGCCTCCGGAGTTGAAAATCGGTTGAGATTTGACAAAGTTATGGCACTTTGAAGTCTGGGAAGGTATTTTTTAGGGACTTCATTTGTCAACATCATGTCATGATTTTTGACATGAAATCCGAAATCGGGAAATTTCTCAACTTTGAATGTAGAATTGTTAAAAATGACAAACCATGACTAAAATGACTTCGGAGTTGAAAATCGGCTGAGATTTGACAAAGTTATGGCACTTTGAAGTCTGGGAAGGTATTTTTTAGGGACTTCATTTGTCAACATCATGTCATGATTTTTGACATGAAATCCGAAATCGGGAAATTTCTGAACTTTGAATGTAGAATTGTTAAAAATGACAAACCATGACTAAAATGCCTCCGGAGTTGAAAATCGGTTGAGATTTGACAAAGTTATGGCACTTTGAAGTCTGGGAAGGTATTTTTTAGGGACTTCATTTGCCAACATCTTGTCATGATTTTTGACATGAAATCCGAAATCTCAAAATTTCTTAACTTTGAATGTAGAATAGTAATAGATGACAAGCCATGGCCAAAATGACCTTGGAATCGGAAATCGGCTCAGTTTTGGCAAAGTTATGGCTTTTTGAAGTCTGGGAAGAGCATTTTTATGGACTTGGGAACTTTACAACATCTTGACATGAAATCCGAAATTTTGAAATTTCTGAACTTTGAATGTAGAATTGTTAAAAATGACAAACCATGACTAAAATGACTTCGAAATTGAAAATCGGTTGAGATTTGACAAAGTTATGGCACTTTGAAGTCTGGGAAGGTATTTTTTAGGGACTTCATTTGTCAACATCATGTCATGATTTTTGACATGAAATCCGAAATCGGGAAATTTCTCAACTTTGAATGTAGAATTGTTAAAAATGACAAACCATGAATAAAATGCCTTCGGAGTTGAAAATCAGTTGAGATTTGACAAAGTTATGGCACTTTGAAGTCTGGGAAGGTATTTTTTAGGGACTTCATTTGTCAACATCATGTCATGATTTTTGACATGAAATCCGAAATCGGGAAATTTCTCAACTTTGAATGTAGAATTGTTATAGATGACAAACCATGACTAAAATGCCTTCGGAGTTGAAAATCGGTTTAGATTTGACAAAGTTATGGCACTTTGAAGTCTGGGAAGGTATTTTTTAGGGACTTCATTTGTCAACATCTTGTCATGATTTTTGACATGAAATCCGAAATCGGGAAATTTCTCAACTTTGAATGTAGAATTGTTAAAAATGACAAACCATGACTAAAATGACTTCGGAGTTGAAAATCGGCTGAGATTTGACAAAGTTATGGCACTTTGAAGTCTGGGAAGGTATTTTTTAGGGACTTCATTTGTCAACATCATGTCATGATTTTTGACATGAAATCCGAAATCGGGAAATTTCTGAACTTTGAATGTAGAATTGTTAAAAATGACAAACCATGACTAAAATGCCTCCGGAGTTGAAAATCGGTTGAGATTTGACAAAGTTATGGCACTTTGAAGTCTGGGAAGGTATTTTTAGGGACTTCATTTGCCAACATCTTGTCATGATTTTTGACATGAAATCCGAAATCTCAAAATTTCTTAACTTTGAATGTAGAATAGTAATAGATGACAAGCCATGGCCAAAATGACCTTGGAATCGGAAATCGGCTCAGTTTTGGCAAAGTTATGGCTTTTTGAAGTCTGGGAAGAGCATTTTTATGGACTTGGGAACTTTACAACATCTTGACATGAAATCCGAAATTTTGAAATTTCTGAACTTTGAATGTAGAATTGTTAAAAATGACAAACCATGACTAAAATGACTTCGAAATTGAAAATCGGTTGAGATTTGACAAAGTTATGGCACTTTGAAGTCTGGGAAGGTATTTTTTAGGGACTTCATTTGTCAACATCATGTCATGATTTTTGACATGAAATCCGAAATCTGGAAATTTCACAACTTTGAATGTAGAATTGTTAGAAATGACAAACCATGACTAAAATGCCTCCGGAGTTGAAAATCGGTTGAGATTTGACAAAGTTATGGCACTTTGAAGTCTGGGAAGGTATTTTTTAGGGACTTCATTTGTCAACATCATGTCATGATTTTTGACATGAAATCCGAAATCTGGAAATTTCACAACTTTGAATGTAGAATTGTTAGAAATGACAAACCATGACTAAAATGCCTTCGGAGTTGAAAATCGGTTGAGATTTGACAAAGTTATGGCACTTTGAAGTCTGGGAAGGTATTTTTTAGGGACTTCATTTGTCAACATCATGTCATGATTTTTGACATGAAATCCGAAATCGGGAAATTTCTGAACTTTGAATGTAGAATTGTTAAAAATGACAAACCATGACTAAAATGCCTCCGGAGTTGAAAATCGGTTGAGATTTGACAAAGTTATGGCACTTTGAAGTCTGGGAAGGTATTTTTTAGGGACTTCATTTGCCAACATCTTGTCATGATTTTTGACATGAAATCCGAAATCTCAAAATTTCTTAACTTTGAATGTAGAATAGTAATAGATGACAAGCCATGGCCAAAATGACCTTGGAATCGGAAATCGGCTCAGTTTTGGCAAAGTTATGGCTTTTTGAAGTCTGGGAAGATCATTTTTATGGACTTGGGAACTTTACAACATCTTGACATGAAATCCGAAATTTTGAAATTTCTGAACTTTGAATGTAGAATTGTTAAAAATGACAAACCATGACTAAAATGACTTCGAAATTGAAAATCGGTTGAGATTTGACAAAGTTATGGCACTTTGAAGTCTGGGAAGGTATTTTTTAGGGACTTCATTTGTCAACATCTTGTCATGATTTTTGACAAGAAATCCGAAATCGGGAAATTTCTCAACTTTGAATGTAGAATTGTTAAAAATGACAAACCATGACTAAAATGCCTTCGGAGTTGAAAATCGGTTGAGATTTGACAAAGTTATGGCACTTTGAAGTCTGGGAAGGTATTTTTTAGGGACTTCATTTGTCAACATCATGTCATGATTTTTGACATGAAATCCGAAATCGGGAAATTTCTCAACTTTGAATGTAGAATTGTTAAAAATGACAAACCATGAATAAAATGCCTTCGGAGTTGAAAATCAGTTGAGATTTGACAAAGTTATGGCACTTTGAAGTCTGGGAAGGTATTTTTTAGGGACTTCATTTGTCAACATCATGTCATGATTTTTGACCTGAAATCCGAAATCGGGAAATTTCTCAACTTTGAATGTAGAATTGTTATAGATGACAAACCATGACTAAAATGCCTTCGGAGTTGAAAATCGGTTGAGATTTGACAAAGTTATGGAACTTTGAAGTCTGGGAAGGTATTTTTTAGGGACTTCATTTGTCATGATTTTTGACATGAAATCCGAAATCGGGAACTTTCTCAACTTTGAATGTAGAATTGTTAAAAATGACAAACCATGAATAAAATGCCTTCGGAGTTGAAAATCAGTTGAGATTTGACAAAGTTATGGCACTTTGAAGTCTGGGAAGGTATTTTTTAGGGACTTCATTTGTCAACATCATGTCATGATTTTTGACATGAAATCCGAAATCGGGAAATTTCTCAACTTTGAATGTAGAATTGTTAGAAATGACAAACCATGACTAAAATGCCTTCGGAGTTGAAAATCGGTTGAGATTTGAAAAAGTTATGGCACTTTGAAGTCTGGGCAGGTATTTTTTAGGGACTTCATTTGTCAACATCTTGTCATGATTTTTGACATGAAATCCGAAATCGGGAAATTTCTCAACTTTGAATGTAGAATTGTTAAAAATGACAAACCATGACTAAAATGCCTCCGGCGTTGAAAATCGGTTGAGATTTGACAAAGTTATGGCACTTTGAAGTCTGGGAAGGTATTTTTTAGGGACTTCATTTGCCAACATCTTGTCATGATTTTTGACATGAAATCCGAAATCTCAAAATTTCTTAACTTTGAATGTAGAATAGTAATAGATGACAAGCCATGGCCAAAATGACCTTGGAATCGGATATCGGCTCAGTTTTGGCAAAGTTATGGCTTTTTGAAGTCTGGGAAGATCATTTTTATGGACTTGGGAACTTTACAACATCTTGACATGAAATCCGAAATTTTGAAATTTCTGAACTTTGAATGTAGAATTGTTAAAAATGACAAACCATGACTAAAATGACTTCGGAGTTGAAAATCGGTTGAGATTTGACAAAGTTATGGCACTTTGAAGTCTTGGAAGGTATTTTTTAGGGACTTCATTTGTCAACATCTTGTCATGATTTTTGACATGAAATCCGAAATCGGGAAATTTCTCAACTTTGAATGTAGAATTGTTAAAAATGACAAACCATGACTAAAATGCCTCCGGAGTTGAAAATCGGTTGAGATTTGACAAAGTTATGGCACTTTGAAGTCTGGGAAGGTATTTTTTAGGGACTTCATTTGTCAACATCATGTCATGATTTTTGACATGAAATCCGAAATCTGGAAATTTCACAACTTTGAATGTAGAATTGTTAGAAATGACAAACCATGACTAAAATGCCTTCGGAGTTGAAAATCGGTTGAGATTTGACAAAGTTATGGCACTTTGAAGTCTGGGAAGGTATTTTTTAGGGACTTCATTTGTCAACATCATGTCATGATTTTTGACATGAAATCCGAAATCGGGAAATTTCTGAACTTCGAATGTAGAATTGTTAAAAATGACAAACCATGACTAAAATGCCTCCGGAGTTGAAAATCGGTTGAGATTTGACAAAGTTATGGCACTTTGAAGTCTGGGAAGGTATTTTTTAGGGACTTCATTTGCCAACATCTTGTCATGATTTTTGACATGAAATCCGAAATCTCAAAATTTCTTAACTTTGAATGTAGAATAGTAATAGATGACAAGCCATGGCCAAAATGACCTTGGAATCGGAAATCGGCTCAGTTTTGGCAAAGTTATGGCTTTTTGAAGTCTGGGAAGATCATTTTTATGGACTTGGGAACTTTACAACATCTTGACATGAAATCCGAAATTTTGAAATTTCTGAACTTTGAATGTAGAATTGTAAAAAATGACAAACCATGACTAAAATGACTTCGAAATTGAAAATCGGTTGAGATTTGACAAAGTTATGGCACTTTGAAGCCTGGGAAGGTATTTTTTAGGGACTTCATTTGTCAACATCTTGTCATGATTTTTGACAAGAAATCCGAAATCGGGAAATTTCTCAACTTTGAATGTAGAATTGTTAAAAATGACAAACCATGACTAAAATGCCTTCGGAGTTGAAAATCGGCTGAGATTTGACAAAGTTATGGCACTTTGAAGTCTGGGAAGGTATTTTTTAGGGACTTCATTTGCCAACATCTTGTCATGATTTTTGACATGAAATCCGAAATCTCAAAATTTCTTAACTTTGAATGTAGAATAGTAATAGATGACAAGCCATGGCCAAAATGACCTTGGAATCGGAAATCGGCTCAGTTTTGGCAAAGTTATGGCTTTTTGAAGTCTGGGAAGATCATTTTTATGGACTTGGGAACTTTACAACATCTTGACATGAAATCCGAAATTTTGAAATTTCTGAACTTTGAATGTAGAATTGTTAAAAATGACAAACCATGACTAAAATGACTTCGAAATTGAAAATCGGTTGAGATTTGACAAAGTTATGGCACTTTGAAGTCTGGGAAGGTATTTTTTAGGGACTTCATTTGTCAACATCATGTCATGATTTTTGACATGAAATCCGAAATCGGGAAATTTCTCAACTTTGAATGTAGAATTGTTAAAAATGACAAACCATGAATAAAATGCCTTCGGAGTTGAAAATCAGTTGAGATTTGACAAAGTTATGGCACTTTGAAGTCTGGGAAGGTATTTTTTAGGGACTTCATTTGTCAACATCATGTCATGATTTTTGACATGAAATCCGAAATCGGGAAATTTCTCAACTTTGAATGTAGAATTGTTATAGATGACAAACCATGACTAAAATGCCTTCGGAGTTGAAAATCGGTTTAGATTTTACAAAGTTATGGCACTTTGAAGTCTGGGAAGGTATTTTTTAGGGACTTCATTTGTCAACATCTTGTCATGATTTTTGACATGAAATCCGAAATCGGGAAATTTCTCAACTTTGAATGTAGAATTGTTATAGATGACAAACCATGACTAAAATGCCTTCGGAGTTGAAAATCGGTTGAGATTTGACAAAGTTATGGAACTTTGAAGTCTGGGAAGGTATTTTTTAGGGACTTCATTTGTCATGATTTTTGACATGAAATCCGAAATCGGGAACTTTCTCAACTTTGAATGTAGAATTGTTAAAAATGACAAACCATGAATAAAATGCCTTCGGAGTTGAAAATCAGTTGAGATTTGACAAAGTTATGGCACTTTGAAGTCTGGGAAGGTATTTTTTAGGGACTTCATTTGTCAACATCATGTCATGATTTTTGACATGAAATCCGAAATCGGGAAATTTCTCAACTTTGAATGTAGAATTGTTAGAAATGACAAACCATGACTAAAATGCCTTCGGAGTTGAAAATCGGTTGAGATTTGAAAAAGTTATGGCACTTTGAAGTCTGGGCAGGTATTTTTTAGGGACTTCATTTGTCAACATCTTGTCATGATTTTTGACATGAAATCCGAAATCGGGAAATTTCTCAACTTTGAATGTAGAATTGTTAAAAATGACAAACCATGAATAAAATGCCTTCGGAGTTGAAAATCGGTTGATATTTGACAAAGTTATGGCACTTTGAAGTCTTGGAAGGTATTTTTTAGGGACTTCATTTGTCAACATCTTGTCATGATTTTTGACATGAAATCCGAAATCGGGAAATTTCTCAACTTTGAATGTAGAATTGTTAAAAATGACAAACCATGACTAAAATGCCTCCGGAGTTGAAAATCGGTTGAGATTTGACAAAGTTATGGCACTTTGAAGTCTGGGAAGGTATTTTTTAGGGACTTCATTTGTCAACATCATGTCATGATTTTTGACATGAAATCCGAAATCTGGAAATTTCACAACTTTGAATGTAGAATTGTTAGAAATGACAAACCATGACTAAAATGCCTTCGGAGTTGAAAATCGGTTGAGATTTGACAAAGTTATGGCACTTTGAAGTCTGGGAAGGTATTTTTTAGGGACTTCATTTGTCAACATCATGTCATGATTTTTGACATGAAATCCGAAATCGGGAAATTTCTGAACTTTGAATGTAGAATTGTTAAAAATGACAAACCATGACTAAAATGCCTTGGGAGTTGAAAATCGGTTGAGATTTGAAAAAGTTATGGCACTTTGAAGTCTGGGCAGGTATTTTTTAGGGACTTCATTTGTCAACATCTTGTCATGATTTTTGACATGAAATCCGAAATCATGAAATTTCTCAACTTTGAATGTAGAATTGTTAGAAATGACAAACCATGACTAAAATGCCTCCGGAGTTGAAAATCGGTTGAGATTTGACAAAGTTATGGCACTTTGAAGTCTGGGAAGGTATTTTTAGGGACTTCATTTGTCAACATCATGTCATGATTTTTGACATGAAATCCGAAATCTGGAAATTTCACAACTTTGAATGTAGAATTGTTAGAAATGACAAACCATGACTAAAATGCCTTCGGAGTTGAAAATCGGTTGAGATTTGACAAAGTTATGGCACTTTGAAGTCTGGGAAGGTATTTTTTAGGGACTTCATTTGTCAACATCATGTCATGATTTTTGACATGAAATCAGAAATCGGGAAATTTCTGAACTTTGAATGTAGAATTGTTAAAAATGACAAACCATGACTAAAATGCCTCCGGAGTTGAAAATCGGTTGAGATTTGACAAAGTTATGGCACTTTGAAGTCTGGGAAGGTATTTTTTAGGGACTTCATTTGCCAACATCTTGTCATGATTTTTGACATGAAATCCGAAATCTCAAAATTTCTTAACTTTGAATGTAGAATAGTAATAGATGACAAGCCATGGCCAAAATGACCTTGGAATCGGAAATCGGCTCAGTTTTGGCAAAGTTATGGCTTTTTGAAGTCTGGGAAGATCATTTTTATGGACTTGGGAACTTTACAACATCTTGACATGAAATCCGAAATTTTGAAATTTCTGAACTTTGAATGTAGAATTTTTAAAAATGACAAACCATGACTAAAATGACTTCGAAATTGAAAATCGGTTGAGATTTGACAAAGTTATGGCACTTTGAAGTCTGGGAAGGTATTTTTTAGGGACTTCATTTGTCAACATCTTGTCATGATTTTTGACAAGAAATCCGAAATCGGGAAATTTCTCAACTTTGAATGTAGAATTGTTAAAAATGACAAACCATGAATAAAATGCCTTCGGAGTTGAAAATCGGTTGAGATTTGACAAAGTTATGGCACTTTGAAGTCTGGGAAGGTATTTTTAGGGACTTCATTTGTCAACATCATGTCATGATTTTTGACATGAAATCCGAAATCGGGAAATTTCTCAACTTTGAATGTAGAATTGTTAAAAATGACAAACCATGAATAAAATGCTTTCGGAGTTGAAAATCAGTTGAGATTTGACAAAGTTATGGCACTTTGAAGTCTGGGAAGGTATTTTTTAGGGACTTCATTTGTCAACATCATGTCATGATTTTTGACATGAAATCCGAAATCGGGAAATTTCTCAACTTTGAATGTAGAATTGTTATAGATGACAAACCATGACTAAAATGCCTTCGGAGTTGAAAATCGGTTGAGATTTGACAAAGTTATGGAACTTTGAAGTCTGGGAAGGTATTTTTTAGGGACTTCATTTGTCAACATCTTGTCATGATTTTTGACATGAAATCCGAAATCGGGAACTTTCTCAACTTTGAATGTAGAATTGTTAAAAATGACAAACCATGAATAAAATGCCTTCGGAGTTGAAAATCAGTTGAGATTTGACAAAGTAATGGCACTTTGAAGTCTGGGAAGGTATTTTTTAGGGACTTCATTTGTCAACATCTTGACATGATTTTTGACAAGAAATCCGAAATCGGGAAATTTCTCAACTTTGAATGTAGAATTGTTAAAAATGACAAACCATGACTAAAATGCCTCCGGAGTTGAAAATCGGTTGAGATTTGACAAAGTTATGGCACTTTGAAGTCTGGGAAGGTATTTTTTAGGGACTTCATTTGCCAACATCTTGTCATGATTTTTGACATGAAATCCGAAATCTCAAAATTTCTTAACTTTGAATGTAGAATAGTAATAGATGACAAGCCATGGCCAAAATGACCTTGGAATCGGAAATCGGCTCAGTTTTGGCAAAGTTATGGCTTTTTGAAGTCTGGGAAGATCATTTTTATGGACTTGGGAACTTTACAACATCTTGACATGAAATCCGAAATTTTGAAATTTCTGAACTTTGAATGTAGAATTGTTAAAAATGACAAACCATGACTAAAATGACTTCGAAATTGAAAATCGGTTGAGATTTGACAAAGTTATGGCACTTTGAAGTCTGGGAAGGTATTTTTTAGGGACTTCATTTGTCAACATCTTGTCATGATTTTTGACAAGAAATCCGAAATCGGGAAATTTCTCAACTTTGAATGTAGAATTGTTAAAAATGACAAACCATGACTAAAATGCCTTCGGAGTTGAAAATCGGTTGAGATTTGACAAAGTTATGGCACTTTGAAGTCTGGGAAGGTATTTTTTAGGGACTTCATTTGTCAACATCATGTCATGATTTTTGACATGAAATCCGAAATCGGGAAATTTCTCAACTTTGAATGTAGAATTGTTAAAAATGACAAACCATGAATAAAATGCCTTCGGAGTTGAAAATCAGTTGAGATTTGACAAAGTTATGGCACTTTGAAGTCTGGGAAGGTATTTTTTAGGGACTTCATTTGTCAACATCATGTCATGATTTTTGACATGAAATCCGAAATCGGGAAATTTCTCAACTTTGAATGTAGAATTGTTATAGATGACAAACCATGACTAAAATGCCTTCGGAGTTGAAAATCGGTTGAGATTTGACAAAGTTATGGAACTTTGAAGTCTGGGAAGGTATTTTTAGGGACTTCATTTGTCAACATCTTGTCATGATTTTTGACATGAAATCCGAAATCGGGAACTTTCTCAACTTTGAATGTAGAATTGTTAAAAATGACAAACCATGAATAAAATGCCTTCGGAGTTGAAAATCAGTTGAGATTTGACAAAGTTATGGCACTTTGAAGTCTGGGAAGGTATTTTTAGGGACTTCATTTGTCAACATCTTGACATGATTTTTGACAAGAAATCCGAAATCGGGAAATTTCTCAACTTTGAATGTAGAATTGTTAAAAATGACAAACCATGACTAAAATGCCTCCGGAGTTGAAAATCGGTTGAGATTTGACAAAGTTATGGCACTTTGAAGTCTGGGAAGGTATTTTTTAGGGACTTCATTTGTCAACATCTTGTCATGATTTTTGACAAGAAATCCGAAATCGGGAAATTTCTCAACTTTGAATGTAGAATTGTTAAAAATGACAAACCATGACTAAAATGACTTCGGAGTTGAAAATCGGTTGAGATTTGACAAAGTTATGGGACTTTGAAGTCTGGGAAGGTATTTTTTAGGGACTTCATTTGTCAACATCATGTCATGATTTTTGACATGAAATCCGAAATCTGGAAATTTCTCAACTTTGAATGTAGAATTGTTAGAAATGACAAACCATGACTAAAATGCCTTCGGAGTTGAAAATCGGTTGAGATTTGACAAAGTTATGGCACTTTGAAGTCTGGGAAGGTATTTTTAGGGACTTCATTTGTCAACATCTTGTCATGATTTTTGACATGAAATCCGAAATCGGGAAATTTCTCAACTTTGAATGTAGAATTGTTAAAAATGACAAACCATGACTAAAATGACTTCGGAGTTGAAAATCGGTTGAGATTTGACAAAGTTATGGCACTTTGAAGTCTGGGAAGGTATTTTTTAGGGACTTCATTTGTCAACATCATGTCATGATTTTTGACATGAAATCCGAAATCGGGAAATATCTGAACTTTGAATGTAGAATTGTTAAAAATGACAAACCATGACTTAAATGCCTTCGGAGTTGAAAATCGGTTGAGATTTGACAAAATAATGGCACTTTGAAGTCTGGGAAGGTATTTTTTAGGGACTTCATTTGTCAACATCATGTCATGATTTTTGACATGAAATCCGAAATCGGGAAATTTCTCAACTTTGAATGTAGACTTGTTAAAAATGACAAACCATGAATAAAATGCCTTCGGAGTTGAAAATCAGTTGAGATTTGACAAAGTTATGGCACTTTGAAGCCTGGGAAGGTATTTTTTAGGGACTTCATTTGTCAACATCATGTCATGATTTTTGACATGAAATCCGAAATCGGGAAATTTCTCAACTTTGAATGTAGAATTGTTAGAAATGACAAACCATGACTAAAATGCCTTGGGAGTTGAAAATCGGTTGAGATTTGAAAAAGTAATGGCACTTTGAAGTCTGGGCAGGTATTTTTTAGGGACTTCATTTGTCAACATCTTGTCATGATTTTTGACATGAAATCCGAAATCATGAAATTTCTCAACTTTGAATGTAGAATTGTTAGAAATGACAAACCATGACTAAAATGCCTTCGGAGTTGAAAATCGGTTGAGATTTGACAAAGTTATGGCACTTTGAAGTCTGGGAAGGTATTTTTTAGGGACTTCATTTGTCAACATCTTGTCATGATTTTTGACATGAAATCCGAAATCGTGAAATTTCTCAACTTTGAATGTAGAATTGTTAAAAATGACAAACCATGACTAAAATGCCTTCGGAGTTGAAAATCGGTTGAGATTTGACAAAGTTATGGAACTTTGAAGTCTGGGAAGGTATTTTTTAGGGACTTCATTTGTCAACATCTTGTCATGATTTTTGACATGAAATCCGAAATCGGGAACTTTCTCAACTTTGAATGTAGAATTGTTAAAAATGACAAACCATGAATAAAATGCCTTCGGAGTTGAAAATCAGTTGAGATTTGACAAAGTAATGGCACTTTGAAGTCTGGGAAGGTATTTTTAGGGACTTCATTTGTCAACATCTTGACATGATTTTTGACAAGAAATCCGAAATCGGGAAATTTCTCAACTTTGAATGTAGAATTGTTAAAAATGACAAACCATGACTAAAATGCCTCCGGAGTTGAAAATCGGTTGAGATTTGACAAAGTTATGGCACTTTGAAGTCTGGGAAGGTATTTTTTAGGGACTTCATTTGCCAACATCTTGTCATGATTTTTGACATGAAATCCGAAATCTCAAAATTTCTTAACTTTGAATGTAGAATAGTAATAGATGACAAGCCATGGCCAAAATGACCTTGGAATCGGAAATCGGCTCAGTTTTGGCAAAGTTATGGCTTTTTGAAGTCTGGGAAGATCATTTTTATGGACTTGGGAACTTTACAACATCTTGACATGAAATCCGAAATTTTGAAATTTCTGAACTTTGAATGTAGAATTGTTAAAAATGACAAACCATGACTAAAATGACTTCGAAATTGAAAATCGGTTGAGATTTGACAAAGTTATGGCACTTTGAAGTCTGGGAAGGTATTTTTTAGGGACTTCATTTGTCAACATCTTGTCATGATTTTTGACAAGAAATCCGAAATCGGGAAATTTCTCAACTTTGAATGTAGAATTGTTAAAAATGACAAACCATGACTAAAATGCCTTCGGAGTTGAAAATCGGTTGAGATTTGACAAAGTTATGGCACTTTGAAGTCTGGGAAGGTATTTTTAGGGACTTCATTTGTCAACATCTTGTCATGATTTTTGACATGAAATCCGAAATCGGGAAATTTCTCAACTTTGAATGTAGAATTGTTAAAAATGACAAACCATGAATAAAATGCCTTCGGAGTTGAAAATCAGTTGAGATTTGACAAAGTTATGGCACTTTGAAGTCTGGGAAGGTATTTTTTAGGGACTTCATTTGTCAACATCATGTCATGATTTTTGACATGAAATCCGAAATCGGGAAATTTCTCAACTTTGAATGTAGAATTGTTATAGATGACAAACCATGACTAAAATGCCTTCGGAGTTGAAAATCGGTTGAGATTTGACAAAGTTATGGAACTTTGAAGTCTGGGAAGGTATTTTTTAGGGACTTCATTTGTCAACATCTTGTCATGATTTTTGACATGAAATCCGAAATCGGGAACTTTCTCAACTTTGAATGTAGAATTGTTAAAAATGACAAACCATGAATAAAATGCCTTCGGAGTTGAAAATCAGTTGAGATTTGACAAAGTTATGGCACTTTGAAGTCTGGGAAGGTATTTTTTAGGGACTTCATTTGTCAACATCTTGACATGATTTTTGACAAGAAATCCGAAATCGGGAAATTTCTCAACTTTGAATGTAGAATTGTTAAAAATGACAAACCATGACTAAAATGACCTCGGAGTTGAAAATCGGTTGAGATTTGACAAAGTTATGGGACTTTGAAGTCTGGGAAGGTATTTTTTAGGGACTTCATTTGTCAACATCATGTCATGATTTTTGACATGAAATCCGAAATCGGGAAATTTCTCAACTTTGAATGTAGAATTGTTAAAAATGACAAACCATGACTAAAATGCCTCCGGAGTTGAAAATCGGTTGAGATTTGACAAAGTTATGGCACTTTGAAGTCTGGGAAGGTATTTTTAGGGACTTCATTTGTCAACATCTTGTCATGATTTTTGACAAGAAATCCGAAATCGGGAAATTTCTCAACTTTGAATGTAGAATTGTTAAAAATGACAAACCATGACTAAAATGACTTCGGAGTTGAAAATCGGTTGAGATTTGACAAAGTTATGGGACTTTGAAGTCTGGGAAGGTATTTTTTAGGGACTTCATTTGTCAACATCATGTCATGATTTTTGACATGAAATCCGAAATCTGGAAATTTCTCAACTTTGAATGTAGAATTGTTAGAAATGACAAACCATGACTAAAATGCCTTCGGAGTTGAAAATCGGTTGAGATTTGACAAAGTTATGGCACTTTGAAGTCTGGGAAGGTATTTTTTAGGGACTTCATTTGTCAACATCTTGTCATGATTTTTGACATGAAATCCGAAATCGGGAAATTTCTCAACTTTGAATGTAGAATTGTTAAAAATGACAAACCATGACTAAAATGACTTCGGAGTTGAAAATCGGTTGAGATTTGACAAAGTTATGGCACTTTGAAGTCTGGGAAGGTATTTTTTAGGGACTTCATTTGTCAACATCATGTCATGATTTTTGACATGAAATCCGAAATCGGGAAATATCTGAACTTTGAATGTAGAATTGTTAAAAATGACAAACCATGACTTAAATGCCTTCGGAGTTGAAAATCGGTTGAGATTTGACAAAATAATGGCACTTTGAAGTCTGGGAAGGTATTTTTTAGGGACTTCATTTGTCAACATCATGTCATGATTTTTGACATGAAATCCGAAATCGGGAAATTTCTCAACTTTGAATGTAGACTTGTTAAAAATGACAAACCATGAATAAAATGCCTTCGGAGTTGAAAATCAGTTGAGATTTGACAAAGTTATGGCACTTTGAAGCCTGGGAAGGTATTTTTTAGGGACTTCATTTGTCAACATCATGTCATGATTTTTGACATGAAATCCGAAATCGGGAAATTTCTCAACTTTGAATGTAGAATTGTTAGAAATGACAAACCATGACTAAAATGCCTTGGGAGTTGAAAATCGGTTGAGATTTGAAAAAGTAATGGCACTTTGAAGTCTGGGCAGGTATTTTTTAGGGACTTCATTTGTCAACATCTTGTCATGATTTTTGACATGAAATCCGAAATCATGAAATTTCTCAACTTTGAATGTAGAATTGTTAGAAATGACAAACCATGACTAAAATGCCTTCGGAGTTGAAAATCGGTTGAGATTTGACAAAGTTATGGCACTTTGAAGTCTGGGAAGGTATTTTTTAGGGACTTCATTTGTCAACATCTTGTCATGATTTTTGACATGAAATCCGAAATCGTGAAATTTCTCAACTTTGAATGTAGAATTGTTAAAAATGACAAACCATGACTAAAATGCCTTCGGAGTTGAAAATCGGTTGAGATTTGACAAAGTTATGGCACTTTGAAGTCTGGGAAGGTATTTTTTAGGGACTTCATTTGTCAACATATCGTCATGATTTTTGACAAGAAATCCGAAATCGGGAAATTTCTCAACTTTGAATGTAGAATTGTTAAAAATTACAAACCATGACTAAAATGACTTCGGAGTTGAAAATCGGTTGAGATTTGACAAAGTTATGGGACTTTGAAGTCTGGGAAGGTATTTTTTAGGGACTTTATTTGTCAACATCATGTCATGATTTTTGACATGAAATCCGAAATCTGGAAATTTCTCAACTTTGAATGTAGAATTGTTAGAAATGACAAACCATGACTAAAATGCCTTCGGAGTTGAAAATCGGTTGAGATTTGACAAAGTTATGGCACTTTGAAGTCTGGGAAGGTATTTTTTAGGGACTTCATTTGTCAACATCTTGTCATGATTTTTGACATGAAATCCGAAATCGGGAAATTTCTCAACTTTGAATGTAGAATTGTTAAAAATGACAAACCATGACTAAAATGACTTCGGAGTTGAAAATCGGTTGAGATTTGACAAAGTTATGGCACTTTGAAACCTGGGAAGGTATTTTTTAGGGACTTCATTTGTCAACATCTCATCATGATTTTTGACATGAAATCCGAAATCGGGAAATTTCTGAACTTTGAATGTAGAATAGTAAAAGATGACAAGCCATGGCCAAAATGACCTCGGAATCGAAAATCGGCTCAGTTTTGGCAAAGTTATGGCTTTTTGAAGTCTGGGAAGGGCATTTTTAGGGACTTCGGAACATCTCATCATGATTTTTGACATGAAATCCAAAATCTCAAAATTTCTCAACTTTAAATGTAGAATAGTAATAGATGACAAGCCATGGCCAAAATGACCTTGGAATCGGAAATCGGCTCAGTTTTGGCAAAGTTATGGATTTTTGAAGTCTGGGAAGGGCATTTTTATGGACTTGGGAACTTTTCATGTCAACAATTCATCATGATTTTTGACATGAAATCCAAAATCTCAAAATTTCTCAACTTTAAATGTAGAATAGTAATAGATGACAAGCCATGGCCAAAATGACCTTGGAATCGGAAATCGGCTCAGTTTTGGCAAAGTTATGGCTTTTTGAAGGCTGGGAAGGGCATTTTTATGGACTTGGGAACTTTCATGTCAACAATTCATCATGATTTTTGACATGAAATCCGAAATCTCAAAATTTCTTAACTTTGAATGTAGAATAATAATAGATAACAAGCCATGTCCAAAATGACCTTGGAATCGAAAATCGGCTCAGTTTTGGCAAAGTTATGGCTTTTTGAAGTCTGGGAAGAGCATTTTTATGGACTTGGGAACTTATTATGTCAACATCTCATCATGATTTTTGATATGAAATCCGAAATCTCAAAATTTCTTAACTTTGAATAAAGAATAATGATAGATAACAAGCCATGTCCAAAATGACCTTGGAATCGAAAATCGGCTCAGTTTTGGCAAAGTTATGGCTCTTTGAAGTCTGGGAAGGGCATTTTTATGGACTTGGGAACTTTTCATGTCAACAATTCATCATGATTTTTGACATGAAATCCGAAATCTCAAAATTTCTCAACTTTAAATGTAGAATAATAAAAGATAACGAGCCATGGCCAAAATGACCTCGGAATCGGAAATCGGTTCAGTTTTGGCAAAGTTATGGCCTTGGGAACATCTCATCATGATTTTTGACATGAAATCCAAAATCTCAAAATTTCTCAACTTTGAATGTAGAATAGTAATAGATGACAAGCCATGGCCAAAATGACCTCGGAATCGGAAATCGGCTCAGTTTTGGCTAAGTTATGGCTTTTTGAAATCTGGGAAGGGCATTTTTATGGACTTGGGAACATCTCATCATGATTTTTGACATGAAATCCAAAATCTCAAAATTTCTCAACTTTAAATGTAGAATAGTAATAGATGACAAGCCATGGCCAAAATGACCTCGGAATCGAAAATCGGCTCAGTTTTGGCAAAGTTATGGCTTTTTGAAGTCTGGGAAGGGCATTTTTATGGACTTGGGAACTTTTCATCATGATTTTTGACATGAAATCCAAAATCTCAAAATTTCTCAACTTTGAATGTAGAATAATAAAAGATAACAAGCCATGGCCAAAATGACCTTGGAATCGGGAATCGGATCAGTTTTGGCAAAGTTGTATCACTTTGAAGTCTGGGAAGGACATTTTAAGGAGATTAAAATATTGAGCATAGTGTTTGGACTTAATCCTTAATCGCTAATCGTTCACTTTAGGGCACCTTTACAACTTATCAAAGCATGAAATTAGGCAAACAACTTTTTAGCTGTGAAGAGTTTTCACAGTGAAGAGTTTTCCCAGGCAAGCACAACAAATAAGGAAGCCTAAGCCGAAAAAAGCGCAATCCGACTAGGAGAAGGGGAGGAGGCAAACGAAAGGCCAAACAAAACGACGACAACGACGCAGTGGAGCACTTAAAATGCACTGACAGAATGCGGGGGAGGGGTGAGGCGTGGAGGGGAAGGGTAGCCAAGGAAGTTGGGAGGACACCGCCGCAGTGCAGACGCAAACAAAACGCCTAAGTAATTGCAAAATAAACAAGCATCAACAAAAGATTAAGACGCACAGAGCTCAGTCTGAAGTCTGAAGTCTAAAGTCTTCAGCGACAATTGCAAATATTTTATTTGTTGTTTGTGCAGCAACATTTTGGCCAAGAAAAAGAGAAGAGCGACAAAAAAAAAACAATTAAACAAGGCATCAAGTTGTTTTTTGGAGGCTGGGGGGCGTGGCTAAAAGTCAACGTTGAGAACTTTGCACGTTCGTGGTCGATGTGCAAATGAAGGACGACGTGATAGCGGTCAAGAGTGCAGTGCGGGGCAGCGGGAAGGAGAGAGGGGCGGGCGGCAGCTACTTATAAAACTTGTCGTTGCTAAAAATTTGTTAGCTGACGAAGCTGCTTCCCGAACGGAGAGAACTCATCGAGAGCTTACTTTTTTACCCCGGGACTTTGAAAGCACAGAGTTTTCTGTGCGCCAAAAAGTTTTCACAACTGTGTTAAGAAAATAGCAACTGCACAACTCTCAAGTTCGAAGGAGATTCGCGTTGTGGACGCTACGAAGCGTTAAGCAATTTGCCAGCTACATGCACTTGCGACTCCGCTCCCCCTCACCCTACCCCTGCCCACTACCACTGCCTGCACACCGCCAATTCTCATTTGAGGGCTCGGCTTGAAAGTTGGCACAGGCCAATGCGGGTCTAGAGCAGTTAAGTGCGGGATTAAGAAAAGATAAACATTTGTAAGGATTTAGTGCAAAGTTTGCTTTCGCCCTGTTTGTTTGCCTTCTCATTATTATTGTTGTTGCTGCTGCTGCTGTTGATTTTGGCAAAGGCTCAGTTTTCAGCAGTTGCTGTCAATTGCACTCCCGCCCAAACAGCTGCGATGCAATCTTTTTTGCTAGCTGTAAATACTTTTTTCCGCTTGTTTGTTTCAAAACTATTTTTAGTAGGTGTTTGAGCTATTTAAAAATGCATTGATCTATGGATTGTTACTACTTGAAAAATATGCTTATGTTTAAATATGTTTATATGTAAATTGATAAATTTGTATATGGCTACAAATTTAAATTATATTTTTTTTACGTTATTTTCTGATTAATCAAGTTATGTTGAAATTTAAATAGATCTGAAAAACAAAAATTTTATTTTTTGGAAGCAACAAAACTAAATAATTAAAAAATTCCCAAAAGTCAAAAAAAAAAATTATATTAATTTATTTGCGTTCATTTCACAATTTGTTAGCATTTTGTTTCTTTATCTAAATATATCCAACGACTATTTGCTCCAGCTCGCTATATGTTTGAATGATAATGAGTCAATGACAAGTTTTGCTGGCTGACTTTTGTAGACAAGTGAATAACACACACACACACACACACACACACACACAGGCACAGTGGCAGTAAAATATTAGCCAATAACTTTGGGCCAAAATGACGTCTCGTCATTGACTGACTAAGCATGACGCATATGACTGATATCACATGTGGTGCTGGGTGGAGGATGCAGGAGGAGGAGGAGGAGGGCACACCAACAACAAAAGAAGTAACTAACAGGAAAAAGGCCACTGCCAAAGGCGAACAAAGTGGCGGTCGGTGGAGGAGAGGAGGGGAGGGGAGGCGAGGCGAACGCAACAGGGAACAGCATGCGTGATAAGTGAGTGTGTCCCGGGGGCGGATACAGGACACAGGACGCAGGACACAGAGGCCTCCTCCACATAGCCAGACTGTACGTATTGATGATGCATTTGTCGGGGCAACAAAGGGACCAGGACAAGGGACAAGGCAACGACGTCGTAATGGCGCTGCTGCTGCTCTCCACATATTCCTCTTCCTCCTTTTATTTTACTGTTCCCTTCCTTCACTGCACGGGTTTAGTGTATTTTCGGTTTTATTATGCAGCCGTGCTGCGTGCTGCCTGCTGCTCCTGTCTGTCTGTCTATCTGTCTGTCTGTCGGTGCTCGTGTGTTGTCCTGGGGCTGGTCTCAGGCGCAAAATGTTTGCACAAAGGCTTAAGGCAAACAAAGCTGAATCAGCAGCAGCAGCCCAGCTACTCTGCAAACTACAATAAGCGGGGTGACAAAAAAAATAAAAAGAAAGATACTCTGAAAATAAAAAAGAAAAGTAGACTAGCAAAAGAAAAGCAGCGGGCAACTCATTGGAGCTGTCGCTGCGCTGCCCATTCTTTCCTATCTATTCTCTTTGCTTTCTTTCTTTTTTTGTGCATAGCGCAAACAAATGAAAGTGGATCCACTTGAGCGCAGCAAATGAAGTGCCAGCGGAGCTGGAGGATCGGGTCTGGACAGTAAAAGTGCAACGAAAGCGAAAAAGGGAGACAGAGAGATGAAGAGAGGAAGAGCGGCCCCAACTGCTTGAAACAAATACAAAACTGTCGAAGCCAACAACACAAATGATATGTGAGGAAGTCTACAACATGTGTGGCTGTGAGGGTGAAGTACACTGAACAAAAATATACGAATATAGAAAAGAAAAAGAAATTTCTTAAAAGCATTGTTTTGTTTTCAAAGTTAAGATTGTATTACTAAATTAATCAGTAAATTTTTGTCAAGTATATAAAAAAATTATATATCCAAGTTGAAAAAAGAAAGGTTTTATTTTCAGATATTTGTCTTTTTAAAAAGTAAATGTATTTCAAATAATATTGGGACAGTTGCAAGCGTTTCTATTTTCAAGAAATATATTTTAAATTCATTTTAAAAATGCAGAAATAAAATGTATCGTAAAGATCAAAAATGTATATATTTTTATTTATTTATTTTATTATTATTATTTTTCCAAGTGCAGTTGGCAACAGCGTCATGTGTTGCCAACCAGTTGATGATGTTGCTGACGCTGCCGCAGCAGCAGCAGGCGGAGCAAGAGCAGCAGTCGGAGCCGGAGGAACAGCAGTCGACAGTCAGCCATTGGCTGCTTACATTGGATGAGCCGCGCTGGAGCACAATTTTCAAGAGATACGTCAATATTTGACAAGTCGTCATTGTCGTTGTCATTGTGCATTGCCTGTTTTTCCCCACATTTTTTACTCGTACTCTGTGCTGCTGTTGGCGCTGCTATTTTCAGTTTTTTATATTCGTCATGGATACTTGTGCATAGTTGCATTTGTTTTATAGTCAGTTGTTGATAGCGCCAAATGGTGTGTAAGATGTAAAATTGGCAGAAAGATTAACGTCGACAACAACATGGGTTGATTTAATAAAACCAGAAACAAAAGAGAAGTGTCTCTGCACATACAGATAAATATGAAAAGGAGACTAGAAAAAGTTGAAGGTAAGCGTTCAACATTATTAAGGATTTAATTATCAATTTTAAATAAAGGAAGGAACTTAGAATACAAATATTGAATGAGCAGAATAATAATTCAAAATAACAATTTAAATCAGAAACCAAGAATAGATAGTACCCATAATTAGGATTTATTAATTTTTGGAGAATATTTAAGCACTGTCAGTTAAATAAGATAATATTTAAAACTGATTAAACAACCCATTTGCCTTAAAAATAAACTTCTCGCTCTCTGCAAAAAGCAAGTCGCTGCTGGCAGACAGCGTGTATAGCTTATTCAACGTGATGTGTAATGTGAAACCGATCAATGCATATCATAAACAGCCCCAGGACTAAGGACTAAGGACTCAGGAGCCAGCCTCACATTAAGCCCCCACCAAGGTAACTGCAACGCTATTGAACTTCAAGCATGGTTACCCACACTTGGAAGCGACGTCAGACCCCAGCTGAAAAGCACACCTCAAGCGCAGGAAAAGCCACCACTCGAGAGACAGGCACCACTCTCGGCTCAGGGAAACAGGACGATGTGAAGAGGCTGCAGCAGAGCAGAGCAGTGCAGAGCAGCGCAGCTGCAGCCCAACTGCAGTAGCAAAGTTTTATGTGCAAACTAAGCTACTTCTCACAGCATTAATACACACTCTGGAATGAGTGAAACGGAAGTCACAGCGGAGAGAGAGGGAGAGGGAGAGAGAGGGACCGGTTTAGATACAGATGCAGATACAGATACAATGCATAATGAAATCCAGGCAACAGCCAATGACCATTAGCAGACAAAGTAGCCTAAAGCATGCGGCCAGGACATGGATATGGACACATGAATACATTGCTCCATACCACAAGGCAAAACGAGTTATGTATGAATAAACATGAAAGGAACTACATGCATGTATGTTCAGATTTGGAATTATGTATACTCTTTCTAATTGCAGAATTCTAATGTCCATATGCCGAGAAGATCAGTTTTATGAGTTCATCCAGTAATTAATAAAAATATTTCATTTTATTTATAAATGTTCCTTCATCTTTACTATTTGATCTTATGTTTATTTTAGAGTTAAAAACCACTTCATAAAATACAATTAAACATTATTTTTGTGTAAATTTTATTGTTTTGATTATGGTAAAAGAATTCATGTTTATGAATTGATCCAGTAATTATTTAAAATAATTTATTTGATAAAAATAAAACGTGTCTTCAAGTCTAAATATTAAATCTTGTGTTTATTTGAGAATTAAAAATCTCTTTAAAAATGATGTAAGTATTAATTATATAATTTTTATCAAGAGATCTTAGATAAAAAGTATTTGTTATAATTTCACAAATTCTGAACAAACCTGTTATCAAAATATTGATGCCCTAAATGTAGATAAGCAAATATGATGTAGGTAGTACATTTAGCCGGCCTTAAACAGGAAACGGAAGTGCCGAAACACACACATACATCACAACCACACACACACACATACACACACTCTCACACACACAGAGAAAGTGGAAAACAGGCGGGGCAAACAGATATTGCAAAAGTTTTTGCATTGCACATAAATTTCTGTCATGGGGCATCATTAATTAGCGTTTCACGTTTCGTTTCTCTCATCTAAGCGCCCCAAAAAAAACCGGAAGTACAGTCGCGCTTAGCTCAAACTACAACACTGCAGTCAGTGTTTGCAAAAAGTTAAATTAAGTTGGTAGTTTTTGGTTTTCTATTTTTTTTTTTGGAACAAGTTGAATTTTTTTTTGTTTTGTTGTTGTTGTTGGCATCGGCTTGTTTATGATGCTCGACATGGAAATTCAAATTGAAATCATCAATCATGCCGAAAGGAAGAACTTGGAAGGCATCATCATAGCTGAAAAGCTCGAGAGCCGACTAATGAAAGCCAAACAAAACACATACTCTCACACACACACACACACACACACACACACACGTGTATAGCAGCTGCTGGCTGGATATGTTATTAGACGAAAAGAGGGCGTGGTCGGGATGGGCGGAACGCAACGGTTGCTGTCACAAAGCGCCGTCGTTGCAATTTTGTGGCACCTTTTGCGCTAGTTTTTTTTGTTGTACCAGTATTTCCACTTCTTTTTTTTTTTGTGTTTTATATGCATTTCTCGCTCTTTTGCTATCAGTGTAGTAATCAGAAATTTTAATCAAGAGTATGCCGCTCTGCCCGCCCCCCCGTCGCCACTGCCTTAACGCTTCACTTAGCCCTGTGCCGAGAGGTAAACATTGCAATTATGCCGAGCACTCGCTGCAACAGAAGCTGAATAAAGAGCAAAGCGCATAAAGCAGGTGAGCTATGATTAAAAAAAAAAATGAAATAAACAACAACAACAAAAAAACAGAGAATGTTAAGGGGCGGTAACAATTTTCACAAATCAAGTGTTCAGTTTATGACAGCAGAAGATGCAGAATATTCTTTATTGTTGCTACACTTTTTCAAGTGTTGATAAATGTTGGCGAAAAGTTGTAGATGCATAAGCAAGATTAGAAATGGAAGAGAATATGACAGGAGTTGTTAAAGAAACATGATGATAAGAAAAGTTTAGAGATAGAATGGGAAAGTTAGAAGTATATGAACAGCAAAACTTTAATACTGATATTAGCAATATTACAGAATTTTTGTTTTATATATTTTAATGTTAATGTTATAGCTTTAAATACAAATTTTTAAATATAATAATTGTTTATACTTAATATTTAATTTAACACTATACAATTTAATTTTTCTTTGTCAGACTGTTTAAATAAATTTATGCATATTTTTAAGAAAGTTTGCGAAAGTCAGAAGTTTTTGAAAACTGAGCTTACCTTTTGAATATTCCAAGCGGAACATATATATGATATATCATGCATTTTCACAGCATAAAAGTTACAGCTAATCAAATTCACACACTTGCCAAATAAAAAAGGATAATGGTCTAAAGCACAATGAAACAGTGTCAAAGGAGCGCACAGCACGTAGGAGTAACAAACTCGAAAGGAATAAAAGTTAAAAAGAGAGAGAGAGAGAGAGTTTAGGCAAATGCACAGTTAGGCCACGTGCCAAGTGAAATGGTCGCCCTGTAAAGTGAACCCCCGAAGCTCGCAGCGCTGTACAACACTGGAAGTCATGTGTAGTGTCTTTTGTGGTTATATGATGAATATGAATGCTATGTGATTGCATTAACAACTGGGATAGCAGAAGACACGCCCATTCCGGCCCACCCCCCACAGAACATGACAACACACTCATTCGCATATATATATAAATATGTACATGTATGTGTCTGTGTAATGGGCGTTTTGAAAAATGTGTTTAGTGTGTGACACAACGGAGGAAGCGAGTGAAAAGCTTGCGAGTGCAGTTGCCAAAAGGCGGAAGTTGCTTCAGTGCAAGTGCTGGTCAGCTTTTGGCTTGGATGGTTTATTTAGTCTGGCTGGCGTCCTGTTGCGGTCCAAACTTCACTTAGTGGCATTTTGTTTATTTAAATTATGTTGTGCGGCTTCTAGACTTCCGTTGGCTCAATTAGTGGTCACAGGATGTGATGTCCAGGCCCCAACCCCACAATAGAGACTACACAAAAAAAATTTGAGAAATGTCTGCATTTATTTTTATGCGGACACGTACACACGCACACATACACATACACACATGTACATATAGATACACTCACATGCATGTATATTCCATAACCTCTCTCCTGTGGCTTTTTGCTGCAGTGCGTTTCATATTAAATGTGATTACTTTGGCCAATACACTGAGAGAAACAGAGTATGAGAAGATTGGCAGCCGCCGTTGTCGTTTGTGGGGTGTGGGGTGGCAATCCAATGAACCGTGAAGCAAACGCAATGCCACAAAAGCAGCCACGACCCCCCGTCCTCCCCGTCCTCCCCGTCCCAACCTGCCTCACAACCTTCCCTCCCCTCACACAATAACCGCCAATTCATTTGAGTGCCGTTGTCGAATTGGCAACATTTTGGTCTCTGTGTGTGTGTGTCCTTGTCGTCCTGCGGGAGCAGTTCGTGACCGGTCAGAAAAAGGGTTACCAGCTTCACCTTTTCTGCATGTCCTGTGTGTGTGTGTGGCGTAGCGGAAAAAAACACACAACCAACAATCATAAAAAGGCCCATCAGCGTTTGATTGAAAAGTCGCTGCTCCGAGTCCGGGCGCACCGTCTGAAGTCATCAGTTGGCAGTTGAAGCTGTTGCTTTGATTGCATTTACACACACACACACATAGCGTTTTGGGTTTGCTATATATAACGCTATATAGCACTTATTCCCTGGTGCGTCTCGCGGCACACTCAAATTTTATGACAGCCAATTGCAACATATTAAAAAGATGAAATCAACACGCAGCGATTTTTATATTCACACAGAAGGCCTAAATTATTCAATTATTCAGTTAGATTTGTGTATGTTTATTATGAGCACATAACGCGGAGAGAGTTGTAAAAGATGAGAGGGGGGTGAGGAGTACAAACATGTACATAAAAGAAATTACATTTCTTTTACAATTTGGAAACTCATTTTGGTATGAAACTTGATTAGGTAATTGAGTTGTATAGTATTTGAATATCTGCTGAATAAATTCACTCTTATACACACTCTTATAAAATTTGACTAATCAAATACCCTGCTACAAATTTGAGTTGAAATTTAATCCGGCTTGCACTTTCTAGTTTTATTATAAAATAATCCATCTACTTACAGCAACGTTTTGCTTGATTTTATATTGGATTTTAGGTCACTAGCGTTAAGCGTCACGCGTGCGCCATGCGTGCGTCTTGCGTGCGTCATGCGTGCGTCAAGCTTACTTACACTTTTCATACGGAGAGCTTGAACTCTCCAGCGAGCGTCAAACAAATTGCTTTCATTAACTTTTACTATAGCATTTTGGCGCGCTTGATGGCAATAAATTGTTATCTACTTCACATGGTGTTTTGCAACTTGTTGTTCTTGTTGCTGTTGTTTGTTGCTGCTGTTGCTGGCAGCTGGTTGAGTGCAGCTACCTACAGCTACTTCAGCTAAATGCCAATACATATTCATTTCGCTTAAAATTTTGCACATATGCAACACGCACACTTCGACCAGCAAGGATGCAGCAGCGGGGAAAACTTGTGTGTGTGTGTGTGTGTATGTGTGTGTGGGGGAAATTGTGTGGGGAATCAGTTTTACAAAATTGAATTTATTTTGCCAGCGCTGCAAGCGACCCCAGGGAGCTATGAGAAACCCAAGCAGATGCATAGTAAGTTATATATATATATATATATATATATATATATATATGTATCTTGTGTGTAAAGAGATCGCATATGTCTGTGTGTGTGTGTGTGTGTGTGGCGCTATAAGTATCAATAAGTGCACGTTATAGCCCCAAACAGAAACAAGAACGAACAGGAACGAGAACAGCTGAAAGTGTAACTAAGAAGGATAAGTGCCAAGCCCAGTCCCAACGATTTTATGCAATCGAAATTTACGTTATTATTTTGGGTCGTTCATTAAATAAATGGGAGCCATTGATTAAGTTTTAGCAACTGGAACAACTCTCATACAGTTGTCAATCGCACTTGCACAAATTAGAATTATACAGCAGTAAAACCTTGGATAATATAATTAAATTACAATTTTAGAATAAGCTATTTATATGTATTCTGATTATTCATATTTTTTAATATAATAAATAGTATTGAATTTTAATACGCAATTTAATAAAATTATAATTGTTAATTAATATAATAGCAAAATATGAATAGTTAATTTTATATTCCAACATTTATCCAATGGAAACATTAAAATTCCTAAATTCAAAGTTTTCTCTTATTTCGGTATAAGACTCAACCTCGTTCTAGTTATCGAGCGACCACTGTAGTCCTCCCTCCATGTGTGCAAACATCAATTGTTATACTGTTAAATTTATAGCCATGTTTGTGCGCGCCGCCAACGGCCAATAAATTTAAATTCACTTCGCCAATAGGTTCAGTGTTGTGGTAAATAATTGAAATAGAGCGCGGGCGGAAAACTTGTGAAAACTGAGCGTGAAAACTGCCGACAAATTAGCTGGAATTAGATAAGTTTCCAAGGCAGGAAAGGAAGCGCATTTAACGCACAATTGTGAGCAACACAACACAACACAAGACAAGACAAGACAACAACTTAAACAATGCCCAGACGATTCTTGGCAACTGATAGTAAAATTGCTGAAGGCAACCGCATACAGGAGGCAGAAGCTGAAGGAAAAGTCTATAAATGCGCCTGCAAAAGTTACTGCCAGGCCGCAAAAACCAATAGATACAACAGCAACAACAGCAACAAGAACAACTACCGCACAGAGAAAAGCCTGAAAGCTTTTAATGCATGAAATACACTCAAGAGTTGTGTCTGCCTTGTGTCCTTGTGCTCCAACTCACTCCCTCACTTAAGGATACACAGCGAAAGTCCGCAAGCCTAAGGAGCTGACTAAAAGCCAAAGCTGTGCCAATGGATTCTCAAGCTGCCAAACTGAAATTGTTGAGCCAGTCAACCAACAGCAACAACAACTACTTCTACTACTAAAAAAGTGCGCACCACACGGCGTATGCGTAACGCATTTGATGTCATGTTATTTTCTGATTTTCTTGTCACACTTTCTTTTTCATCGGGTCGTTTTTATTTGTAGCGCAAAGATTTTATGATTTTTAGCCCAACTGCTAAACTGATTTCCATGGGGAAATCAGACCGTGCAGCAATAAGTTTGCCTTTTGCCTCTTTTCTTTCGCTCTTTTTTTTTGTTGTTGTTCATTTGATGTTCTCGTTTTTTTTTTAGGTCGTTTATATGCTCCGCTTGCTGCTACTTATAGTGCAGCCATAGGGCAAGAGTTGGCAATTTATGTGCAAATATAATATAACATAAAATATTTGCAAAGTTTACTCACTGTAAAATATATCAATTTTTGATATAGCAATATTACAGATATTTGCGGTCAACTTTCGTTTACAAGTGTACTTCAAGTCAATTTACATTCACTGATAGTTCTCCATTTCAATTCATAAAAATATTTATGAGGTATTAGAAAATATTTCAATAAATAAAAAAAAATACTTTAAAGCTATGATTTTTTGAACTATCAGAAAGAAATTTTGAGTATACGAAAAAGAATTTGTCTTGGATTCAATATGATATCATACATGTTCAGGACGACTAAATTCATTTCCAACCCACAACAAAGTAAAAGGAACACAAGAACTAAATCACCTTCAATTACCAACTTCATTTCCAATTAATCTGACAATTGATTTGTTGGCAATATATATATATTTCTAGCTAGCTGTCACATATTAATTTTATTTACAAAAATCCACCCGAAAATAAATGCAGCTTTAATTAGCGTCTAAGCTGCAAATCGACAGTCAATTCAAGTGCACAAAGTAAACTCGATTTTTAAATCAGCCCCAGCAGCGGCTGTCGAAGGGCTGTGGCTAATTGCAACTTAGCCACGCCCAGTTGGTTAAGCCGCCTTCGCCAGGAAGCCAGCCAAACACACACGCACACCCAAACATACACACACACAAACACACAGCGAGCATTAAGCAGAAGAAGCAGCAGCAATAGCATCTGAACCTCGCCTGCATTCGAACCCAAATGAAATGTAAAGAAAATGTTATTTATGGGCAATTTCATGAGTGTCTGACGCTGCCGCTGCCGCCGCTGCTGCCGCTTTCATGTGCAGGCTCAAAACAGACAGCATGCACTCGGAAAAAAATCAGACTTAAAACTCAAATTTTGAAAAGAAAATAACTAACTTTTGCACAAACCACTATACCCGTTTTACTCATTTTAAATGGGTTCAAGGCATAAAAATGTAGAATTAAAATCAAGAAATAATTTCTAAATTAACGAAACAAATTTTTAAAAAGCAGAAAATTCAATAAGTCTTTTGATAATCTCAAAAGTATTTGACTTTATTCTACTGACTTTATATACTTAGCTGTTACCAAAAAAATAAAAATTTAAAATCCGATTTGAAATTTTTAGGAAACTTCCTTTACAAAATTCCAAACATATATAAATTGTCCAACAATGTATTTGTTTTTTAAAAAATAAATTTAGAAAATATATTTCCACATTTTAAGAAATTCACTATCTAAAAACTAAAGCATGTTTTGCGCCGAGTGTGCTGGCTAGCCAGCAAGGATGTGACTCTGGTTGTCCCCGCCGTCTGCTGGCGTTGCGTGTTTGATGCTTGGCCAACATGCAACGACGAGAGGAATGCAATCTGTAATGCAAAAGGCAAGCTCCGCACTTTGCTGAGCTTGCAGCAGAAGCAGCTGCAGCTAGAAGCTGGCAGTGGAGAGCCTCTAGGAGTTGGAGTCGATAATGGACATGCACGTACAAGCATACACACACACACACACACACACACACACACACACACACACACACACACACACCTGGGATATCATTGGAGCAGGACTGAAATCGAATGCAGGTTAAATGAAAATGTTATTTCATTTGCCCCGCCACTTAGAGTGTCGGAAATTGAAATTTATATCCGTGTTTCTGGCCAGCCAGCAGCAGAAGCAGCAGAAGCAGCAGCAGCAGCAGAGAAGCGAATTCGATTCGTGGTTTATTGCCACGATTGCTCAGCTGCGGCATTCACAGTTACAGCTGTTCCAAATCCAAATCCAAGTCCTTCTCTGCTCGCTTCTCAGTCTTTGCTTCAGTTCAGATGCCGCCCACTTGATTTTAATGCGCTTTGACATTTAGACGATAATAATAACGAATTTATTTCTCGCCTGGGCTGGCAAAAACTTTTAATTTATTGCACTTTTGGGTATCTCAGCTGTTGCCATAGATATTCCCAATGCATGTACACATGCGAGGGTCCTTTGTCACGTTCTCAAATTGGATATGTTGGGTAGTAGCTGCAGCATGGGAAATATATAATATTTTTCACGTTCGTCATCAAATCCAACTTCTTAAATACATTTCTTGGATTATTTTTCAATCATTATGCAATTTTTAGGATAAATAAATATTATGTTGGGGTATATGATCACCGAATATTTTAGTATAATTTTTGAGATCATAGAGTATTATAATTTATACACAGAAAATATAATATTCGTTCACTTTCCAAAAGATACACTTTTTAATCCTTGACATGAAGTACTCCAAAATTAATTTTCTTTGGGTTAACACTTCCCACTATATCTAGCAGTTAACAAATCCCACACCATTAATTAAAAATCCAAAATCGTAAAATAAAAATCATGTACTTATATATAGTAAACGACTCTCGCATCTCATCTATATTGTATTTAATAGCATTTCAAGTGAATTTCGATTTTGGCTTTGGTTTTGGGATTGAGATTGAGTTCGAGTTTGTGTTTGTCTCAGTTACTACGCCTTGTTTGCTGCTTGGCTTAATTTATTGTTATTTTCACATTATTTGTATTATGTAAACACATTAGGTGCATGCTATACTATCCATACCATGGAAATGGGAAATGGGAAAAGGCACATGGATAGCAATAGCAACTGGCAGATGGATTTCATTTCCACAGCTCTTGCCACTGCACAATTTAATTAACTTTGTTGTTTGGCCTCCGTCAGCAGATGTGTCTTTCAGTTCAGTTTTGCATTTAATTTGCTTGTATTGCTTTTGTTACTGTTGTTGTTTAAATGCATTTCAATATTGTGTCGAAATTTCATTGTCGCTTGTAGTATTTCCGCATTTAATGTACAGCTTGCATTCATTAATTGCATTTCCCCGAGCAAATTTGTGTCAAATTGTTGCTTTTGATTTTATTATTGTTTTATCGATTCGTGCAGAAACTCTGTCAAAGGGTTTTCGCCATATTGTGCTCCTAACTATGACAAATAATTTGCTACTTGTTGCACAAGCACAAAGCAAACTCAATATTTAGGTCAATGTGTAAGCATCTTGTAAGTTCAGTATTTATATTGAAAAAATATATGGCGACCAAACTAGCGATAAATTTTAAGTACATAGATGAGAAAACGCTTGAAATATCAGCATTTTACAACTCTATTTTTGTCACGTTAAAAAAAAACGAAAGAATTTAGAATCAGAAAATAATTATCGAAGCAAACTTTGGCAAACTGATTCAATTTTGATCATATAAATGACCTTCCCAGACATCAAACTGTCACAGCTTTGTCAAATTTTTGGCATCTAGTTTAATTATACATTTCAAATTTATGAATTTTTAAAAAAATTCAATTTTTGATTTTTTTTTGACGAAAAAAGCATACCATTTTTGATTTTTCAAAAATTAGAATCTTGAAATTTTACGTTTAATTGATTGTGGTTGTCTTAATTTGTATAAAAACTATATGTGTCAAATTTGCTTCATTTAAAGACTTATACATATACGGAAGATTTTATATCATTATATTATTTTAAGCTTTAAATCTCTCGCAAGATCGTCTCTCCCAAAGTAAACCTGGATCATCAAATCTCAGTAGTTTAATATAATCCATTAACTGGTACTTAGTTCTTTGGATGCCATCAAAGCATTCTTTCAAATAATCCCCTACATTGCCCCCTCCACACCCCTGACTCTTTCGTAGCATCTGTGAGAGCTGTATCGTCTGGTAAGCTGCTGCTCAGCAGCAAATGCGCCATTTAGCAAAAGCCCATAAACACGTGCCACTTTGGGGAGCCTCGGCATGACCCCTGAACCCCTAGACCCCCCCAGAGCCTGTTGCCTTCTCGTCCTGTCGTCCTGTCACCCTGTCACCCTCTTCTTTCCTATTTCATGTGCCACGGCGTGTTGCAAATTATTTCGACATCTGATTTTAAGCGGAAAACAAGAGATAGAAGCTAACGGAGAGAGAGATTTTGGTGCAGGCACTAAGCACAAAATTACGGAACAGGCAAATGGACGGGACAGCAGGACGTGCAGGACACACGGGCCAGTCCGAGCGGACGCTGTGCCCTCTCCCGGGCCACTTATGGACTTTCTGTGTAAACTTTTGAGTGCATTTTTCGTCGCAGCCAAACAAAAGGCCCGGGCAAACGGACACATTACGTAACCCCCCCTCCTCCCACCATCCGACACAGACTCCACAACCCAGCCGACCCACTCTCTAGCTCGTAGCGTAGCCATCAGTGGTGCAGTGGTGACATTTGCATGAACATAAAAAGCTCATGCACAGCAATTTGCGACTTTGCGAGTGACATCAAACGTGGACAGCGTGGACTCCCAGGCTCGAGGCACAAGGTCCGAGGTCCGAGGTCCGACATCGAGAGCACCTCTCGGACTAGCTCATTTCGTGCCGGGGCATCTATCTAAGCGACTCCTCCCTCCCTTCCCCTCCCCTTAGCACACACACACACACGCCCAGACACACAGACACACACACACAGAGAGAGACAGAGACAACACATTGCACACTTCATTTGATCGCAAGTGAAAGATAATGGAAGAGGCGCCCCCAAAAATGATGTGTTAACGGCAGCGTTAAAAACCTAGAAAAACTCCAACACGGGCAACCTCATTGATTATACACTACAGCTGGGTAAGTTAGCTACTACATACTTACAACAACATTTGGAAAACCATCAAACCATTACAAAAATATATATGCTGAATTATTTTAGCTTAATTCGAGCTAAATTATATCTGCTTTAAGATTAATTTTGTAATACTTATTTTAAATTCTAGTTAACATATTTCTGTATTAATACAAAATCAGCTATCTGTATTATTTTTAGTCAATTTGTAAAGAAGATTTTTAATCAATGGAACAACGGGAACATATTACATCTAAAATAGCTATAATTTTAAAAATGTTGTAAATTTGAAATATATTTTTTTTTATCTGCCAAGACCATGCAAAAAGGGCATTTAAACGTCACTATGACTTCGAAACGGATTTCGTTTTCTTGATTTTCTGCTGATTTTGCGTAAAATGATGGAGAAAATTTATGCCGCCCATGTGTTGAATTTGAAATTCGCTTTTGCTCGACTTTAAGAGCGGATTTTCAAACTCAATGCAACTCAACTATAATGTACATTTGTGTGTGTGTGCGTGTGTGTGTGTTGTGGCTGGGTTGTGTTCCTGGTAGCTGCCACTTCCTGCAAGTCATTTTGATTTATTGCCAATGATTTTCCAAGTTATTGAACAGATTATATGGGCGTTTTGTTTCTTCGTGAAGAGAGCCCACACAGTGGCTGCAAACAATTTGTTTATGTTTTGCCAAAGGAGCCAGAGAGAGTCTCTCAATGTTACTCAACGTATCCTACTCACTATAACTTATGAGCTAGTCGTTAGTTTTTTGCTTTTTTTCTGTTTTTTTTTTTTGTTTTTGTATTCCAACACGCCATTAAATGCAGAGAGCTCAAGTCCGAAGCTTAAATTGAAAATTTGCTCGTTTCTGCAAGAGCAAGTTTTCCAAATGAAATGACAATGGTCTCCAGTCGAATGAAGTTCAGATGCCAAAGTGAATGTGCCATGTAACACACCGGAGGGGAAGAGTAGAGTAAGAGGAGGGTTGGGAGAGGGGTAGACAAGAATGAAGCAGAGTTGCTTATTAAAATTGTGTGTATGTGCAGAGACCTAGAGTCAAATTCTGTGGCCAGCAAATCTTTGGCAACAATGGAGCTAAGAGCAGCGGCGGCCAGGACAGCCAGCAGATTGAATATAATATATATAGTAAGTAGAAAATAACTATAAATATCATATTGCAAAATGGCCAACAGACAACAGACACGGGGACGCGGGGACACTGGGACATGAGTCAGGCACAGTGCAAAGTCACAGTCACTGCCTGATAATAATAATAATAATAATGCTGATAACAAGAACCAAACAAATAGGCGAGTTATGCTACAGAGTAATCATGTTTCAAATACCCTGTGATTGATTGAAAGATATTTTTAGATGAAAATATGGTCATCATTGACTTGAAGTATTTACAATTTCTTTCAATTTTACACCAGTAAAAGAAGAAAATTTAAAAGAGTAAATTTTATTATAAATTATATTTCCAAGTCCTCTATGTTTACATTTATTTTATGTAATATTGCAAAAATATATTAAAATTAATTGTAAAAATATTTAACAATTAATATAAAAAAATAAATAATCTCTCTTTAAAAAATATAAAAAATAAGCCTCCATGGTCACTTTAATATAGTAATACTTTACTTTATAATGTAATACTATGAAATATTTTATATTATTACCTGCTCGCCACAATTACAGGGTATGCAGCAGCTTGCCTGCATTTTGTTTGGTCTTATCGTTTGTGGCTTCTCTATCTTTCAAACTCTATGCAGCCATATAATTGAATTCTAACCCGACGCGCCATCTCCAGGGTAATAAGAAGCAGCAGCAGCAGCAACCACAAACAGACAAACCAGAACCAGAATCAGAACCAGAAACGGTAGCAGAGGCAGCAGCGCCAATAAATGCACATTCAGAACAACACCCCAACCCCAACCACAACGCCAACCTGCTACCTTGTTGCAATTGCTGCCAAAAATGTAATAGAAAAATGGTATATGTGTGTGTTTGCATTCACTGGCAGAAAATTCAATCAGAATTTATTGTTGCCATCCAATGCTGATGACCAGTGCAAAATCGGCTTAAGATTTTCTATTCTACACCAAAAAAAAAGTGACAAAGTTGCCGTTTTTGTTATTATGTGGCAAATTTGGCGGATAGCTAGCAAAATTATTAGCATGACCAATGTAAAATGTTGAACTGGAAAATGTGACATGCTGCGACCGGAAATTGCAATTGCTTTTACCAGCAATATTTGTGACTGGCTTTTAGCGCACAGCACGCATACGCACCGTTGAGCAGGCAAATTAACAAAAGTTGGTATACCCTGTGGAAATATTGGGAATTTCATGTTCCGGATATACATATCGATTTTGGAATTTTAGAATTTTTAAAACATGTTTTGAAGTCGTTTATTATCTCACTATTTGAAATAAAATAAATTTCAACATATTAATAGATCCATAAATTTTGGCGACAGGAATAAAACTATTAATTAAACTTAAAAGTTGAAAAACTATGATATTAGATTTATTTACGTACTAAATTTAAGATGTAAATTGTTGTGAGACAAGCTTCAATACATAATAAATATTATTTCAAATTAAATCCAAGGTATATTCCAGGCAATAAACACATCAATCCAAACCCCTATTGTTAATTATGTTCAACAATGTCCAAATTTTACATTTGTTGTCCGGGCTCCAATTGCAAACCCAATAATACCCCATGCTGTTAATTGCAATTGTGCCAAATGAAATTGTCAAATTTTCCAACAACGCATTGAATTTGTTGCACCACATGTGATAATTTCAGATGCAAGCAGGCAGCATACAAATGATTTACAACAATATCAAGCCTAATGCTGCATATATATACTTAGTTATAGATCACTTGAGAGCTGTTAGTAAAGTGAAGCTTTTTGAGTTTGCTGCGCAATTGAAACAAGTTCGCTGCAGTCGCAATTATCAAAAGCGACTCAAACTCAAAGCTGAGCCAAAGCTTAAGCAACAGGTGGGTAGAGATTCCAGCGGGAATGGAGGCGGCGATGGCTTGTAAAATTTGTTTGCGCTGTGTGGGGACAGTAAATAAAATTCGGGTATATTTCCATTGTGGATCTACAAACAAGAAAATTAAATTTGAGTGTTGATTGAAAAAGTCAAAAGACTCTGAAACGCCTCTGATAAACTCACGACTCTTTTAACCTGTGCTTTAAGTGCTCTGTCTGATTGATAACCAAGAGGCATTGATATATAGGTACATATATATGTATATTCGTTTGCCTTTTTGAATACCGGGCAAAGGAGTGTCCCTTTTTAAGGATTTAAAACCAATGCTGTCTGAGCTGCTCATTGCGCCCAATTGCCTCAAGTGCAAGCCAAGTAGCCAAGGCAACAGACAGCAAGATTTCAACGCAGCCGATAGCTCAAGTATCAGGCGCAACAAATGGCAATCAGTGAGGATGAAGCACCAAAACGCAGACATCCTTATTGCCAGGCACAGCAATAACTGTATCGTGGATAAGGTTAATGAACCGCTTACGCACATTATAACAATACTACACAAAAAGCGGAGGATAATGGAAATTTAATCTCGTTTTGAAATGCTCCAAAATCAAGCATCAGTTAAAAAGTAGGCAAGAACAAACATTTTGCTGGCTTGTCGAAGCTTGACATGTAGAAATTGCTGTTTGAAAATTTACATGAAATCCGAAATTTTGTAAAATTTTAACTTTGAATGTAGAATTAAAACAGATGACAAGCCATGAACAAAATGGCCTCGGAACTCGAAATCCAAAGAGTTTTGACAATGTTATGGGGATTTCAAATATGGAAAGGGCATTTCTAGTGTAACATAAAATTAAACCATATCACGATAGTCTACTAAGAAATACACTCAATAAATTCAGTAAGATTGACGTGCAACGCTAAAAAAAACTGTGCCAACTTGCAATTAAATTCATTTACAACAAATTAAATTAAAGAAAACTCGAGCAACCACAAGAGATACACACACACACACACACACACACACACACACACACACACACAGAGAGCAGCAGCCAAAGACATTCCCATAGTAATTTACCAAAAAAGTTCACCGCAAGCGAAGCTGCCGATCAAAACAAAATAGTTTTTTGTCTTAGTTTTTGTAGTTTTTCTTCTCTTTTTTTTTTTGGCGGCCTCTTTACTTGCGCTGAACCCGTTTTGAGTTCCACTCACTGGCAATTTATTTAAACAATTTACTGACAAAAAGAAAAAGCTTTGCGCTTTGCACTCAAAACAAGTTGAGTTGAGTGATGAGCTGAACTGAGCTGAGCTGAGGTAGGGGAAACAAACAAACATAAAATGCGCATTCAGTTGTTCGTCGGCAGCGAAACGGTTTAAAACGTTCGAGTTTTGAGTTCGTGTGTTTGTTAATTCAACAAAAAGTTAAACAAAAATAGAAAAATATATACTATTTGTGCAAAATGCTGAAACAAATGTTCGCCTGTTTGCTAATTGCCGTGTGTCTCATGCACAGTGGTAAGTTTTTCCGTAAATTGCATTTGAATGAAATTTGAGCATGCAAATGGGTCGCAAATAGGTCAAAACTAATGGAAAATCTGCAAGTGGAAAACCGGTTTGAGTTTTGTAACACCAGTTTAAAGGGCAAAATCAAAGATTGAAAATCCAAAATATCAATGAATTTCTACAAGTTACGAGATACAAAATTACAACACAACCTATTAACTGAAAGTTGTTTGTAGCAAATGAAAGTGAAAACCTGTTTGAATATTGTAACAAAAAAATTAATTAGAAGATAAAATTCCAGTTGAAAAACTTCAAAATACAAAATTTGGGTTTTGACTACTTTTTAAAACTATAGCAAATTATTTTAAAAAATTATTATATGCAGTTTGGAGGGGATACTTTAAAAGCCTTAGAAAATTTAAATTTTGACTCAAATAAATTATACATATGCCAAAAATGTTATTAGTCATTCCTTAATTCTATATGTAGGTATATAAAGAAGTTCAAATCAATAACAAAAGGTAAAATAAATTACACGAAAAGCAATCAAATAAATACGCTAAACAATGTCACTTTATGCACGTAGTATTTGCTTCCAAAACAATTCTTATATATGCATATACTATAGTATATATTTAAAGCTGACTTCATAGCAATAACAAATGTAGACATTAAATGTCTGTTTATAGATAATTCTAAGTGAGGGCGTTACATAATGAACAGAGCGTAACAACCCGAAGGCGGCTCAGGTAAACTGGTTGTAAGCTGATCAAATTTGTATCTCAGATAAAACTCGGCCTTGCCCGTCTACCATACTCATCCCCTCTCACCCATCTTATCTCTCCGCCCAACTGCAGCAACTGCTATTAAATGCTATCAATGCAAATCGCTGACGGATCCCAACTGCAGCAAGGACAAACTGGATGCCAATTCGAATATTCGTCAGGTGGATTGCGACAGTGTGGCCAAGCCGAATACCATGGATCAACTGCAGCCGGTGACCAGGTGCAACAAGGTGGTGACCAGTGGTAAGTGAAAGTGTTACACCCTCAGTAGGCATGTTTTGCATGCCTTGCTTACTTAATGAATAGACGAGCGCACACCTTGAAGACAAATAAATAAAATATTAGTGATGTCATTGCGTAGACGCGACAAAAGTTGTCGACTCAAATAGGAGGCCAAAGTCGTCAATTAGCATATAAAAGATTTCAAAAGCGCTCAAAAAAACGCAATTTGTTGAGTTGGTTTTTATTTTTTTGGTTTTATAGCGAATTCAAATTGTACGACACAAATAAAGCTTTGCGTGGGTTAAACATTTTGAAAAAAATAAATAAAACAACAAATTTGATATAAACAAAACGAGTGTAAAGAAAACAATTGTTCGAAATCTATAAAGAAATGAATCAAGAATTCGATGATTGCATTGTTAAAAATATATAGCCAAAACCAAAAACCAGAAGATTATAAGCACAACACATAGAGTCGTCAAATCGACTAAAAAGTGACTGCATAAAAAATTCTGACAAAGGATCCCATGAGAATTTCAAATCGAAACGATAACAGAGCGCAGAAGGCTGGCACAGAAAATATATATGTAAGTTCTCACAGAAAACTTCGCTGTTGCCTTTTTTCTGTAGTCGTTCGAGCTTGTGGGTAGACGGGGCGCGAGCGGCAATAGATCTACGAGGCAGCCAGTGGCCGAAATTTCGGTTTTTCAGCTTGCGGTGCTTCTCTTCGAAGTGAAGAGTATTTTGGCATAATTAATTAATAATTATGTTATTACAGAACTATCCCCATTATATTAATAATTTAATTTAATATATTTATTTACTTATTTAATGTCGACCAGAGGCAGTCACAGCGGAAATTTGAAATAATTTTTAGCAAATTAAAAGTAATATTATAAAAATGAGTAATAAGTTAAATATTTTTGCAAAGGGTATCTATGCGCTGCTGTTTAATGAATGTACACAGCAGCCGAATATTAGAAAAACATTTGTAGACAGACATAAATGCGAATACATGTAGTTATAACTGTAAACATAGGCAAGTGTGCGTGCATGTTCATGGCGAGATTACACATATGCCATCTTTATGTCCTACAAATTTCATTACGATCGGACAATAAACAAAGAAGTTATTAACGATTCAATGTAACATAGTTTGGGGCCAATGGAAGAAGAAGAAGCAAAGCAAAGCAAAGAATTATGAATGTAAGAACTGGGTACAGGGTATCTGCTAGTCGGGCACTCTCGACTAGAGCACTCATGGTTTTTTTTGGTTTTGTAGCGAATTCAAATCATACGACAGAAATAAAGCTTTGTGTGGGTTAAACATTTGGTATGACATAAAAAAACAACAAATTTGATATAAACAAAACGAGTATAAAGAAAACAATTGTTTAAAAACTAAAAAGAAATGAATCAAGAATTCGATGATTGCATTGTTCAAATATATACCCAAAACTGAAAGAATAATATACAAATTTTTAAATTTGGAGAAAAACCAAATGGAAAATCGAAGACACATTTGAGAACAAAATGTTATTTTATGGGCAGCTGTCGATTGAAAACCAGAAGACTAAAATTTAAATCTTTCAAAAATTGAAAAATATTTTTTAATGCATAGAATGTTTTTTAAATAAAAAATGTATATTAAGGTTAACTTTTCTTTATCTTCCTCTCTTCGTTTTTTTTTATTTTCTGTCTTTAAGCATCGTTGAATATCGAATTCTTAAAGCGTTAAATAAATCATACAATTTAACATATTGTATAAAACAATTCATAAATGTACTAGTTTTTTTTCTAAGAAAAACTATACCTTGAAAACAAAAAATTAAATAATAAATAATGATGTAAATGATGCTATAACTCAAAATTATTATATTATTATTGTTAAAATTTAAAAGAAAATTATATAGAAATAAAACGTTGTACAGGCAGTTCAAATTATTAGAAACTCTCTCGTTAAAGTGACACTCGTTACATTTAGCACGTGATTAAAAAGTTTACTTACCTTATGAAAATACTAAGCTTGATACGAATAAACAACTGATTCTGCTTCTTCTTTTATATACAGATCGGGCAGGTGTAATTGTGTCACGTGACTGCCACTTTGAGGTGGTTGGACAGAAGGAGAACGAGTGCACAGTGACGCACAGTCGCCAGGTGGAGAGCTGTTTCACCTGCAAGGGGGATTTGTGTAATGCTTCCAGCGCTGGACGCTTTTTGGCAATGAGTGCGATGGCGCTAGTTGCCTTGTTCGCCGTGCAGATGGCGCTTTGAGGCGCTGCAGCAAAATTAATATTAAAACAAAATAAAAGAATGCGTGTACAAATTTTAAAGAAATATGTAAATTGGTTTTAAATAAACTGCAACAAGTAGAGAAAGAAATTGCATTTGGAGAAAAATATTGTATATATTTGTATATACATATATACAAAAAAAAAACTAACCTCAAAAAATTCTGCAGGCATCCGAAGCTCATAACCTCATTGGTAGAGACTAAATCCAAGCAATACTTTTCCATTTCGAATAGCTGATTTATTAGTTAATTAATTTAAAACCGACTCCGTAACAAATACAATTATTTTATGTTCAATAAATACACGAACGCGATTGCGATATTAAAATTTGCGTATGGCAACACCGGCTAACAGCAAGTAACGGCGCTTTTTGCACAGCACACACAAATGCATAAATGTGTGTAAGTACGGATATGTAGTTGCTAAACACAAATGAACGTTTTAAAATTCACGCATATACAATGTTTAACTAAACAATCATTTACAGCACTATTCACTTTTCACTTTTCAGACTTTAAATAATTTTGTTTAACACGTTAAAAATCTTAATTACGAGCGAGCAAAACGCGCGACACAGAACGAAACAGGACGGAAAGAGAATCGTAGAAGGTCTCCTTCGGCAGGCGACACACGTCACAATTGCATCGTAACTACTCGTTATGCTGTTGCGTGTAACGTAACACAGCGAGTAACGTAATGGCATGCAATTATCATGCAAAAAATACTAAAAATAGCTTGAAATTGAGTTTTCTGAATTAAACAAAGTATAAAATATTTAAAATTGTTTCAATTATGATAAGTTCTAGGTTTGTAGATCGTTAACAAGAAAGAGATCAAATTGCTTGAATTAGAAAAATAATTTTTATACAAAAATTGTCAAACTACTACTCGATACTTTTGGATCGATACGAAGATCTTTATAGACAATCAGAGATGATTGAATTAAACCAATTGCTTTATTGATTTTGAGCCAGATCTAATTCAAAAATCAATTACAAATATATGTAAAATATAGTTCATATAATTATTTTGTTGTGAGCAATCATGATTTTCGTTCACTCTTTCCGTTACGTTATTCTCTTTTGATTTTCTTGCATAACATTATGTTAATTTATAACAGAAGCTGTTAAAACTACTGTGGGAGTCAAGAGTAAAAGAGCAGGTAGATATTTGATTTAAATGCAAAATACCAACAAGCAAACTTGAGCGTGTTGAATTTAAACTTACATATATTTGTAAATTCATCTTGCTTGAGATTGTGTTTGTAATGAAGTCACATAAAATGCGATGTTAAGGGAGACAATGATTAAGAGCGTTTACAAAGGCAATTTGCTTCGCTTAGCTAATTGGCAAACAAAAGCATTTATTATTTAAATCTTTTATTCTGTTTTGTAAAAATGTACTAATTCTTTGTATTACAATAAAATTTGTAAAGATTCCTTGCTTAAACTAAATATATAAAAAACGGTATATGAAAAATAAGAGATTACATTTTACTCTTAAATATGGTACGGAATGTGTGCGCAGAGAAAATTGATATGTATATATGTATATATAACGATATATATAGGACGGAAATGTATTACAAGTATTAAGTTCTTTTTTTCGAGTCAAGTTGAAGGCACATACAAATTACAGTTAGCTATGGCTACACAGAGAGAGAGAGAGACTACCGTTATTGCCGTAGTAGATGCGCAACGATGCCAACGGTAAATGTGCCAAGGAGAACAGCGATCAAATTGCTCTTCGTCATCCCCGCCCCGTTGCAGCCATCCTTACTATTGCAGGTGCAATATTCCATGAAAATGTTATAGCTGCCAGTGCGCATCAGACAGAAGCGTTCGTCCCCCTCGATGCCCGGCTCCCCCATAAAGGCACAGCTCCGGAAATAACGCCACTCCCCGTGCACCTTCTGTCGAATCTTACGGCACATTGTCGGCCGCACCCCCTTCAAATGTTCCAGGTCGGGAGCCTGTTGACAGTCTGTTATCGCCAGCGTGCTGTTATCGAAAGGATCACCACACTTGGGATCGTTATCGGAGCGACAATCCCAGCATTTGATGCCATAAACTGAAAGAGGAAGAAAATTATATGTTTATTTTATTATTTTTATTTGTTACTACGACTCACCTGTTTGCAGTGCAAAACAGCACAGTAGTGCAGCTAGTAGGCATTTGTCCATTCTTTGCATTTTTAGTCAGGATTCTAATTAATTGAAACTAATTTGTTTAGCAGCAGCAATAATTAATGAAAACAAAATGCGAACACCGCCCTAAAATATATGATGCACGTATCGATAGCTATTTGGGTTAGTATCGATAGCTTGCTTAGCGTTGCCAGCCGGGGCGCAGTTGGTATTTTGTTGGGCTGTTCTGCTAAGTGAGCTGTTAAAGCAAGTATGCTGTAAAATACATTGTTTATATGTACCAGTTACAGTACCAGTTAAAACGTTTTGACTGATCCGGTGTGTGTTCAGCCTTACTAAACGCCATTATTTGGCATGAATATGTTACATTGCATTTACTAACATATTGTATTTAATAGTAACACTGGATGAAACAACAGTGAATAAATTTGTACCATTTGAAAACCAAATACCGTACAATATTTGGTACATTTGTACCACATACAATGAGTACTAATCGTCCGCATAAGCTGTTAACATCTGTTACGTATCGCCCGACCGCCACAATATCAACAGTACAATAACAGCTCTGTAATTTTGGCTGTTAAATTGAATTTTCTTGATTTTCTTCTCTATTATCAGCTGTTTAGCTCTAATAGTACTTATTTAATTTGTATTTATACACTTGACATCACATTGCATTGTAAGAATGCAATTTTTGATTATTTAGAAGACTGTTAATGCAAAATGTTAATCAACATAACAGTCGACTGTTAAGTTATTGATGCCAAATATCATATGGTATTTTTTTATTTCAGTTATTAAACGGACTCGATATTTTCAAGTTGCAACTTGCGGAGTTGCTTTAAAAAAAAAACAAAAAATTGTTTATTTTGTTGCTGGCGCTGTGAACGGTGTGAATGATAGCGCTGACTGCATTACTAACCAAATACACCATCGGTATTATGAGCAATTTAAGCAATGGCAATTTACAACAACAACAACAACAGCAGCAGCAGCAACAGAATAACGGTGAAGCGGTCGCGGGGGCGGTTGCGGCGCCTCTTTTAATAGAGCCACCCGCTGCCGTACATCCCCCTGGCCTTGGTGTCGTTGCTGTGGTGGGCGTGGCACAACGCCAGCAACGCCTCATTCTACAACAACAACAACAGAATCCTGCAGCGGAGGGAAGCGGAATGGAGAGGGGGGGCAGTTGCCTGCTGCGATATGCGAGCCAAAATAGTTTGGATGAATCCTCCCAGAAACACATCCAGCGACCCAACAACAGTGGCTGCAAGGAGCGAGGAACCGTCGGCCAATACAACAACGAACAGCACACAACGAGATCCTTTGATGCCATGAACGAGATGCGAAGGTAAGTGGAGAGAGTAGTCGACCAGCTGAATACCCTGTAAATTAGTATGTGAAGTGTCCCTTAATGTATATTTTATGTCATATACACAGACGTACTAGATGGGAGAGTAAGAATTTCAAAAGTGATCGACTAGGTGATACCCTATTAAGTAGTGTGATGTTTCCTTAAAGAATACAGTTTGTTTTATGTGTCGAAATCAGAGAGACAATAACAAGTTACACTTAAAAGTGTAGTAAAAGTGTACGTGACTAGCGGAATACCCTGTAGAGTGGTATGAAGTGTCCCATATGTTACATGTTATTGAAAATTAGTTTGAATCCGATCAAAATCCTGTTTTAGTACTTACTTCCTAAGTGGAAACTAATTTGAAATTTGCAGCATACTAGCTCTTTTAGTTTGGGCCCTGTATTGATAATCAAAATAAAAAAATCATAATACAAAATTGGATCCATTAATATAAAATTTAAGCTTGGAGCTTTAGCTTCTACCTGTTCTATACAATTAAATAATATACCCTTTACACTATTAATTCAATGAGCATCGCTTTTTCAAAAATATGACGTCGCGTTAAGATTTGTTTATTTTGGTCTTGGCAAAAATACGAAAAACATACTCATAAAGCTATGGGCTAAGATACAAACAGTCGAGACGCGGTCAACTAAACTCAATGTACGAATTGTTGTTGTTGTTGCCCCGATCTCAACCGCATTCTCTCGCATAATTTGCGCATTACGCTTTGTTTGTCTGTTTTGGCCCGCTTCAACTTTTAGCAGATAAGTACGTACCAACACTTATGTATGTATATATACATATATATCGTACATATATATGTATATACATATATTATTTGTCGCTTTATTTGCTTTTGTCAAGAGGCCATTCGCATTATTATTCGACTTTGTAATTTTTGCTTTTATTATGATGAGTTTCGTTATTTGATTTTTGCTTATTAGCGTTTCGTTTTCGCATTTGACAAACATTTTGCCCTTGAACTTGAAGTCGCTTTTGATATTTTAACGAATTCGATCACTTCCCACTTCCGTGTGGCCCACTGATTAGATGTCATATAAATGGAAAACTACCTTAATGGAAATTTTTGTTTATTTTGTTTTTGTTTTAGTTTTTTTTTTTGGTTGCAAACTTGTTTTTAGACTGTTTGTTTTTGTTGTTGTAAGCCAATGCCCTAAACGGGCTTTCGATCCAAAGACTGCACTGTGGTTCAGAAGGTTATTAAACTTTAACGAATTTTCAATGAACTGATTTGGCTTGGCATTGAATATAATGATGAAATATTGAATAAAATATTAAAATTCAATTTTTTATTAGCTTCATTTGTTTAGTAATAATAATGATATTATATGATTTGCACCTATTAGTATTAATCACCCATTAAGTATTTGTTTAAAAATCAGAAATACAGATACAAATATCATCTGAATTGAATGAAAAACTAAAAATCTTATTATTTAGCCAACTTTTTCTTTTCTCAGTTTTGGCATAGTACTTTTAAAGAGCTTTTTGAAAAACCATTTAATAATTAATTCATTTTTCATATTTATTCATAAATGGGATTTTCAGAAATGGGAAGTATACGCTTATTAGAATCATCATTAAATGTGAAAAAATCTTTTGTCTACTTTGCTTTTATATATTTTGTATGTTTAAGTATATATTTTATTATATTTTGTATTTCCCACTGTGCGTGACTTTATAGAAAGTGCATAGCTCAGCTTTTAACTGCTGACCTTACTCAACAGCCACATACCATATGTACCATTCCATTCCATTTTACGCAGACAAAAGCAGCTCTGTGATGTCATCCTGGTGGCTGACGATGTGGAGATCCACGCCCATCGCATGGTTCTCGCCTCCTGCAGCCCCTACTTCTATGCGATGTTCACCAGCTTCGAGGAGTCGCGCAAGGCGCGCATCACGCTGCAAAGTGTGGATGCACGTGCTCTGGAGCTGCTCATCGACTATGTGTACACATCGAATGTGGAGGTGAATGAGGATAATGTGCAGGTCCTGCTGACGGCCGCCAATCTGCTGCAGCTAACAGATGTGCGGGATGCTTGCTGTGATTTCCTGCAGACCCAACTGGATGCCAGCAACTGTCTGGGCATCCGTGAGTTTGCCGATCTGCATGGCTGCCTGGAGCTGCTCAACTATGCGGAGACCTACATTGAGCAACATTTCAAGTGAGTGATTAACTGAACAATCATTTACTATAGAAATGCTGATATGTATATCTTTGATAGCTTATAGTATTTATAGAATACAGAATTATTCATAAATTAAAGCTCAGCTTTACTGCAAAACAGACTACAGAATAGATTTCTGATAGAATACAGATTACAGCTTGGTTTAATGATATATTTAATATCCATCTGATATATAAAACAGAACTGTGTACAAATATATTAGATCATTAAACTGTTTAGTCATTTACTTTAAACAATTGAACACATATTGCATATATATTTAATTAGCTTATAATTTAGCACAATTTATAACACATTCGCTAACTTGTTTCTCTCTCTCTCCGTCCCTCCTTCTACTCTCAGCGAGGTCATTCAGTTTGACGAGTTTCTGAATCTCACACACGATCAGGTCATCAACTTGATAGCCAACGATCGCATCTCGGTGCCAAATGAGGAGCGTGTCTATGAGTGCGTCATTGGCTGGCTGCGCTACGATGTGCCCATGCGGGAGCAGTTCACCTCGGCCCTCATGGAGCACGTGCGTCTGCCCTTCCTCTCCAAGGAGTACATTACACAGCGCGTGGACAAAGAGCTGCTACTCGAGGGCAATATTGTGTGCAAGAATCTAATTATCGAAGCCTTGACCTATCATCTGCTGCCCACGGAAACAAAGTCCGCACGAACTGTGCCTCGCAAACCGGTTGGAATGCCCAAAATACTGCTGGTCATTGGTGGACAAGCGCCGAAGGCTATACGCTCCGTGGAGTGGTATGATCTGCGCGAGGAGAAATGGTATCAGGCCGCCGAGATGCCCAATCGTCGCTGTCGCAGCGGTTTGTCGGTGCTCGGGGATAAGGTCTATGCTGTGGGTGGATTCAATGGATCGTTGCGTGTGCGCACTGTGGATGTTTATGATCCGGCCACGGATCAGTGGGCCAACTGCAGCAACATGGAGGCACGTCGCTCCACGCTGGGCGTGGCTGTACTACATGGCTGTATCTATGCGGTGGGCGGTTTCGATGGCACCACCGGACTGTCCAGCGCTGAGATGTACGATCCCAAGACTGAAATCTGGCGTTTCATTGCCTCCATGTCCACGCGTCGCAGCTCGGTGGGCGTGGGCGTTGTCAATGGATTGCTTTATGCCGTTGGCGGCTACGATGGCTTCTCCCGGCAATGCCTCTCCTCCGTGGAACGCTATAATCCCGATACGGACACCTGGTCAACGGTGGCCGAGATGTCTTCACGTCGCAGCGGCGCTGGCGTTGGCGTCCTCAACAACATACTCTATGCTGTGGGCGGACACGATGGCCCCATGGTGCGCAAATCCGTGGAGGCCTACGACTATGAGTCGAACTTCTGGCGCTCTGTGGCGGACATGTCCTACTGCCGTCGCAATGCTGGCGTCGTTGCCCATGATGGCTTACTCTATGTGGTCGGTGGTGATGATGGCACCTCCAATTTGGCCTCGGTGGAGGTCTATTGCCCGGATTCGGATAGCTGGCGCATACTGCCTGCTCTGATGACCATTGGACGCAGCTATGCGGGCGTCTGTATGATAGATAAGCCCTTGTGAATGGAAGAGCAGGGCGCATTGGCACGGTAAGTGAGCTGGAATCTCTGATATATAATTCACTTTTAATTAACCATTGTTCAATGTTCACTTTTAATTAATGTGTCTTCTCTGCCTTGTCTTACAGTCAAGCAGCCTCGCTGGCCATAGCGCTATTGGATGATGAGAATAGTCAGGCTGAGGGCACCATGGAGGGCGCCGTCGGTGGTGCTGTCTATGGCAACATTGTAGCGCCACCAACGCCTGCCCAACAACAACAACAACAGCAACCAGCCAATCATCCGCACTATGAGAACATCTATGCGCCAATTGGTCAGCCCGGCAACAACAACAACAGCAACAACAATAATAATAATAATAATAACCAACAAGTTGCTGTCGTCATCAATGCCAATGCCAATGCCAATGCCCCTGCAAATGTTGAGGAAGCAGCTCAACAGCCACAACTACAACTACAACCACAACAACAACCACTAGCAACTGAAGCCAATGCCAACAATAATCAGTCACAGCAACAACCACAAGCAGTCCCACAACAACAACAACAGCAACAACAAGCGCGAATGCTGCCCATGAATAATTATCGCAATGATTTGTATGATCGCTCAGCATCAACAGCGGCTGCCTACGATGTTCCAAGAGCGGTGCGCTCCGGCTTGGGCTATCGTCGCAATTTTCGCATAGATATGCAAAATGGTAAGCGAATTGCTGTTAACTATAAACAAAAGTTAATTATGCGCCCATAAATGTGGCAAAAGTTATAAAGTATGCATATACTGATATACTTTAACAGACGAGTTAATAGAGCGCTTCGTCTGGCTGTTTGTGAGTCTCTACGATCTCAAGGACTATAAAAAACTCGAGGTCGCAAATTGAGAATGCTAATTAAAAGCAATACAATACATATAACACATTTAAATTTCATTTTTATGTGCCAAAACCATGCAAAATTAGAAATCTAGAACGCACTTGGCAATTAACACTTTCTCTACTCTCTCCACAGGCAATCGTTATGGCAGTGGCTTGCGCTGTGCACCACTGTATGCGAACAACCGCTCGAATTGTCAGCGCCAGCGCAGCTTTGATGACACCGAATCCACAGATGGCTATAATCTGCCATATGCCGCGGGCACAATGCGCTATGAGAATATCTACGAGCAGATACGCGATGAGCCGCTCTATCGCACCACCACAGCCACCACCACCACCGCAGGTGGTGCAGCAAGCCGTGTGCCGCTTTATACACGTCTAGATGTGCTCGGTCATGGCATTGGACGCATCGAGCGGCATCTGAGCTCCTCGTGCGGCAACATTGATCACTACAATCTGGGTGGACATTATGCGGTGCTCGGTCACTCGCACTATGGCACAGTGGGTCACATACGTCTGAATGCCAATGGTGTCGCAGCGACTGGCAGTAATACAAGTAGCTGCACTGTGCCCAATTGCCAGGGCTACATGGGTGGTGCAGCTGCGACAGCTGCTGGTGCAAGTGCCGCTGCTGCGGCCGCTGCCGCCGCCGCCGCTGCTGGCATGGATTACGGCAATGTCAAAGTGCCAGTCAAGAATAGCGCCAGCTCCTTCTTCAGCTGCTTGCACGGCGAAAACTCGCAGAGCATGACGAATATATACAAAACCACCGCTGCTGCCGTTGCTGCCGCACACCACTGTTCACCACTGACGCCCAATGTATCCATGGAGCGTGCCGCACGCTCTGCTTCAGCTGGTCCTGCAACTGTGGCCATAGCAGCAGCAACTGCAGCAGCAGCAGCATCAGCTGAGGAGCTGGTTAACATTGAGAGCTTGTCGCCGGTACTGATACGCCCAACGGGCGCCATACCCAAAATAAAAGTGGCCAGCAAAGCAGCCAAGGAATCGAGCACAGCCACCGCAGCTGCCAGCTCGAGTGGCGCAGAGAAAGCAGCAGCAGCAACTGGTGCAACTGTCAAAAGTTTCACTCTGGCCAAGAAGACAACTGCTGCAGCAGCAACAGCAACAACAGCAGCAACAACCACAACAACTGCAGCGCGTTCCAATTCCTCTGCGGATGCCGGCAATGGCACCTTGAATCGCATCTCCAAGTCCAGTCTGCAGTGGCTGCTGGTCAACAAGTGGCTGCCACTGTGGATTGGCCAAGGACCCGAGTGCAAGGTAAATATTTTGTCTACCCCTTTTCTCAATGGATAAACTAAACTTCAATCTCTATTCTTCTTCAGGTTATTGACTTCAACTTTATGTTCTCGCGCGATTGCGTCAGCTGCGACACGGCGTCGGTGGCCTCACAAATGTCCAATCCTTATGGCACGCCACGTTTGGGGCTCGGCACGCTGCCGCAGGATATGATGCGGTATCAGGGCAGCACCGCCAGCATGCGACGCGATGCAAATGCAGCAGCAGCAGCAGCAGTTCGACCGCTCCACAGCAATCTGAGTCGCTTGCGCTGCGGCGCCGAGAAGCGTCAGAGCAGCAGCTATCGGCATGAGGATCCCTCCTATGAGAATGTGCATGTTCAATGGCAGAACGGCTTCGAGTTTGGACGCTCGCGGGAATACGATGCCAGCTACAGTCCGCAATTGCAGCAGCAGCAGCAGCGTCCGCTGTTGCAACGCGCACGATCGGAGAGTCCCACGTTCAGCAATCAGCAGCGACGCATGCAACGCGCTGCGGCACAAGCGCAGAATACACAGCAGTCCGCCAAGTTGGCTGATCCTTTCAAGAACTACGAACTGAATGCGGACAACAATAGTTTCAAGCCCAAACAGCCGGCGCCTGTGGAGCTAGGCGATGAACTGGAGGGCGCCGTGGGCGGACAGGCAGCTGCGGAATCGGATGCCGAGCTAACGTTGGAACCTTCAAATTTGAGTGATAACGAGACTGATACAACGACAACAACTACAAAAACAGCAGCAACAGCAAATAGCCAGCAAACAAATACAAGCACTCACGAAGCAAGCGACTAAAAAATTAGAATTACATATTAGGTATGATTAGCATACGTATCCGTTCAGTTGAAAATTTACGATTTTATTTGTACCTTATTTTATATATTTTGTTAAATTAAGTTCCACACTTTTGTACCCCATCAAAATTAGATCTCACAAAAAATTGCAATTGGCCGAGAAAGCATAAAAACTCTAAAAAGAAAACTTAAGTATAATATTAAGGCAAAAAAAACAAAAAAAAAAAACAGACTACTGATATTGTAGAATTTGATACGATTGTGATTCGAGGTGTTTTGTGTAAAAGCTACCAAAGCTCGAATATTTAGCATATTGACTAGACTTTTTTTTTAGATATATTATATATATATATGTATTTGTATGTCTCTCTCTTCAAGTAGCTAAAGCGTTTACCATGGCCATTTAAGAGTTAATATCTATAACAACATGAGGAAACGCAACAATGCAATACAAAAGCGCCATATCATGCACATTATATATACATATATACTTAGGTACATACAAGCATACATACATATACATACATTATATAGAAATATAAGCAATATGCATTTGATAATTAATTTTGAAATGTTCCAATACAAAAAATGTTGTGTTATTTTTAAATGGCACGGCATAAACAAGTCCACTGCCTGCCCCTTCCCCAAATATGAATTAGATAACTACCTATTATAATTATTAGTGTTTTCGGGGCGTGTCCAACGCCCTTCCTTCGATACTTGGCATTTGTTATGTGCACGCGCTTTGTTCACTTTCTAGATGTTAAGTTTTCGGAGCTTCCCTTAAGCATAAAAATGAAATGAAGTGAAAACCATTACAAAACTATCGTTTAGGTCAATTAGAATAACAGGTATTATTTACATGCATACTACTTATATACATATACATATACCATACTATAGACATATACAAAAATTATACAAGAACCCATACAAAAATCATATACAATACTCCAAATATATAGATCCTAAGCATACTTACATGTATTGCGTTTAACTAATTCATAATAAAATTGAAAAAGCAAAAAAAAAAAAAAATAAAATAAATGTAAAGAAAATTGTATGTTTTAAAAAATGTAGTAGTGGTTATTTGGTTGGCTTTGTTTTTATCGTTTTATTTTTATTTTAACAAACTATTATAAAATTGCAAGTTGTTTCGTTCTCATTGCTTTTGCTTGTTGTTCATATACACAGATACAGATACAGATACAATATAATTATTATAAACTAAAAAATACAATATCTGTCATAATATACTTGTATTTTATGTAGATATACATAATGTATATATATATATATCTGCTTTGTTTCACAACTATTGCGCTTGGCTACGACGAATTGGAATTTTTCATAATTTTTGTTTTTATATTTTTTTGCTTACTACATTTCTGATAATGTTTAAATATTTAGCCGATATGTTGTTCGCTATGCACTCTCTCCAAAATCAAGCACAAACATATGTAGTACATATTGAAATATAGTACGTTATATATATATTTTTTGTATGTATGTTTTGTTTTTTGTTTTTTGAAATTCCGTTTCTAAGTTTTCGTATTTTGTTTAGTAGATCTACAAGCTTCATTGTAATTGCTGATAAGTTCTTTAGGATTAGGTATATATTTGTTGCCATTGTTTTTTTTTGTTTTTTGTTTTTCTTTCGTATATTTTATTTGTTTTTGTTGTAGTATACTTCGTTTCACCGCCTCGTTTCAACGCTAACTTAGAATTTACACACACTGAAAACTAAATACTAACTAAAAAAATTCGTTAAAAAATTAGCTCTGAACTATACAAAAACGCTTGAAGCGCGTCCCATACACATAAAATCCCACACATATCAAAAATTGTTTTTATCTCGCACAACTCGGCGCAAGATTCCCACTCAAAACTCGCTCGCTTAAACTCATTGTTTGTGTCCATCTACTTGGGCAACTCATAGATCTGGACGGGCAACGCTTTTGGCGTGATTATCTCATCCTCGAAATCATCATCGTCACCATGGATCGCATAGTCGCCGCCATTGTGCTCGCTCTCGAATTCATTGGGCACAATCTCGACATCGCTGGGACGCACAGTGCTGCGGGATCCTCCGCCAGCCTCGCCGCCATTTCGATCCGATCTCGTTTTAGTCGATTTGGTAATATGATCGCGTAGCATGTGCGAATAGAGTATATCGTCTATATAGTACATGGTGCCCAGATTATAGACAAACACCTCGCTCTCCGTTATCTGTGCATTATTCACGCTCGTATAGTTGCTGCCCGGATTACGTGTGATCTTGATATGACCACCGCCAATCGTCTCAAACACCTCATTGTCCCGCAGATCCCGATTGTAGAGTCGTCCACGCACAAAGTGATTCAATAGCATTTTAATGCCACGCTGGGAAGCCTATAAAGTATATATAAATATTATTATAAGTATAGATTATCTGGTTTTGATCTACTTGCCATAGCCTCATCCGAGAGTCTGTCAAAGCCCAGCTTCTCAAAGGCCCTGTCTTCGGGCACAAAGAACGTATAATTTGCGCCAGAAATGTGGGGAGCTATCTCTGCATTATTCAGATATCTGTGGGGGGTTTTGATAAAAAATTAATATGTTCTTAATTTAATTATATATTATTTCTCCTTTGCATTAACTACGCTGCAGTTCTGATGCGGGCCACTGCTTGACTATTGCCTACCCTTTCAGGTCTAGTCGTGGGCTGGGTTAAGCTGTTGCGATAAAATACACGCCTGGTAGCCCATGCCTAACTCACGTGGTTGAGTCATGGCCGCAGTGGCTCGTTAGCACGGCCCACGACAAGGCCTGTAATGCCTAGTCACGGCTGATGCAAGGCTGATGCAACGACGGGCCTGGCCGTTGGCATGGCCCGTACCTAGACCAGGCTGATAGGCAAAATACATTGCGGTGGGTTAGCCTACGGTTAAGTAGTGACCTGAATGGCTTAGTCAGATGGCTAGGCATGGCCCAGGCATTAGAACTGCAGTAAGCCTTAACTGTTATTTATTCTAATTACTATTTGAATATTACCTTGTAATTTGCGTAAATCTGGAATCACGCTCCAAGGCCAAAAATGAGTGAGATAGAAACTGTGCGCCAAACCACGGGAATGCCAGAAGCGGTGGCGTCTCCTTATCCTTGTGCATCTGCGTTGGATAAATTAAGCTGTAGCTCATATATCACAGGTGTGTGTGTGTGTGTGTGTGTGTGCGTGTGTGTGTGTGTGTATTACCTGATGCAATTTGGAGACCACAGCCTCGGAGACAAATAGGACCTCGGATATGATGAACACCTGATTGCCATTGGAGAGCGTGTAATCTGACATAATGCTCACATTATTCACAGTGGGCGTGGCTGCCGTGCGTGTGTGTGTGTGTGTATGTGGTAAGGTAAGTAAATTTAATCATAAATTCAGTTGGTTGGAAAATAATTGAAATTGCCTGACTTACGTTGGCCGTGGAAGATGACATCCTCGCCGCCCATTGTGTGAACGACCATCTGGTCCATGTTCTTGACATCGGACAAGCGCAAGGGACGCTGCATGGGCAGGAAGTGATTACGCAACACGCTCTCGGTGAACTCGGCCACACTGAACGGATAGAAGCCCCAATCGATGGGATGCCAGCGCTGGAAGGCATTGTCCGATGGTATAAGCACCGTATAGGCATTATCATCCATAATGCGTGTCAGATTGGATTTAGATAGAAAGTGCTGGAACACTTTTGTGCCCGTCTTCATGTTGGCCAGAAATGACATCAATGGGCTCGCCTTCGATTCCTTAATAATGGGCTCCACTTTGGCATGTGCATTCGTTATGTTTGGCTGCTCCAGCGGCTGTGGGTCATTGTAGCGGCTGCAACGGAGTAGGGGCGAGGTCAGAGAGAGGAAGAGAGAGTGGGAGAGAGATGGAGGGGTATACAAGTTAGAAAGTGTGCACAAAAGTTGGAGCATAAAACTTTTTGCCTGTGCCTGATAAATTTCGCATGAGTGCACTTTTTGACCGCAAACAAACTAGCATTAGGAGATACACTCAGCGAAACATATGCGAATTTTGATATAAAAAATAATTATATATAAATAGAGTGATCGCTAGGAATATAGAATTCTCCGGTTCCACAGTTAAATATTATATTTAAAAAAATATGTTATTAATTTTAACTTTCAAGGAGTAGAATTTATGGATAATTAATTATTTTCGACTAAATAAAATGTTTTTTAAACTAGAAACAAAAAATATATATATTTTTATTTTTTTTTTAATTTACATATATATATGTATATGTTATATTAAATACTATGAATTCTTTCACATATGTAAGCTACATGCAATTTTCTCGCAGTGTAAGGACATACTGATTGCACACACTCTGCATGGTGGGCAGGAAACGTGAATTGGTTTGTGGGTTACTACTCACTTGTTCGTTTCCTGTATGTTACGCTTGGAGTAGGGCGATTTTCTATCACCCAAATAACCATCAATTCCAATGGCCATCAAATGCTCATTGATACGCAGCTTGTAGAGTATTTGCTGTCCGTTGAGTAGCCAAACATTGTTGTGGGACTTTTCCAATTTGCGAAAAACGATTTTGTGTCCATTTCCATTACCAAATGACTCCTCCTCTTCCCTGCCGCTGGCCAGCGTATTGTAACTATCAAAGATTTTACCAGGAACCAAATGCTCCAACATGAACTCCTTCAAACGTGGTTTCTCAATGGTCCGCACATCGATTTTGGGAATTATCAGTGTATACGGTGTATCTGTGAAAAGATTTCAGCAATTAGAAAATGCATTCAATTATATTTGTAACTAATTAATAACATATGGCATTTTATAATATTGGCATAAAGTTTTATATTCAGTGTCTCAACTTGTTACTTCATTCCCTCTAATGTCAAGTGCCTAGAATTGTCATCTCTCTACATCAAAATTATATGTGTTTAGTTAATGGATGCCTTCACGTGCGATTTTATAGGTGTGTGTGTGTGCGTAGGCTACGTAATTTTTAGCTTATCATTATTCAGCATGAGTATAACAATGTTATATTGAGCTATGTATAGCAAGTGGCAGTTCTGTGAACTTTCTGTAAAACGTGTTTGTCAAAAGTCTGTTAAATAGAAGCTAGCTTGCAAATTCCAAAGTCCCTAAAAATGCCCTTCCCAGACTTCAACCTCCCATAACTTTGCCAAAACTGATCCGATTCCCGATTCCGGGGTCATTTTGGTCATGGCTTGTCATCTATAACAATTCTACATTCAAAGTTGAGAAATTTCCCGATTTCGGATTTCATGTCAAAAATCATGACAAGATGTTGACAAATGAAGTTCCTAAAAAATACCTTCCCAGACTTCAAAGTGCCATAACTTTGTCAAATCTCAACCGATTTTCAACTCCGAAAGCATTTTAGTCATAGTTTGTCATTTTTGACAATTCTACATTCAAAGTTGAGAAATTTCCCGATTTCGGATTTCATGTCAAAAATCATGACAAGATGTTGACAAATGAAGTCCCTAAAAAATACCTTCCCAGACTTCAAAGTGCCATAACTTTGTCAAATCTCAACCGATTTTCAACTCCGAAGTCATTTTAGTCATGGTTTGTCATTTTTTACAATTCTACATTCAAAGTTGAGAAATTTCCCGATTTCGGATTTCATGTCAAAAATCATGACAAGATGTTGACAAATGAAGTCCCTAAAAAATAACTTCCCAGACTTCAAAAAGCCATAACTTTGTCAAATCTCAACCGATTTTCAACTCCGAAGGCATTTTAGTCATGGTTTGTCATTTTTAACAATTCTACATTCAAAGTTGAGAAATTTCCCGATTTCGGATTTCATGTCAAAAATCATGACAAGATGTTGACAAATGAAGTCCCTAAAAAATACCTTCCCAGACTTCAAAGTGCCATTATTTTGTCAAATCTCAACCGATTTTCAACTCCGAAGGCATTTTAGTCATAGTTTGTCATTTTTGACAATTCTACATTCAAAGTTGAGAAATTTCCCGATTTCGGATTTCATGTCAAAAATCATGACAATATGTTGACAAATGAAGTCCCTAAAAAATACCTTCCCAGACTTCAAAGTGCCATAACTTTGTCAAATCTCAACCGATTTTCAACTCCGAAGGCATTTTTGTCATGGTTTGTCATCTATAACAATTCTACATTCAAAGTTGAGAAATTTCCCGATTTCGGATTTCATGTCAAAAATCATGACAAGAATTGACAAATGAAGTCCCTAAAAATACCTTCCCAGACTTCAAAGTGCCATAACTTTGTCAAATCTCAACCAATTTTCAACTCCGAAGGCATTTTAGTCATGGTTTGTCTTCTATAACAATTCTACATTCAAAGTTGAGAAATTTCCCGATTTCGGATTTCATGTCAAAAATCATGACAAGATGTTGACAAATGAAGTCCCTAAAAAATACCTTCCCAGACTTCAAAGTGCCATAACTTTGTCAAATCTCAACCGATTTTCAACTCCGAAGGCATTTTAGTCATAGTTTGTCATTTTTGACAATTCTACATTCAAAGTTGAGAAATTTCCCGATTTCGGATTTCATGTCAAAAATCATGACAATATGTTGACAAATGAAGTCCCTAAAAAATACCTTCCCAGACTTCAAAGTGCCATAACTTTGTCAAATCTCAACCGATTTTCAACTCCGAAGGCATTTTAGTCATGGTTTGTCATTTTTAACAATTCTACATTCAAAGTTGAGAAATTTCCCGATTTTGGATTTCATGTCAAAAATCATGACAAGATGTTGACAAATGAAGTCCCTAAAAAATACCTTCCCAGACTTCAAAGTGCCATAACTTTGTCAAATCTCAACCGATTTTCAACTCCGAAGGCATTTTAGTCATGGTTTGTCATCTATAACAATTCAACATTCAAAGTTGAGAAATTTCCCGATTTCGGATTTCATGTCAAAAATCATGACAAGATGTTGACAAATGAAGTCCCTAAAAAATACCTTCCCAGACTTCAAAGTGCCATAACTTTGTCAAATCTCAACCGATTTTCAACTCCGAAGTCATTTTAGTCATGGTTTGTCATTTTTAACAATTCTACATTCAAAGTTGAGAAATTTCCCGATTTCGGATTTCATGTCAAAAATCATGACAAGATGTTGACAAATGAAGTCCCTAAAAAATAACTTCCCAGACTTCAAAAAGCCATAACTTTGTCAAATCTCAACCGATTTTCAACTCCGAAGGCATTTTAGTCATGGTTTGTCATTTTTAACAATTCTACATTCAAAGTTGAGAAATTTCCCGATTTCGGATTTCATGTCAAAAATCATGACAAGATGTTGACAAATGAAGTCCCTAAAAATACCTTCCCAGACTTCAAAGTGCCATTATTTTGTCAAATCTCAACCGATTTTCAACTCCGAAGGCATTTTAGTCATAGTTTGTCATTTTTGACAATTCTACATTCAAAGTTGAGAAATTTCCCGATTTCGGATTTCATGTCAAAAATCATGACAATATGTTGACAAATGAAGTCCCTAAAAAATACCTTCCCAGACTTCAAAGTGCCATAACTTTGTCAAATCTCAACCGATTTTCAACTCCGAAGGCATTTTTGTCATGGTTTGTCATCTATAACAATTCTACATTCAAAGTTGAGAAATTTCCCGATTTCGGATTTCATGTCAAAAATCATGACAAGATGTTGACAAATGAAGTCCCTAAAAAATACCTTCCCAGACTTCAAAGTGCCATAACTTTGTCAAATCTCAACCGATTTTCAACTCCGAAGTCATTTTAGTCATGGTTTGTCATTTTTAACAATTCTACATTCAAAGTTGAGAAATTTCCCGATTTCGGATTTCATGTCAAAAATCATGACAAGATGTTGACAAATGAAGTCCCTAAAAAATAACTTCCCAGACTTCAAAAAGCCATAACTTTGTCAAATCTCAACCGATTTTCAACTCCGAAGGCATTTTAGTCATGGTTTGTCATTTTTAACAATTCTACATTCAAAGTTGAGAAATTTCCCGATTTCGGATTTCATGTCAAAAATCATGACAAGATGTTGACAAATGAAGTCCCTAAAAAATACCTTCCCAGACTTCAAAGTGCCATTATTTTGTCAAATCTCAACCGATTTTCAACTCCGAAGGCATTTTAGTCATAGTTTGTCATTTTTGACAATTCTACATTCAAAGTTGAGAAATTTCCCGATTTCGGATTTCATGTCAAAAATCATGACAATATGTTGACAAATGAAGTCCCTAAAAAATACCTTCCCAGACTTCAAAGTGCCATAACTTTGTCAAATCTCAACCGATTTTCAACTCCGAAGGCATTTTTGTCATGGTTTGTCATCTATAACAATTCTACATTCAAAGTTGAGAAATTTCCCGATTTCGGATTTCATGTCAAAAATCATGACAAGAATTGACAAATGAAGTCCCTAAAAATACCTTCCCAGACTTCAAAGTGCCATAACTTTGTCAAATCTCAACCAATTTTCAACTCCGAAGGCATTTTAGTCATGGTTTGTCATCTATAACAATTCTACATTCAAAGTTGAGAAATTTCCCGATTTCGGATTTCATGTCAAAAATCATGACAAGATGTTGACAAATGAAGTCCCTAAAAAATACCTTCCCAGACTTCAAAGTGCCATAACTTTGTCAAATCTCAAACGATTTTCAACTCCAAAGGCATTATAGTCATGGTTTGTCATCTATTACAATTCTACATTCAAAGTTGAGAAATTTCCCGATTTCGGATTTCATGTCAAAAATCATGACAAGATGTTGACAAATGAAGTCCCTAAAAAATACCTTCCCAGACTTCAAAGTGCCATAACTTTGTCATATCTCAACCGATTTCCAACTCCGAAGGCATTTTAGTCATGGTTTGTCATCTATAACAATTCTACATTCAAAGTTGAGAAATTTCCCGATTTCGGATTTCATGTCAAAAATCATGACAAGATGTTGACAAATGAAGTCCCAAAAAAATACCTTCCCAGACTTCAAAGTGCCATAACTTTGTCAAATCTCAAACGATTTTCAACTCCAAAGGCATTATAGTCATGGTTTGTCATCTATAACAATTCTACATTCAAAGTTGAGAAATTTCCCGATTTCGGATTTCATGTCAAAAATCATGACAAGATGTTGACAAATGAAGTCCCTAAAAAATACCTTCCCAGACTTCAAAGTGCCATAACTTTGTCATATCTCAACCGATTTCCAACTCCGAAGGCATTTTAGTCATGGTTTGTCATCTATAACAATTCTACATTCAAAGTTGAGAAATTTCCCGATTTCGGATTTCTTGTCAAAAATCATGACAAGATGTTGACAAATGAAGTCCCTAAAAAATACCTTCCCAGACTTCAAAGTGCCATAACTTTGTCAAATCTCAACCGATTGTCAACTCCGAAGGCATTTTATTCATGGTTTGTCATTTTTAACAATTCTACATTTAAAGTTGAGAAATTTTCCGATTTCGGATTTCTTGTCAAAAATCATGACAAGATGTTGACAAATGAAGTCCCTAAAAAATACCTTCCCAGACTTCAAAGTGCCATAACTTTGTCAAATCTCAACCGATTTTCAACTCCGAAGGCATTTTAGTCATGGTTTGTCATCTATAACAATTCTACATTCAAAGTTGAGAAATTTCCCGATTTCGGATTTCATGTCAAAAATCATGACAAGATGTTGACAAATGAAGTCCCTAAAAAATACCTTCCCAGACTTCAAAGTGCCATAACTTTGTCAAATCTCAACCGATTTTCAACTCCGAAGGCATTTTAGTCATGGTTTGTCATCTATAACAATTCTACATTCAAAGTTGAGAAATTTCCCGATTTCGGATTTCATGTCAAAAATCATGACAAGATGTTGACAAATGAAGTCCCTAAAAAATACCTTCCCAGACTTCAAATTGCCATAACTTTGTCAAATCTCAACCGATTTTCAACTCCGAAGGCATTATAGTCATCTATAACAATTCTACATTCAAAGTTGAGAAATTTCCCGATTTCGGATTTCATGTCAAAAATCATGACAAGATGTTGACAAATGAAGTCCCTAAAAAATACCTTCCCAGACTTCAAAGTGCCATAACTTTGTCAAATCTCAACCGATTTTCAACTCCGAAGGCATTTTAGTCACGGTTTGTCATTTTTAACAATTCTACATTCAAAGTTGAGAAATTTCCCTATTTCGGATTTCATGTCAAAAATCATGACAAGCTGTTGACAAATGAAGTCCCTAAAAAATACCTTCCCAGACTTCAAAGTGCCATAACATGTCAAAAACTATCCAATCTTCAATTCCGATGTCATTTTGATCATGGCTTGTCATCTTTTATTATTCTACATTCAAAGTTGAAAAATTTCAAAATTTCAAATTTCATCATATAATTATTACATAATTATAATTTAAAACTAAAATTCAATGTCAATGCATGTCAACATATTTTTTTTTGAAATCTGGAATTTTTTTTTTTTATTGAATGCGGGTGTATCAATTAGTATATAAACCTTTAGGAAAAGTGAATGTCTTGTGTTCTAGATTGATTTTACATTTCAATTTGATGAACGGAATTATTTCAGATTTTCAGTAATTTTTCATGAATACATGTTCTTAAGTCCCTTGCAATGCCCTTCCATGACTTGAGCTTTTATACTCTTACATAAGTTAAACAAAAGCTTAAAGCTAAGCTATGAAATTACAGTTAAGTCTTCAGAATATATTATGTATATAATAAATGGAAGTTATTTGTTTAATTTGCAAATGCCAATGTTAATTTGTCAGCATTATTTTGGAGTGCTGCCAATGCGCATAAATATTATGATAAAAAAAAATGGAAATTGCGTCTCTGAATTTCAGTTTCAGAAGTTGACTTTAATTTATCATACATTTTTTGCTTGGCCACATTTTCCAATGTCTGGGGCTATTAAGCAAATGAGCTGAACGTTTTAGCCAGCAATCCAGCAAGTCGCCCATTTATCAATGTCGGCACGTGGCGCCACCAAAATGTTGCCGGTGGCAAGTGACCGCTCAGTTGAGCCATGTCCTTGCTAACGGGAATACTGCGCGTGCTGGCGATGTTAGCCACAATTTCCGGCTGCAATATCTACAGATTCGTGCCACATAGTGGCAAGTTTGAGCGGCACCCGCGGTTGCAGCTGCTGGTTACACTGCTGCATTGCTTTTGGCTGCGTCCTTGGGTATTCCTGTCCTGCTATTTGCATATACGCTGGTTTATGCACAGCTTGCTGATCATCGTTTCGGGCAATGTGGATCCGAATGTTTCGGCACCGCCACTGATGATCCTGTATTATCTGAGTTATTTGGTGATGAAATATCAAAACATACTCGCCGCCATATCCATTGCCTATATCTATAAATACCATGTGACACACATTGAAAGGATGCTCAACGAATTTGTGGCGGTATATCAGCGATTTTATCGACGCTATGGCCATGCACCACACATCAATTGGTGGCTCTTTGGCGTTTATATGATCGAGTGTATATGTCTCTCCAGGCACGTAAGTCCACAAACTAAATTCTCTCATGTACCCTATTGGAACAGCGATTCGCCGATGAACAGCCTTATGGGCTGGTCGACAGTGATTTTTGTGGCACTACAACCACTTCTATTGGGACTGCTGGCCCATCTGGGACTGCTGCTGCTGCATGGATACTATGCAGAGGAGCTGCAGCAGCTTCGAACAGACCGGCGACGTCGTACAGCTGCTGTCTACAAGAAGCTGCTGGAACACTATTTATCCTTGATGAAGCTGCGACAGCATTTCGAGCTGCTCCTGCGTCCTTTCGTTTGTGTGGCCATGTTGGGGGAGCTGTTGGGGAATGTCTGTATGATTTGCTTTCACATGCTTATGTATGATATGCATAGCATGGGCTATTTTTTCTACAGCATCGCCATCAATATGATCTATCCTTTGTGCTTTGCATATCAGTGCCACTTTTTTAAATCGGCAGAGCGCCAGTTTGGACACCATTTGCTCCGGTTTAAACACAATTGCCACAAACAGCCGCAAGTAAGTTTTCTTTTTGTATCTCTAAGCTTTTATTTGTTAACGTTTTCGCTTTGCAGCTACAAATCTTCTGTCTGCAAAAGCTGATCCTGTCCAGCGTCTGGGAGCGTGGGAAGTTCAATGTCTTCAATATGAACCGCGGTCATGTTTTGGAGTGTCTGTACTTTAGCTGGGTATTGGCCATGTTTACCAACAGTGTGCTGGTCAACTCGCCTCAGGCCTGGCTGAATCACAATTTGCAGCATAAGACCCAATAGTTGGAGTACTTGTAAAAATCAATACTATATTCATAGATACTCAATTTGTTGAATTTTCTTAATAAACAAAATCTTGCCTTAATTATACCTGTTTTTTTAAATGTAATACTTATGTGTATATATTTTATAATTTATTTTACATAGTTCAAGTTTTGCCTAAATCGCTAAATACTTAATTTATTAAGAAGTATTTGGAATTCAAAGATTTTATTTCCTATAGATATTTTTATTCGAATTTATTATTATATTATAGTATAATAATATAAAAAATATATATATATATATATATTTACCCAAAAAGTAATCAAAAATGATATAAAATGTAAGTCTATCTTTTTTTTGAAACTTATGTTCATATATTAAACATACAGCTATATGTATATCGGTATATATTTGTGTGTTTGTCACTCACCTGTCTTTGTCTTGTAGCCGTACAATTCCAAAACTGGAAAGCCATCGTCGATAAACCGGATAATGTGGTGCCACTTGTCATCTTCCTGGTTGCGCTGCAGTCCCACCAAATCGGGCAGCACTCTGCTCTCAATCAGCCTGGCATTCTTCAGACTCGCATCGATTTGCCGCTCCAAGATTGTGCTGGGTGTTGTATCGCTGCCAGCAGCAGGGGCAGGCACCGAAGAAGCAGCAGCAGCAGAGGCCGCAGCCGACGCTGTGGCAACAGCAGTCGCTGCCAGGAGCAACAATAATGTTGCTGCCGGCACTTGCAACATTTTGCGTGACATTCAAGTTTGTGAGTTTTGGAAAATTGTTTTTAATTGTTGGCACTTTTCAAGAGTTGTTTTTTTTTTATTTATTTATTTTTCTCTGTTTGCTTGTTTTGCACTTGTTTTGTTGTCTGTTGTTCTTTTTTATTTTTATTTTTATGTAGTTTTCAGTTTGAGTTTTCGTTTTACTTATGGTACCACGATTTTATTCATTTTCGCTTGCAAATTTTTGAGCAGACACTTTACATAATTGCCAAGAGCTATACAGAAATGTTTCAAGAGGGGTAGAAGTAGAGAGCGAGAAAGATATATATATATAGCTAGATGGTTCTTCAAGTTTTTATATCACAGATATTTTTAATTAGTTTCTAAAAGTTGCTATTGCAACTCATTTGAATTCGAGGCGTTGAGTCTGAAATTTAATATGTGTTTTGTATGCAAATCAAATCACAGTTTCGTTTTTTTTTCTTCTTCTTTATATTATAAACGCTATGCCCAGAATAGTTTGAGCTGATCACGATCGAATTTGCATCGCTTCACTGGTATATATACAATGTATATATAGTTGCCACACAAATGGCACAGTTACGTTGCAGTTTTACCATATTTGGCTGGCAGCTCGACGCGACTGGGAAAAGCCGAAAAAAACCCGTCTTTGACACGCTTTTCGTGACAGTTTTCCAGCAACAAAGTCGCTGTTTGCCTGCCTGAAGCTGCAATAGTTAAAGATAATTTTTGTATCCCAAACGGCTTGCGAATTTAGATGGAAAATTTGCAAAGCTCGGTTTCTTTTTTTCTTTTTTTCTTTCATTTTTTTTTTGCGTATGCTCGTATGATAAACAACCATAAAATGCGACAATTTGTTTATTTGCTGACCTTTGTGCTTAAATCTGATCGCATACAAGGCTGACAGTCGGCGGCACAGGCACAGATACAAATACAGTTGCAGATACAGACATAGCTACAGATACAGAAACAGATACAGATACAGGCACAAGTTACGGATACAGATACAGATACAGGCAGCTAAATGTGAAGAAAGTAAATTAATTTCAATTGAAGTTGACAAACTAACTACGGCCAACTACGGCGTAAATAAATCCAAACTGTGACACAAGCACTTGGGCGGCAAATACTTAGAACTAATCAAAATATAATAAAGAGATCTGCGACATATTAAATAATAAATATATATTATTTTATATATTTCTCTTCAATATTTTCACACACAAAAATATGTTTTGAAATTTGATATTATGTGCTTTTCTTTAACATGATTTAAAACACTTGGCAGACTTTTCACCTTTGTCGTCCATTTAGCGAACCGAACCGAACCGAACCAATTCCCGTTTCATACTGCAGGTCTGGGCGCAATAGGCGCTCAGCCGGGAGTCCAAAACGGGCTTAACGAATGCCCCCAGTTGGAAATGGGATGACACACAGAAAAACCTGTTTGTCTGGCAGCGCCATTTAAAGAGTATTATGGACTTCTTAAAAATATGTGTGACAAATGCATGCAAATCTAATATTTACTGTATTTATAAATTAAATTTGTAATGATACATGACTAAATTTAATATTGTCAATATTTTTTTTGTAATCAGGAATGAAACTTTATGTATAGTTCTGTAAGTTTTAAATCTTTTTCCCTGCTTTTATATATTATAGATTTCATTATAAAATATAATAATACAAATAATTGTATTTTTTAGCATATTTTCTTTTAGTCTTGTCTACAAATTTTGTTTCAGTGTACTTGTACATTTTCCACCGGGCACTTATCACTTATCACAAACGCTCATTATTCATGATTATGCTTTGGTTTTGGTTTATGTGCAAAATTGTGCAACTGACTTCGCGTCTCGACGTTGTCCCGGTCTCATATGGACCCCCTGCCCCCTGTTCCTATAGGTCTGAGAGTCTCATTCTCTCTCTTTCTCTCTCTCTCTCTATTTCTCTCTCTGTCTGTCTGCAATTGCTGTGATTATTGTTGTTGCCGAACGGGGCAACTGAATCGCCGCCGGTGTCCGCTGGGCTGCATTACAAAAGCACAAGTAAAAGAACTCGAACTCGAATTCGAACTCGTAGGTTTCTCGAATTAACATTTTCGGCTTCTTGACTGTGCGCCGACAGCTTTATAATAAAAGTCTCGTGCACTGTTATTATTATTATATATATATACAATTTTTTTTTTTAGTCTGTTGCTCATTGTTGGTCTCTCTTTTCATTTGTGGAATGCTCCGACCCAACATTGTAATTGATATTATTGTCAGGCGGATATTTTATTTTTAGTCGCCTTTCAATAGGCAGCAGGGCTCTGACTGCATTTCATATGCATAGTGAGTGATGATGATTATCTTGATTGAAAGTGTATTGTAATTTTGAATGAACATTTCTTACATTTTATATACTCTGTAACCCATCAAAATGGAATATATATATTAAATATTATAATGTAATGAGAACTTTAAAAGAACTTCAAGATAAGATATTTATCATGGTATTATAAAAACGATTTGAGTATAGTGTATACCACAGTCGAGCACTCCCGAATAGATGATTCCTATTTTCTTTATTTTTGTAAGTAAAGTACAAATATTTGCAAATAGATAAAGTTGATTAATAACAAGGCATTTATAATAGAAATAATTATGCAGTACCAATTAAATAAATTTAATCTTAATTGCACAACTTTGGGAAATTTTACCCCAGACAATTAGATAGTACTTCCACATACTTATCTATTATACTTATCATTGTATGCCTTACCCTCTTTTACGATGAAAAAAAACTATGCTGAACTTTAAATCTAATATATTTGCTAACCATATGAGAGCTAATGCATTAGCCAATTAAAAGCAACATTTGTTGCAGCAAATTGTTGATAATTGTGTAACAACATTTCCCCTAGCATGAGTTTCAGGTATTTTTAATTACGCTCGCGCTTTTGTTAGCGGTACTTTCTCAACTTTCGTTTAGCACGTTATATGCTGCACGTATGATTAAAAAATTCTTGTGAAACAATTTTCATGGGTTTACAAATGCCGGTAAATCAAGGCGAGCACGTACACACACACACACACACACACACACACACACACATATATAAACAAACTTGTTATTAAGGGGAAGTGAGGCAGGGGGGGGGGGCGGGAGAGAGAGATGCGAGTACAGCATTTTCCGAGCTGCAAACTAAACGGGAACGAAGAATGCTCAACTGCGAAGCAAGCTTTGTTGTCCAAATTGTGTATACGAAAAATGGGGAAAACTATATACTACTACTACAACTACAACTACTACTAGAGTACCGCTACTACAAGCAACAAGAGTAACAACAACAACAAAGCCGCTGCGGCTGCTGCGTTTGTGTATCCAGAGTGCAAACCAATTGAAATTAATTTGCATAATATACGATACGACAGTTAGCTGGACATTCAGCAATAGAATTACAGGGCCCAACTGCATTTCGCATAGCGCTTGCTAATTCTGGATAATTCACAGTTTATTGCACTTGGCGTTTTCTTGCACAATTTTCTCTCGCATTCGCATTTCTCTGGCAAATACACACAGGCACCAACAATTCATGCCACTTTGCCACATGTGGCTAGTTAATTAGTTTAGTTTTCAGCTTTTGTTTTTAATTAATTGTACTTCGCGACTTTTGCATCATTGCTTAATTAGATTATATATATATATGTATATATGTTTTGCAAATATTTTTACTACATTTTTACTGTGTTTCACTTGATGATACTTTTGCCTCGCTTTCGCACAGCTCGCGCGCCTTCTTCAACAAACTGATTGCGTCTGTTGTGCCGGAAAATTTACGACAAATTGCGAAGCTTTCGCGTTGCTTGCGTCGTTGCTAGACGCAGTCGTCAACGTTGTCATCATCGGGCTCCTTGGGCACTGACTAGGGTTGTCAGGTTGCCATGCATCACATAAGCTTTGCGATTTGTGCTCGAATATAAACAACATAATTTTTTTCATATTTTCCATAGTTTGCTAAATACATAATACTGCTTTCATTACTTTTTATCAATCTTTGTTTGCTTCAAATATTTATAAAAGCTCGAAGCTTATGCCACCGTTAGTCAAGACGCATGAAAGGTAGTTGGCTTAAAAAGCTTCAACGTTACGGCCATTCGATTGTCGCTTAAAGTTACAAAAGCTTAAGTCTGGACAAAAACCAGTAAAGTTGCCAGCATCAAATACATAAATATAACACATACGCACTGTTGCTCAGGAAAAATGCTTATGTAAAAATATAATTAATTAATAATTGATTTAAAACGTAAATAAAACATTAAAAATTAATTACGCACAAATAAAAAACAAATAGTAAATATGGGTTAATATAAAAAAAACAAAAAAATTAAATATTTATATAACAATTTAAAGCGAACTTTGAATACATGAAATAAATAACTAAGTTCAGTGTAATTTGACCAAACGAACTCATTATATGCTATTAATTAACATAACTTCTTCAATTGCTTGCATATGCAATAACATATTCATCAAGTATACGCCATGCGTAGCAGCAACAGCATGAAATAATTAACACATTAGCGGGCTGATTTATTTGTGATATTCATAAACATAATATGCTGGCATCATTGGCAAGCGACACGTGACAATATGAAACGAGCATAAAATATGCCAGCTCAATTTGTTTGCAATCCGCAAACATTAACACAATAAATAAACAAATATGCCACGTGGCAAGCAGAACAATGCAACACATACTATTAAATGTCAAATTAATTTTCATGCCATTAAATGCAGTAACCAAAAAAAAAAGAGGAAAAAATGGCGAAAAATGACAAAAAACAAACAAACACTCAACAATCGAACAGAAGGCAATAAAATCAATGTTAAAAGTATAAATATTAAAATAGTTGATGGTACTAAATGAAACAGTTGGGTTTAGGTAGCCGAAGATTGGATACCCTTGCAGACAGTTGACAGATTGTAATTATAAATTATATATATAAATATTCCGATTATGTATCGATGAAAGGGTATACTAGGGTCAACTAGTTGGTTACAGACTTTGGGAACTAAGCGTCACGTACTTTGAATCTAAATAAATATAGTGCAGACAACTGCCTGGCAATCAACAGTGTGCTGGACACACCATTGTCCTTGCAGTTGGCTGGCAAAACAAAAATGGGAAAAAAATTGAGAGAAATAACGAAAAATAGCTAAATGACATGAAAGGCCAATGGCCAAACAAAAGTCCAACGAGGTCGGTGCACACAGCAAACTTTGCGGTTAAAACTAAAGTGGCCTGTTAGGCTTTCAGAAAAGTGTCCAAAAACTTTGGCATAGAAAGAATGCAGCTCATCTGCATTTGGCCACACAGTTTTTGGTGTGGTTCTCTGTCTCTCTTTTTTTTTTTTTTTTTTTTTGTTTTTTGTTTTGTTTGTTTCTGCGCTTTAATATTTCAACACATTTTGCACTGCAGTTGCACAGTGGCGGCAGAACTAGCCCCAGGACGTTGCCTCACGCTCGATGTGTCTCTTTTGTGGTAATTTATGCATGTTGTTTGCGTACTCTTGACTTTTTAGGCATTTACTCGTTATAGAATAAATAACATATGTCACAGAACGTTTTGACATGTTCGTTACATTTAAAACACACATAAAGTATAACAAGAATTTTTTACATATTTTCTTTTGATATTTTCAAAGAACTTTTCATTTTTAGAATTTATGTAAACAAAAAATAAGTTTTATTATTTTCAAAAGACAATTATCATTGCATTCAAATTTATGTTAAAATTAAATTCTATCAGAATTCGGAAAAAACCTTTTGCAATTACTATACTAAGAAATTTTCATATAAATATAACATTTGTATGGAAGAGATTAAATATGCAGTAGTAAATTGCCTTCTCAACTGTCTACTTTGCATCTAAAATTGTTAAGCTTTCTGGCCAAAAGCGAATAAGAGTCAAGCGACGCACAGTTGTTGGCCATGAATTCCGTTTATTTTCGTTTGAAACAATTCTAAATTTCTGGTTGGAACTCAGTCAGTTGTCAGTTAGTGCGGCTGAGCAGCAGCTTATCACAGAATTGGCAGTTAGACTTAATTGAATATTCAAATGCTCTTGTGTGCAAATCAGAAATGCGACATTTTATTGGATGGCTTAAACTATAAAGTGTTGTCCGACAAGGCCTTCAGTTGTTTGCCTGAATTTAAAGTGAAATGTTTTAGCTAATTCCATTACTTTCAATTATAAAATGCATATTTTACTGGCATTTTAATGCATAGCGTTTAAAAATAATTAATCTAATTGAAAGAGTTGCGGTTGTTTTTTGCATTTTTAGCTGACAAAAAAATATATAAAAATTGTACATGCATAATTTACATATGCGAGTACATAATACACAATAAATATTTTTCAATTTTTTTATGACTAATTTAATTTATTAACTAGTTTCAACTTGTATGTTAAATTTTCACTTACTCAGTTTGTCCTGCGATTGGATTTGAGCGCCTGAAAGGCTAAATGAAAAGCGTTCAACTGAGATTTACTTAAGCAAATGCGAAGACACATTTCCCTAGACAGCAGCCACATGGCAGAAGACAAAAAGGAGCAGCAATTGCTGTTTGATCCTTGAGTCCTTACAAAATGTGCAATCTTGTTTATTTACACAGTTGTCCTGCAAGCTTTTAGTGTACAATTGACTATGTCAATAAATGTTCTGTTTTATTTTCCAAAATGGAATATATTAAAATGCTTTGCATATGCATAATTCAAGGCCTTAAATATTAAAAAAAATTAAATAAATATTCATTTGCAGAGCAGTACAATAAATGAAGTCAACTTCTGTTTAAATAAATAAAATATTGATAATATGAGGCAATGGAGTAATAAGTTACAAGATTAATAAACACGACTACAATATGCTCTGCAAATTTTTAAATAAATAAAGCACAGAGTAATATAAAAAATAATTATGTCTTTGAGTAAAAAAATTTAACTGCAGTTTAATATTTAAATTTACAGGGTATCGTTAAAGAAGTACAATTCATAGCTGCATTTGCTGTGTTTAATGTAAATCTGAAAAGCACAAAGCACAGTCCAGTTTTTGCAACGAAATCTTTTCGCAGCCAAAGAAAAATTATGTGTAAAGGACATGGCTGGCTTCTAATTAGAACGTTACTAGCTGGTGAAACTAGAAAAAAAAACCGAAAGAAAATAGAAAACAAAGGCCACGCCTTTGGCTTGGCACTAAATTTATGCTTCGTCCTTGGCATCGTCATCGCAATCGCCATCACCATCGCCATCGCCATCGCCATTGCCATCGCCATTGCCGTCAACAAACGGAAACGACATTAATGCTTAAGCTAAGCGCATTCGCCATTATAATTAAATACGCCGGCAACGACGACGCGACCCTCTAGTCTGGGCCACGAGCCACACTCGTAACACACACACACAGATATACTTACACACACACACATATATATGCACACAGAGCACAGTGTACAGTGCAAATAATTAGCATGGCTCGAAATTCTGTGAGTAATTAAGGTAAGTCAGCTGTTCCACTCTTTTTTGCTGCCAGCGCAAATTAAAGTTGCAGCTTTTTTGTTGCTTTGATGCCAGCTGATGAGATTTGTGTTGGTCTGCTTTCAAAATCGTTTGTAACTATTAAAGTGTAATCTGTGAGCGGTATGCTTTAATGTGTATACCCTGTATTAAAAACAGGTTTTAAGAGACAAAATGTTGACTTTAAAAGTCAATTAGTGCAGTTCTTATATTAAAATTCCCATGATTCCAACTAGATACAACTGCAAATATTTATATCATATGTGACTAATATTGTAATTATTATTGTTTGCGGTTTTAATTCTGATTCAGAATTAATTTGGAATTTCCAATAAATTTTTATTACGGTGCCATAAATATTTTCTATGCCTGACTCTAGTTTCGTTTGAGTTATTGTTCAGCTTCATTGTCAACAGTTTTGTTGTTTTACATTTTCGATTTCATTGTCATTTCATGCAACAAGTAAATAACAATTAGTTGGGTCTCATTGACAGAGGTTTGGTTATCTCAAAATTCACTTCAAACTCTTCTGGTATAGAACACACATTTAATGGATTGCATGGTTCATTTATTGGTCGTAAAAAGCGTTTTGATTACACTTAGCGGGTTCGTATATAACACGGCCGTATCAAGTCTACAGAGAGTTATATAAAAGATTACATATATACTTGTAGCTTGATTTAGACTTGCACTAAGAAATCGAAAAGTTTTCGTTTTGTTTTTAGTTTTTGATAATTTAATAGAATTTTATTTAAAAGCTAGTTGATATCAGTATTAACTATATAATGCCTTAATCAGCAAAAGTCTTTTTAACTTGTGATAATTTTCAATAAGTTTGCACAACACTTAAGACCCGAGATAAATTTGCACAAAGGAGAACTCAACGGTATATCGTCACATTAGTCACAGTTTTGCGGGGTGAGGGTTATGTCATTGGCAGAGGTGACTCAGCCGATCACCGGACCTTGATGCTCTGCACTTCCAGCCAGATCATGAATGCTGCAATGCACACATAGCCGACCACAATGAGCAGCACTTGCAGGACACTGGCGGTGAAGACCTGCACCACCAGGAGCACGGTGCCCAGCAGAAAGACGCTCGATAGAAAGGCAAGCAGCAATATGGTGGACCAGCTGCGAAACCACGCCTGTCGCTTATCCGGCGGCGGTATATAGATCGGCTTCAGTGGACTGTATTCCTTGCGATACTGTGTCTCATAGCCGCTGGTAAAATCAATCTCATCGTGGCCACCCAGCGGTGTCGTCGGGTTTGACGCCAACTGCTTCACGTCCGTGTCCATGCCGCAATGCGTTCGTCTTTTAACTAAATGGCGTTTATCGACGACCCAGCTCCGAGCACCGAGCAGCGGCAGCGGCAGCAGCAGTTGTTGTCTGCCTCATTATCAGAGCGCAAAGGTGTTAATTGAGGCAACAACAACAGCTACAACAACACAACAACAGCGACTGACAAATGTGTTCAGCATATACAATATATACACATAGATATATTTTTTTTCGTGACTCAGATAAGATAAGAAACTGAGAGACTATTTCGATTTTTGGTACGTCTCTTTCAAAAGTGCAACCTTATCAATTATGACTTCAGCAACAACAAAAATATGTATGTACTAATTACGCTCTGACAAATTTGTATTTATTTGTTTGTTTTTCTTTTTATTTTTCTTTTTGTTTGTTGACTTTTTTTGCATTGTTGTCGTCATTCTCACACTCATTTTTCGAGTTTGAAAATTTGTAAAATACAATAAACACAAAACCAAATCTTTGTGACGTATGGCTATAGCAACTGAACAGTTTGTATCCACAATATTGATATATACAATCGAGAACTGAAATGCCGACCTCCGTAGATAAGTTATCCAAGTAAGCCAGTCATTAAAATAGCTGAACAACGAGTTTCCGAATACTAATGCCAGAGTAGACTTTGATATACGGTTCGAGATACAGTTCAGAACTGAAGGTGACAAATTCAGAGCGTAATTAAAGCTACTGTAGTTGGAAGTATTATGTGTGTATGCCAGATTAGGGTATATATATATATATAAGTTTAAGTTTCTTACTTACTTATTCGTTTCACATATTTAAAATTAAATTTATATGTTTGCAACGTTTTATTTGTAATAAAACATATTTATTTCAAAATACAAATAATTACCATTTATAAATTACATGTATTACGTAATTGTGACTTTAGACATATTTTGTTTATTTTTCATGTTGTGCATAATTATACCCTGTGTGCATTAAGTGGATACAACGGGTATTATGTTATATAGGGTTTATAAATAATTCAATTATTACTACAGCTAAAGATACGAAATTATAAATTATGATTATAAAAATAAAGTAATCAAAATAATATTTTTTTAAAAATATTTAATTAGCAATTACTAAAACTGGTTTAAATTTGTAACTAATTCTACTGTGCTCCTTCTATACTGTAAGCCTTATTCCAGGATATCTGCTTATCAAGCACTTTAAGCTATTCATTCTTGCTAAATTTGTAGTTTGCCCATATAAACCGATCACAATTTTACTGACAAACAAACACATACAAAAATACTCAGCTATGCAGTAAATTTCTGTTTGCGCTTTACAAATATTTGCTGTTGATATTTACAATCGTATTTTTTGTTAATGCCAATGTAAAACAATGGAAATGTGTAAAATATTTGAACCATTGATTACATATGTCGTTTCTTGTTTGCAATTAAATAAAATACTGTGTTGGTAGCTAGACGATAAATAAACAAATTGTCAACGTGATAATGTGAACTAATTTGGCGATGATATAACAATTATTTAATTACAAAGCGTCAATTAAATTACATGAAATTGATACTGATTGATATACTGTATATTTTTGAGCTGTGTAAAATGTTCTCTAAATTATATAAATCGTATTACTTTATTTTATTTATTTATCTGAAATTATAAAATTGTCTGTAGTGCACATTTATGCAGAGAGAGTATTAAATCTTTCTAGTCTTCCATGGCAAGTTATAAATTATGATTGATGTGAGCTAAGAAATCGAATGAAAATATATATATACATATATATATTCAACAGTCAAAGGCAACAACAATTTTGTGGACATAATGCCACTACTTTGTGTATAATTTGTATATAAGTACATTCCATGAAGCGCGATAAAGCGCGGAGGAGCAAAAGATTTCTTGGAATGCTTCATGCTGACTTGTGCATAATTTCTGCGGCTTGCAATTGAAACTGAAATTCAGCGCATAAAAACAAACAATATTTGTGGCTGCCGCCGATGCCCGAGTGCCACAATTGCTTCAGTTTGCCAATTGCCCTTAAACTGATAACAACGCGGAAAGAATTTGAATTTGAATTTGATTTTTTATTTTTATTTTTAATACGTAATTGTATTCTGTTGCATTATGGGGTAAATAATTTGTATAACATGCATTGGAAATGCTTATGAAATGTGCCATCTTTCAAGTGAAATCAGTGAAATGCTGCTGGACAGCTGCGAGGAGCCCGACGAGATCCCACAGCTGATCATTGATGTTGGCCAGCTGGAGACGCAGCTGACGAATCTGCCGGATCTGCCGGATGAAGAGTGCTCTGAACGCTTGTCTGCTTGCAAGTCGATTGCCTTTTTAAAATCACTTAACTTAACCAATTTGGGCATATTATTTTGTGTGCTCTACAACTGTTTTATTGTTGTTGTATTAGTCGGATCATATGTACACTCCAAGCTGGCGCATTAAATTATGTAAAATATTAAGTGGTTTATTTATCCTTTTTGTAAAAATGTTTTATATATATTTGATCAACTTATTTGCTAGCTGCACCTCAGCTGCAGCTGCAAGTTAAAGTTGACGAGATAATTGGCTAAAATGTCTGACAACGCTTATGCAGCATTAGAGCAGCACGAGTTTACTCACAAATCGACAGTCCCTAAACGCATTTCAACTTTGTCCTCTTGGCGACTACATACATACTTATATCCATTGCTGCCAAACAATTTAAGTTGTTACCAAAGTCATCAGCATTCTAGCTGCGGCTACCACTCAGCAAAAACTTGCCCCTGTTGCAGTTTCTTCTTTTTTTTTTTTGTATACCCTGTGACTAGCTAATCGGTAAAAAGGTTAGTTGAAAAGTCTGGGAAATACATATGTTTGTATAGGTCACAGTTATTATGATAGTTAACTTCTGGTAACATATAACATCTGGTAACAAAACGGATTATGAACCAACATTAAGTGCAGGGTATCTAGCAGCTGATCATACTCTCTGCTAGAGCATTGTAACTTGTTTTTTTTTGTTGTTTGTTTGCGTCTTTTTTCAAGTGACAAACTTTTCATAGCTACTGCGCATTTGCATAATACTGAAACCCTCAGAGACATGGAGCATACTGCAACGTCGAGCAGTTGCCAGATCAAAGGACGAAAGGAGTAGTAGTTGCCTTTGATGCTGCTTAGCAATTAGACAAATCTGCAGCTCGTTGCTGACAAACCAATTCAATTCGTTAGCCATCTCTGGTCAAAAATATATAGTATGACCGCAGGCGCAGCTCCCGCTCCCCCCTCCGTCACGCTCTCACTCTCTCGCTGGCTTATGAATTACGAGAGCCTTTGGCCTTGCCAGGAACTTCAGGCCAGGATGCTCGAGGTTGGTGGCTGCTGCTAGCTGCAACTGTGCCGTATTTCATAACGCCTGTCATTGTGGTTGTGCGCTGCTCTTTTTGGCCACAATTCACCGAGCACTTTGGTGGCGCGCCCAACTTTTTGCGGAGGCCCAAAACTTTTTGGCGGCTCGCACTTTTCAATTGTTTTTGTCGGCTGCCCCTTATCTAGGTACACATTTGTTTAGCCCACTTTCGCTTTAAGCGCCGTGCGACATTAATCTTTAAGCCTGCATTTTGTGCACCTTAGCGCTGGCTCATTATTCAAATCTAAGACCATGCTCAAAGTGGCAGCAACGGGAAACAGAACAGAACAGAACAGAAAAAATCAAAATTCATGAGGCACTGTGCGAGAATTATAGCGACTTTCTTGACGGTTTTTAAGGCGTCCTCCCCTCCCACTCCCATTGACTGGGCCCGAATGCGTTTGTTGTTGCAAACTTTTTCCATCAAAAGTTTCGGTTTTCGATACGCTTGCTGCCTCTGCTGCGACGTCGACGTCGACATCCACATCGGCTGCCTTCCTGCCAAGTGCCACTTCCGCTTTGCGTCAGCGCACACCACTGTGGCGCACAAAAGTGTGACTGAAGTGGCTCTGCCAGAGCCAACACCCCCCCTGCCGCCGCCTGCTGACTGCAGCAACATCAGCTCTGTAACACACAGGTGTTAATTAACTGAGGCCCCCTCCTTGCCTGCAGCAGCTCGCGGGGCCGAGTAGTAAAATTTTAAATTGCAACCCGGTCCAAATTAATGAGACTTGCATTTGTACGCATCATGTTTTGGCCAAAAGCCGACCGCAGGGATTTTATTTTATGTGGTTTTGTTTTTGGTAGTTAAGCCAAAGTTAAGCCCAACTTTTTGGTGGATCACACCAAAACAGTCGGAGAGGGGCGTGCGGTTTCTTGTTATTAGCTATGCAGATACTTAATCCCCGACAAATAAAGTCGTTATTATCTAGGGGCTATCAAGCTGTATTTGAATTGCAGAAGTGGATGTGAGTAATTTTAACTAATATAACTTCACCAAAACTGAACCGATGTTGAATCCAAAGGCCATAAAAGTCATGATTTGTCATCTTTATTAATTCTGCAATCAAAAATGGAGTGCTAAAAAAATTTCAGTTTTTCTGTCTCATTTTATGACACAAATGTGAAGATCCTAAATCCCTAAAAACGCCCTTCCCAGACTTCAAAGTGCCATAACTTTGTCAAAACTGATCCAATTCCCGATTCCAAGGTCATTTAAGTCATGGTTTGTCATTTTCAACAATTCTACATTCAAAGTTGAGAAATTTCCCGATTTCGGATTTCATGTCAAAAATCATGACAAGATGTTGACAAATGAAGTCCCTAAAAAATACCTTCCCAGACTTCAAAGTGCCATAACTTTGTCAATTCTCAACCGATTTTCAACTCCGAAGGCATTTTAGTCATGGTTTGTCATCTATAACAATTCTACATTCAATGTTGAAAAATTTCCCGATTTCGGATTTCATGTCAAAAATCATGACAAGATGTTGAGTTATAAAAATTTTGGTATTGGTTTGTCATATTTATTAACTCAGCATTCAAAGTTGAGGAACTTCAGTTTTTCTGGCTTTGTGTTTTTCATATAAACCGAATAAACTACATTTTTTTCGCTATTTGACATTTAGAATTAAAAATATTAAAGTATTTTTTTTTTTCATAAATATCTCACTCTACACTCATCAAATATTTTTAAAGTATGAACTGGCTTTACGCATTTGCTTAGCTATTTACGGCTCCTGCGCAGTTATGTAGAAAAATTGCCTGTGGGCTGAAATGAGAAATAAATTTGAAGTATTTACATGCAAAAATACCAGCCACATGCAGTTACTTGTGCAATGTTAATTAAGAACATGTTGAAATATGTAAAAAAAGATGAAGTTATTTATAATAACAAATAATTAATGTAAGTATTATTATGGGTAACTTATAAATACACTGATGCTTAGTTGTGCTTCGATTTTTACTTATTTTCTTGTGAATTGTTGATGCTTTCTAAAATTAATTGAAGCATGGACTACACACATACGCACACAGATGCAATTTGCATCAACATTAAATCCAATTAATAAATAATGAGCATGTCCTGTGCTCTGGCTCGCCTGTCCGCCTGACATGTTGTGTTGTCCTTGCCAGCAACTTCATGTCCTTCACAGCTGCATATATAGTTATTGGGAGCTGCGGGGAGCGGCATCGATGCTGCAGGAGAGTGAAATTAGTTACGGTGTCGCACAATGATGCTTGGCACGACGACATCCTGTCACCCTTCTGCTCCATGCGTCTGTGACTAAGTGCAAGAATGCTTGATCTATCATCATTAGTTGACCATGTCACAGCAGACACTTGGCCCCATTGATTTAGGTGCTCCAAATTGCGCTCAACTGGTCAGCTGCTTAGCAGACAAACTCAGATCTAGTTTGAAGCCGTGTCGAACGATATAGATATAATTTCAAGGACTACTGCTAAGTTTTACTTGAACTTTGTTGTAACTGTTGTTCAAAGTAATTGGCTATCAATATGTGCAAAACTTGCATTGAATTATTGTTATAAATTGTTGTGCATATATATTTTTTCTATTTCAAAGTCTAAACATTCTTGTATTTGCCTATCTATAGTATTTTGATATGAAATACTTTTAGCTAAAATAATATACAAATTATGCAGCTTGTTAATTTCATAACAAATATTTAATGTAACAGAGCACATTCAATTAAAAGCTCGCAAATTTTCGGATACATTAATCATACTAACACCAAACAAACTAATTAAAATGTCGCTTAAACACAATTATTTTTGGTTTTATTTGCACTTGTAGGGCAATTAAAATGCATAATTAACACATAAATCAGCATTGATCAGAAAGTACATGCTGTGTATAAATACAGCACTTTGGGCTATAATTAAACAGTTCAAGTTGCAAATAGCTATATTATAGTGGACTAAACTGTACGCAATGCAATATCGCTTATCTTCAGCAACGGAGAAAAGTAACGGCATCCATTTGATTTTTAAGAGAGAGATAAGCTTTTTGTTGCTTTTACTTTATGCACTTCTCTTCTTTGACGTTCTGCGTGAGAGATTATACCGTATGTATATCTATATATAAATACGAACTTGGCTTTGTAGCTTTAGTCTTGTTAAACAAACCCAACTAATTAGTTTGTGTAAAACCGTTGCTCGTATTTTGCACTACTTCATTGTCAGTTTCGTTGAATAAAATATGTATATTAAATACTTGAAATGTGCGTGAACCATTAAAAGAATTAAATGATACAAAACGTGCTCTTTATGTCGATTTAAATGATATTAAAATATTTGCACAACATGATGCAACATATACTTATTTATTATCAGCATTTAAACGATAAAATGTTTCCTTTTCGGAAAATACACACAATCTGCTTACCGTTATCATAAAGAATATTAACTTTAACCGTTTGAATAAAATATATACGCTTTGGCAAAATGAATGCAGCATTTAATCAGCATTCAAATGTGTTGCAATAAAGGACAAATATTTCTAATATGATAATGAAACATTTGACTAATTGCCTGCCCACTTAAAATTAATTTGGTAAGTATTTTGACAGTTAATTTTTTGCGGTTATTTAATTAAGAAAAAGCCAAAATTAAATCGGCTGGCACTGGGAATTTGGGTCATCGCCGCTTGGGGCAGCAAAATGTATGCAAAAATAAGTGCAACTACTGGAATTTAATTAAATGCGTGCATAAATTATATATTATAATGGCACACGCATACAATCACACATCATGTGTGTGTGTATGTGTGTTTGTATTACACTCAGGTTAATGCACAGCCCCACAGTGCATAGCCATGGGCATAATTATTGCCAAATATCAGATTCTGTGCGCCAAAAAGTATGCAGAATTGCAGCATGGGTGTGTGTCTGCACCTCGTCCTGTGGAGCCTGTCGTCGTGCTTGTCCTTGTCCTGCAACATTATTAATGCAATCGCACTGGTGATAGCAGCACCCCACTTGCGAGACCATAATCATTTGCCCCACATGCTCATCATGCAGTTAAAGAGCCCAAGGCAGCCTCAAAGCACTTTCTCCCCCATTTCGCCAGCATTCTTGAAAAAAGAAATGCATTTTTTAAAACATGCATAAAATATTAATAAGTATTTATTTTAATATTTAAATAATAATATTTTAATTTTGAAAATTCATATTTATTTCTTATAGTTTAAATTGACCTTCTTAAGTACTTTTAATGGACTTTCCACTGATCTTTTGAATGTCTAAAAGGCGAGACTTAATTAAATGCTATAATTATAATGCCAAACTATTTATACACTCATAAAATAATTAATAACTTAATAATTTTTGATGAAGAATTTTAGTATAGAATTCGGTGGAAAACGTTTTTGGGAACACATCCATTGAGATATTATTGTAACAATGGAATGGCGCTTTTGGGTATGAGTTGGCAATGTCACTGTTTCAATTCGCAAGCATGTAATTCACACGCATGCCTATAATTTGCCATGCACCCACAAACACACACGCACACACACATGCATGTTGGTTTTTGGGGCAGCGCTGCTGTTCCCTCCGCAGCTTCCGCTCATCGTTTGTTTAAAGCAATTTCCACATTGTTGTCATTGCTGTTGTTGCTGTTGTTGTTGTTGTTGTTGTTGTTGTAGTCGTCCTGGTATGGCAGCCGTTGCCATAATAAGGCCATTGTTTATGTTGTTCCTGATGGCATTAATACCATTGTAATTTCAATATTTAGTCGACCACTTAATAATGTGCGGCTTACTAATGATTATTAATTATTGTTGAATACTTGTTGTCATTTTGTTGTTGCTGTTGCATTTGCTAACCGGTTGATTATGCCCGTATGTGTCTGCTATGTATCGGTTACACTGGCAAAACGGTTAACCGCATATTCGATACGAATTATTCCAATGCGTCGGAGGTGATTCATTTTGGTCAACGCTTACACAAATGTCGAACGGTTATCAGTTCAATGCATTCGTGATTTATGGTCAGTATAAATTCGATTCATTATGGCTGCAATATTAACAGCTAACAGAGCAGGCAGGATTTCCTAAGGTGATTTACTTTATGGTGATTAGCATAAGTTAATGAGCTCTGACTTTTGCAGGTTTGACTTATTTGGTAAAATATATTAACAAATAGAAAAAAAATTAAAAATCTATATATTTTTTTTTCTTAAATTTAAAGTTTACACAAAAAATTAAACTCGTTTAGTTATTAATTTTTATATTTTAAAACACTTTTTTTATATATATATATATGTACATTTAATTATCTATTAATATTCCTTGAGATATATACAAATCACATTTTATAAAAATCTCCCTCAACGATTCGGCCCCATTTCAAATTATTAGCATCGTCCAATAGTTACAGGCATATTATGCACTCCATTAGCAGATCATCGATAAGCTGTGGCCTCCATTTGTGGCAAAGCACACACAGAAAGCATGGCTTATGGCGCACAACTAATTACGAGTATGGCTAACAATTAAATGCCATTTATTATCTTTGGTTTTGGCGCTGGCAAAAACAATGAATTATAGCTACTAATTAAATCACCAAATTACAAGCACGCACATTACATAAATTGTAAATTAGATGCTGCCAGCCGCAAAATCCCGCAGGAATTGTTTACGTAAATCTCAAATTAATGTCAAGTCATTGGCACGTCTGAGAATAAAATTAAAATGCAGCAGCTCTAGCTCAATTTGAAGCTAAGTAGCTGTAAATGTGTTCAAGTCACATTTGCAAAATGAAAACGTGTAAAAATTCTGACTAAGAAGTGTAATCCTTGAAGGCAGCCAAGTCATGACATATTTATGTGGCTAGCACAAAATCAGCGAAAGTTCAACAAGATGATGATGAATTATTTTGAGTATATATACTTAATTATTTATTTTATCTTTTTTAAGTTTGTAACTCAACGCTTTAAAAGATAAAAAAAAATAGAACGGAATATTTAAGCTTTTTTTTTTTTAAAACTTTTTGCTTATTTTTCCGATCTTGGAGTGATTTTTTGTAGTATTTCTGCAGAATTAGATCGAATTTATTAAATTGCATGTGAGTTTTCCATCGATGGATAAAAGAGTTTTAGAAAAATAATGCGGCAACAGTTTGAAATTTTTTTTAATTTTTTTTTTTTGATTTTCTTTTTGCTAGCTTAGATGAACTTTTACAAAATTCAGACTAAATCAGCCATTTAATTTCAGAAAATTTAATAAAACCTGTTTCATTTCGGCCATATTTAGTTGAAATCGAAAATGGGAACAAGCTCACTTAACGTTTTCATTTGCAGCTTTCCGGCACGTTTCAACAGTACTCAACGTAACTCATCATCACATATTTTGATAGTAAGTTGTAATGACGGTATCGCAAGTGGTAAAAATGACACAAAAAAAAGTAGTAGGAAAACAGTCAAGTCCCAAAACCAGCTGACAAGCTCGAAAGCTGTGTGCGGAAGTGGGCTGCTTGGGGGTTGAGTGGGGGGTTGAGTGGGGGACTGCTGTCAGCAGCTGACTCAAGGCTGTCTATCATGTGGGTGGAGAGCGTATGTAGATCAGGTTTGGTAAGCAAAGTGCATAAGCCAATGTCCTCTGGAGGAAAGTCATACCGTACGCTCTCTGGCAGCATTGCAACTCGACCTAAGCTCAGCTCACATTTCACTCACTTTGGCTGTGACTATAAAAACAATTTATGCAACATTTTTGCAATGCGTTTCAGCCGCATGCCACACCGAATTTGGCACGCACACAGACAACGAGGCATGCCCCCAAACCAGTGCCGTAGTGCAAAATACGCATTAAATGCGCAAAGCGTGTGGCACGCGCTGAGATTGCCGAGCACAGAGCGGGGACCGTGTGAATATGTTGTCAAAATCTCAAGAGGATTTTAGCTTTGCTTTCTTTTGTTTTCCGACGGTTGTTGCTGTTGCTGTTGTTGCTGTTCTTGTTGCTGTTGAAAGCAGTCAGCTGCCAAGCATATTTCAAACTCCACTCGTAAGTGGGCTAAGTGGCTGCTTACAGATACATTTGCGTAACGTCTTCTCTCCTCGGCGCATATCACTTTTATTTGAGTTTGCGTTTTGCATTAGGCATATTACGCATACGCCACAGAGCCACATCCTATTCAACTTACACACAGGCACACACACACACAGATTGACGATGTGGCTGCTTCTTCATCTTCGTCTACATCTACATCATCTTCCATTTTTAGTCTAGCGAAATTAGAAGCTTATGATTTTTGCCTTGCTCTAAGCCCTGCTAATGGCTCCAGCTTATGCTCTTTATCATTTTTTGTTATTGTTTATTTTTGCTGACGAACTTCGCTGTAAGCCTGTGCAAATTTGCTTTAATTTCCTGTGCGGTTGCTGAATTAAACTAAATTTCCGGTGCACGCTGTAAATTCTGTGGCGTGGTTTGCGTTTAAATAGTGAAAGTTAAGTATACGCAAGGTATTGCAATCAGCTTTAACCTTTAAAGGCACTAAACAGAAAAATAGAAAAATAGTATTGAAAGAAAAGAAATTATTCAGCTGTTCTTATATCTGGGAATTGAGCATGTGTACCACTTTTGATGCCATAAGAAATTGCATAAAAGCAAACGAGCTGCGACCGCGGAAAAACACAGAAGAATAAAAAAGCACTATGTAAAATGCATTTTTTACGTAAAAGTTTTTATCGAAAGTTTTCCCATTCTTTTTTGTTTTTGTTCGAGCATCATATGTGCTGCTTAGCTGACCAGATAGATACACGAGTTCAGCGTACTATATACTATATATATACACTATGCATTAGCTTTAATGTTGTTTATGGATTTTTGTGGACTTGCATTTTTGGCTGATTTTATTGTTGCTCTGCCACATGCATCATTTATGGTGCACAACATCAAATGCATGCTTGTTTGCCTTGAAAACTTTATTTATTACACACATACACTCACGCATACTCTCTCATTTATACATGCGTAAGCGCCAATGTCAATGTTTATTGATGCAAAACAAGATTTTGCTCGCTCGCGCAAAGGAAAACGCAATTTCAAGTTGTCTTTTTGTTCGCTCTCATTCAGTGATTGTCTGTTGTTCGAAATATTTTTAAAAGACAGTTTTTTTATGGCAAAGAAAATGTATGTGTGTGGGTGAAATGTATTTTCTTTTTGTGGCATTACTTGTGTTGGTTTATTGACTATGAAAAATCCGAGCAGGCTTACTTAAAAGAGCATAACATGTTATGGGATTGTTTCTAAGTAGATTAAGTTTGGCTATTTGCTCAATCTCTTGCTTAAATATGTAAAAGGGCTCTCTACATAATAATATTCATCTTTATTATGCCCGAAATTCATAAAAATTGTTGCTACCAACGTATATGTTTGTTAATTTAATTTATATTTTCCGGAATAATCATGAGTTTTTTGAAGAAAAAACTCAACTGCTATTCGACTATGAAAATTACAATTTAATGTTATACAAAACATAAATAGAACGCTACGCTGATTTTCGGTTGGATTTAAATATTTATTTGCATTTGCTCATTTCAAATGCAAGGCACGTCACAAAACCATCAGCGGCAATATCGCGGCATGCCACAGACCAAATACAAAATGCTAAATGCGCAATAATGCGCTCACGCTCCACGCTCACCTGCCGTGAAAATATCACAAATAATTTTTTAACGCTTTCCACACACAGTGCAATCAGTTCGTTATGTGGGGGGAGCAGATGGAAATATTTAAATCGTTGTGATGGCATTTTAAGGTTTGACTTCAATTTCAAGGCAATTGTTTTGTAATATTAATAATAGTTATAATTTTTGCCTTAAAAAACAAACTATTACAATTAAAGATAGTTACAATAGATTAAGTATTTGGATACAAATTACAATTAAGAAAAGTTCCTTTAGTGAAGTTCTCTTTACTTAATTCCTCCAATCTCTTACCACATTCGCAAACCCGAAGAGCTTATTGTCTTGCCTGAATAGTGGCTCAGTTGTTGTTTTTGCCAGCACTTACAGTAATTACACGCAAAGCAATTTGCACTTTTGCCCCCAAAAATTTGAAAACCATTTTGCTTGTGGCGAGTCAACAGGTCGTATGCGCAATGCCCCTCAGAGCAACTTGTAACTTGTAGCGTGCGTGCTTTGTAGACAAGCTGATTGCGCAATCAGCATTAGAGCATGATGGAAACAATGTCATCTTGCTAACGCGCTCCCCTCGCACCCCTCTCACCCCACGCTCCCCTCGCGAGCTGCTGCTGGAATTTAAACATCAAGTGGCATCTTTAGATGTTGTCACTTGTCTTTGTCATGTTTGCACTTGGCTTTAATGGCTGCCCGCGCTGCTTGTTGGCGGTTTTGCCGCAACAATTTCAACTGATTTTGCCCCAAAACCTTTTGCAGCGCTTCTGTGACAGTATTTCCGACAGCATTTAAACACCAAACATCATTGCACTTTCGTTGTAATCAAAAGTTTTCACGGTGTGTGTTTCTGTACTTGTGTTAATGGTGTGCGTTAGTCTACAGTAATTTGCTCTCCGCTTTGTGGTGTTTTAGCATGATTACTTTGTCTGTCTATGTGTGTGTATGCGTGTGTCTGTGTGTGTGCTGTCTGTTAATTGTGCTGATTTCCCAGCTGCAGCTGCCGGCGGCATTAACTGGCAAAAAGCGTTGGAAAATTGAAATAAAATGAAGATAAATTAACCTGCTACCTGTTTGGAATCCATTAACTCATGCAAACTTTGGCGTGTTTACCAAGCGGGGTAAGCGAAATGATTTCTGAATATTTCTTTTAGTTTTCAATTAAGAATTTGCAATTAAAAAATATACGTGGAGTTTATTATGAATTAATTTTATAGTTTCATTATTTATTATGTACAAAGCGGAGGAGCAGGGAAATGCTGATTTTTTTTCCAGGTTTTTATTTTATGTAAGAAACTATTTACCTAAAATTGCAGCATGTTTATTTCGCTATTAATTAAATAAGAAAATGATTACTTCTTATTAACCTCAATTTCCTTAGCTTGCATACTTGTATCTGTGTCTCAGCTTTCACATACACACACACACACACACACACACTCATGCATTTTTGCACCCACTTTGTTGCCTACAATCAAAGTTATTATTAGGCATGAAAATATAACCAAATAGCACTTGATTATTATTCAGTATCTGCCTTTAGAGTTGTGTCGCTTTTGTTTGCTGTGTCGTTGTGGTGGGGGGAGGCGGGGAGGGGCAGGCATTTGCTAAACGGGGCACGGGGCGTCAATTATGCTAACAACCTACCAAACACTCATAATCACTCCACAGACCATCGTTTAGATAAGCGCGAAGGCGCGTTAAGCAAAACGCTGCGGGATATGCTTGAACCGTGAGCCTAGACAAATCCAAATACTTGAGAGGGAGTGCGGGGGGGTTGTGAAACAAAAGGCATAACAAGCTGAATAAATAGCGCGATAAATGCCATAAACAAGAGACGAAAAGTTTTAGCAATGAACGCAAAAGAAACAACAACAAAAAAACACTGGCAAAGTCCAATAAAAGTCACGTTGCCACAATGTGAAGTCAGCAGAAAGACCAATGTAAGTCCTTGTCCAAGTCCGTGTCCGAGTCCAAGTCCGAGTCCGAGTCCAAGTCCTCGTTGGAGTGCATAAAAAGGAAACTGCGTGCTGTAATTGCTTAAAGAAAACCCTTGCGTACAATTTGCAACTAGGTGGCAACGCTGTCGCGCATTGTGTACCGGTAACAACTCTCAAAGGACGAGATTTATGCGATTGCCGATAAGAATCACAACCAAGCGGCAATTGCGCTCAAGTCTCTTTGTACTCTAATGGCATTTGTGGGCGTTGCCAGCAGCTGGGTTTGGGGCTGAGAGTCCTGCCTGACATTGTCCTTGCCACTGTTTTATACTTTCAATGGGTATTGTCTTGTTCTAGCAGCTAATAATACGCTGCATAGTAGCGTATTTGTAGTTGTGTTCTTGTCTTGACTTTTAATTTTTATTTATTGTCCTGTAAGTACGTACTTCAATTAAATTGAACAAACTTGTTTTCCATTTTATTAATTGCAGTGTTGTTATTGTAATATGTGTTTTACATTTGTTGTTGTATTACAAGTTTGCTCTTAATGAGACACAATTTAATTGGCCTAAAGTACTTTGCAGTCTCCTTTTTTTTTGGAATATTTATGATAATTGTTTGGCGCTATTTCTGTAAAAGCACCGCCAAAGTGGGGGAGTCGCAACAGTTGGGGGGCGTGAGAGGAGGGTTCAATAGCCAGAAGCCATACATATTTATGACATTCAGTTTATGACGACTCATGAATATGAAGTTGGCCATAGCGAAAGATGCTTATAGAGATGTCTAGACAGACTGCTTAATAAAGTAGCGCGGGCACTTCAAACTTTGTATTGAATTGTAGATAATTTTGACAATTTAAAATCGCTGAAATGTAATTATTTTAAATCATAAAAATTAACATTGGTTTATTAACTCTAAATTATATGAATTATGGATACTTTTTTAAGCATTATTTTAAATCATAAAAATAGACGTTAGTTTATAAACTCAAATTTATTCGAGTTATAAATACTTTTGTTAGCAACATTTAATTTAAAATCGCTGAAATTTAATTATTTTTAATCATCAAAACAGACGTTGGCTTACTAACTCTTAATGATATGAATTATAAATAAATTAAATTATTTTAATCATAAATTACAAATAAGTAAAAAAACAAAAATACGTTGGTTTATTATTTGAAATTGTTTTTATTCACATTGCATTCTTTTCATATATAATTCAATATTATTGAAAGCTTTAATTACTTTCTAATTACAAATTACAACTTAAGCAAATATTATGATATTATGCAACTCGCAAGTAACTTGAAATTCAGCTGGAAGTTTTCACTTCACATTCAGCGCATAGCAAAGAGCAAAGGGAAACTTTATCGCATAATTTACAGCTATGCAGTGTGCCATTAGGGGGCAACTCATTTCAACTAGACACTGGCAGTACCAACAAGTTACACGTGCCACACTGAATGCTGCTACAAATTTTCGCTATCAACGCGAGGAATGCGACGCTATCAGCAACATTCATCATCAGCTGCCAAACAATTGACAACATAAAGCGCAGAGTACCGCTAACACTAAAATCCCCCCTCAACTGGCAGATATGTATATCCACCTGAAATGAAACTTTTGAATTTTGATTGCGCTGCTGCGCTGACGTTGACTGCGACCTCGACTGCGGCAGTGACTGGGGCAGCGTTCATTGTTGTTGTTGTCGGGTGCTTGGTTTTTATCACAAGGCACTCGTCATTCGAGACTATGGGAGCGCCAGTGTCGAGCACTTCATATGCAAAGTATGATCCACTTAATGCGATTTATAATGCCCCTCCCTCGTTCGCAGCATGCAAATATATTAAGCAGAGTGACTACCACTAGTAGAGAAACTAAACTACATTTCGCTACAGCCACAGCCACAGCCTGAGCCTCGGTCTCAGTCTCTGTCTCGGTCGCAGTCTCAGTTGAGCCTTGTAGCAGCTGTAGCTGTAGCTCTCTGGTTCATATACGCCAAGCTCGTTTGTTCCGCCTGTCATGGCCACGTTGCTGTCACCCATCACAGCCATCGCAGCCATCACCCTTCGCCCGTCAACGTCGCTCTAGTCGTCCTTCGATGATGCTGCGCTTTCATTCATGGCGATTATGCTAGGGCGCCATTGTTTCCTTAGCTTAGAAAATCCATTTCGAATCCCAGTTTAGTGCAAATTTATACGGTGAATAGAATTTTTTTTTGTTTTTTTTTTGTGTTTTGCCTGTGCCACATTTTATTTTTTGCATTTTCTTGTTTAAATTTAACGCTAGGACCAACAAAAAAAAAAATGCATATCTATGTTTGTATTTCAAATTATATGTATGTATGTTACTCTGCATATCGCGCCCTCGACTGTTACGTAATTGTAAGCTTTCCACTTAGAAAAGTTGTAACCATGATGCTTGAAATGCACAAGAGGGCAACAACTGGTGACACACGGGGCGTATGCGTAATATTGTTAACCATTGTTCTTAGCCTGGCTGCCCGCTGGGCATTCGACGTTGTCTTGCAAAACGAAAAAAATATATATTTTGTTTAAATGTAAGCGCATATGTGTGTGCAGCTTAGTTGTTTCCACCCCAATTCGCAAAACTGAAAATAATATGTGTAGCATACTTTTTGGGGAGCATGCAAAAATTATTAAAAGAGTAGTCAGGTTAAGTTTGAAGGTATATAGATATATGTATAGGCTAGATATAGATATGCTGGAAAATAGTTTAAAACCTTATAATCTGTGATAATCTGTAGTTGTAGTTGAGAATTCCTGAGCACCGATTGTGCTACTAGCCATAGAGAATGGCCTGCCATCCAGCCAAGTTAGACACTCATTAGCAAGTACTTAAAAACTATTCGTGCAACAGCTGTCATGTGGCACTCACGTGGCTGCTGCTGCTGCTGCTGCCGTTGCTGCAAGCGCAATATTTATTATGTGGCATGTAGTCGAGGTAACAAATGTCAACATGCGACATATTCCGAGCAACTGACAGCTCGGGTCTCCGGGGGCCACACCCCCTGGTGGTTAATTAAAAAATGTTAATGTTCGTTGGCATTGGGTAAATGTGTTGACTTGCATTTTCGTTGGCTTGCGAGCGTTGCAAGTATGATTAATATTTAATTTAGCGCTTTACACTTTAATCTTCTATCTCGCCGGCAGAGTTACGGGCCATTTAGCCGCGACTAACTCATTTCTGTGTTAACTACTCGTCCTCTGCTTCCTCTCCTGTTTTTTATGTTGCCATCCTTTGCTGTGGAAGGCGGGCGCTGTCAATGAGCTCATTAAATTGCAATTCGTGGCACATTATTTCAAAGTAATGGAGTGCGTACTCAACGTAGATTACTTACCTCTTCTTTTCTGTTTTGTTTCTGCAGTTTCTGCAGTTTCTCTTTTTTTATATTTTGTTGCTTCTGCAAGTTTCACTGCAGCTATAATTGAAGGTGTCTGGAGTTCTACTTACGGTTTGTTCATTATGAATTATGCACTCTTTGAGCTGTGCGAATAATTTAACTGAAATTGTACAAAAATCCTATGAAGCGAGCTGCGGCTGTTCGGCTGGAAGGAAAGTGGTTACGACAAAGTTTCGCTCTACAGTAAGAAAGCGAATAAAAAGTTTTATAAGTTTGCTTTAAATATAATTAACTCGTTATTAATAACAGAACTTAGCTCTTAACGTGGCTAAAAAAAAAGTTTCTGTGGTGGGAATATGTGGGTATATTTTATAGTTTTTATATTATTTTTACCATTACTAACAAATGTGAATTTTATGATTGTTTGTTGTTTGACGGTTGAAATTAAATCCCCAGCAGATGCTGAAATTAATTTTTGGGGTTTAATTATCAAGTTTTACTATCGGTTGACTTAGAGGAACAAAGACAAAGCTCAACAACGAAACTAACTAGCTTTAAATTGCAGAATTTTAAAAAAGGCCACTTTATATAAAATATTAAATAACTCTAAAGCAACTCTATTTTGCACAGCGCCCACACTTGACATTTTTTTTTGTGACAGACCAATAAAAATATCTACAGGGCGAACATTAACCAAATTGTCACAGAATTCGCAACATGCATGTGACAGTTGCTTGTGGCTCCGACAACAACTCCGTGTGTCAACACTCCTGTGTATGTGAATGTGTGTGTGTGTTTGTGTGTGTGTGTCTGTTGGGCTGTATATGTGTATGTTGGTCAGATTGTAGCCGCCTGCTTGCTGTTGTTTCGGAGCGCACCACCTACCCCAAAAAATCATCATTGAAATATGTTTTTTGTCTGCAACAGAACATGCCGAAAGCTGCTTGCAGCAGGAGCAGCAGGGGCAGAGCATCCTGCGACCAGGCCACAGTTACCGCTGCAGGCGGCCGGACGACCGCACACAAAAACCATAAACAAAACCTTCATTAATCTTATTCAATGTCCTGCACATACTTACATGTGGCCAAAGGATTTTTGCCATGCACATATTTCGCACTGTTTTCTTTAGCCGCACTTGAAATATAAACAATTTGCACATTTTAAGTTGATTTCATGCGCAAAGCTCCAGAGGCAGAAAAACACACACACACACACACACTCAGCTGCTGAGTTCGACTGCAGCAGTCACGCATTGCATACGTGTGTATTAAGTATACGTCGCGTGTTGTCCAGCGAATTGGCTTGGGGGCGCCCCCAGCCTCAGCTGCACATAAATCCACTTGGCAACTTTATTTGCACTACGTGCAGACAGACAGATAAACATTCAACACATTGCTGGCAAATTTAAAATATGGCATTTAAATAAATACGAATTATGTAACAGTTTTTGCCATTCTAATATATTCCATTGGCAATTTGCACTTGTCAATTGCCAACAATCAAGACCTTCAAAATCAATTAAATGTCATCTGCATAGATAAATACAATTTTGAAGATATTTCATGCATACGTGCCGTTAAATTGTCCGTGACATATATGGCAAACAAAGAGTCAACAAAATTCTGATTACTAAGACTCAAATTGTTGCATGCAATAACTGCGTTGCATTTTACATTACATTTTGTTTGGCAATATGCAAATATTGCTCATACGCCGAGTTGCCGCTAAGCCCAATTTATTCGTTTATCTTTGTGCATTTATTTGTTTACTCTTTTGTATTGAATTTTGTTTGGAAAACAAATCAGGTAAACGTTTTGTGCTTTTATTCAATTTTGTTTCAATTTTTTTATAATAGATACAATTTATATAAAATTGAAAGCCAGTTGCTGGAGAAAATTCTGCATGGAAAGGCATAAGAGCATAGGATTTGTTGAAACTCTTTTTGTGCCTTTATCTTCTTGCTTCATCTTTATTGGGTTTAGGTCAGAAGATCGCAGAATTTTAAATCTTTTTATATTTAAGTTATAAAACTAATTTACATATCTACATTCTGGTCTCAGTTAAATAATTGATATAATCTATATAAAATTTTTTAAATTATATTATAAGTACTATAGGTTTTGGATAGCCTTGGTTTTAGTTTTCAAATCAAAATATTATATTTTGTACTTTAAATATAATAAATAAATATTATATCAGCTTTCATTAAAATAGCTGAATATATTATCCAATAGTTATTAAATTTAGCTTTGATGGTTTTTCTTAAATATATATTTTGTATGGTAATTTCTTGATGTCTTTTTTGACACACGCTAAACAGCTTGTTGGCCTCTTTGAGGAATAGTTCAATGGCCATTTTATAAAGTAGCTTTCCACTCAAGAGGCACAAATGCGAACAAGTATGAGAACACTTGAAAACATTTTCTAGCGTCTGGCTGATTGTAGCTTACAGCAACCCACTCGTGTGGGTAACTTGTGGGTTGGCTTTCAGGGTAAGCGGAAATCAAAGACATATTGTGCTGCCGACTGGTAAGTGCATCATGTGGCATGTGGCACAACTAAGACAACGGCGCCGCCTGCTGTCGCTGACAGCAGATTTTCAAGCACATTATGTGCGCAGTGCGGGTGCAGAGGGGGAGGCAGGGTATAAAATATCTGGCATGCCGCCCAACTATAAAGCTACAAAGTCAATTCATGGCTGCAGCCGACGCACATAAATAAGTTTCAGCGTCAGTCTGGGCTTGAATGTGATCTTAACTTGGCCAAAATGCGTTGACGGATGCGTGGCTTTTAAAAGCGTATTAATCCCTTCAATTTGTCTACCTACATGCCATTTGTAAAATAAATATTTGACTGTAAGCGCATTTATGTTAAGTTTATCATTTTTGCCAAATAATACGCATACGCCGCATACGTCAAGCTGCATAAAAGCACAAAAGCGACAAAAGTTTTCAAAAGTAATAACAATTGCCAAGCTGACAGAGTGAAAATTGAATCATGATGCTGATGCTGATGATGATGATGGCCAGAATGCATTAAATTAAATGTAAGTAAATAGAAAAATAGTTTGCAATTTGCGCCCCAAGAAAAAGCAACAGATTCACAACGTTCACAACAAGTTTTGCCTGCTCGCTTTGTGTCTGCCCGTTTTTATTTACATGAAGTTTTCGATTTGTTTGCGTGGCGCTTGTCAACATTTCCGGCAACAATAAAACAGTTGCATTTATTGCGCACTGTTCTGTGTTTCATTATCTCTTTGAGCACTGAATATAAATTGTTTACATTTTAAAGGAGTGTAGTAAACTAAGTTTCTACTAAGTATTGTAAGCAGTCTGTTTGGCTGCCTTTTAAAATCTAAGGTCCTTAGTAACTTTAAGAATATTGCTCAATTTTTACCTTAACAAAATTTCCACAAGTTTCTATTTCGGTTTGCAGTTGCATACATTTTTGGGAACACGCCTTGAGTAGCACATTTCAGAGTATTTATTTGTTGCGCTTTTGTTGCTATTGCATAAAAATTTATTGCGAATGCAACAAAAGTGTTTCCTACCTTGTTTTTTTTGTTGGTTTGTTTTGTATTTCTTTTTGGCATTGCAATCAGTTTGGCATAGTGTTTGAGCGCCGGAAACAGCTAGTTTTTCTTAACTGCTTCCAGCGAGCAACACGTCGCACATCTCTAATGTTTTTGTTGTTGCTGTTGCTGCTGTTGCATGCATTTCACTTGATAAGCAAATATGGCTAAAAAATGCAAAAAAGCAGGCGGGGCAGGCAAATCAACACAAGCCTGCGAAAAATATGCATGTCCTTGTTACCAGTAGATTTCCATTTTAGATGTTGCCGCTGACATTGTTGTTGTCGGTGCTTATGATTAGGAGGCATGACTTGTAAAAAGCTCTTTGGCACGGCAGCCAATCGAATATTAACTAATTTGTCCTTCTTGAGGACACGTTTTAGCCCAGTTTCACGTGCCCAAGTTTTGCACTAAATTTCGATCAAAGCTGCGCATGAGAAACGCTGCAAAGGACAATAACAACAGCAATTTGCACTGGCAAGGACATTGTGGTATTACTTTTATGAGGTGGTTATTCAAAACTAACAAGAAACTGCACAAAAACTTTTGTGCAGCGAGCAACAACAAAAATGCTGTAAGAGTGTGTGTGAGTGCATTTGTTTTTGACATGCTTGCACTTATTTTCTCTCGCCAAAGCAATTTTCGCATAGTACCCCCAAAAACAAGTTGAGTAAGAACAAAACACGTTGTTGATCACACAAAACAGGGCCGAAACCACAGTCAGAGCCAGCAACAGACCCAACACCCAACCACCCAAAAAACCCAACCACCGAACCACCGAACCGACTTCGAAATGCGCGTTTCAGTCTGTTTTTGTTCTTATTGCTGGTTCAAAAGGTAGTACAAGTGGGTACGACATGCAAGCTGCCTGGTCGCCTCCTCCTTCTCCACCTCCACCTCCACCTACAACAACAATAATAATAATAAAAAAAACTAAAACAAAACATTGACATAAATAAGCAAGCGGGGGAGAGCGGAGAGTGGAGAGAAAAAGCTGCTGTGGCTGCGGTTGCTAAACTTTTGCTGCAACGCCCTTGGAGAAAAAGGTGATATCATTTTGGTGTAAAGTTTGCCGGTTTCCAAAGAAAGTGCTTGAATTATGTCAGAGTTCGACTTACGTAAATATTTAATCAGCTAAGTGGGTTGACCTGATTACATTTTTATTTTATTTAACCATCATACTTTAGTAATATTTAAAACAATTTTTTAATATTTAAATATACTATTTCCAAAGAATAACATTATTATGAAACCAAGTGAGAATATTTTCATTGCAAATTATGCATTAATCTCAAATCGCAGATATTATTAAACCAGGTAATATTTTATAGCAATATTTAAAACAATATTAACTAAAGAAATCGCATATTTGCTTCCTATCTGACTACAGGGTAACTGTCAGTCGGTTACTTTCAGCTACATAAATTTTACTTGTTTTGTACTTATATTCCTTTTTACTAACGACGTCAGTTCGTTTACAATTTTTTACGTATTTTTTCGCCTATTTTTTTTGTTGTTAAAACATTTTTTGTTGTTGTTTTGTTTTAACTTATTAGTAGTTTTATTTTCATGCGACGGCTGCACGCGTTTTTTTAACTTCTATTTTTGAAGTGTTGTTTTTGTAACGCTTCCACTTGGGCCATAAATTTTTGAAACTTAAACGCAAGCGTATTTTTTTTTCGCTGTTCGCTGCATGCAAATGCGGAAAGCTGAAAACTTGTTGTAAAACATTATTTTTGATATGTTAATCGCGCTTTGCATGCAATTTTCCTATTATTTTGTCGTTTGTTAAAAATTGAAATGCAAACACCGAGCTATTGCGACAATTGTGACGTCACAGCTGCTGTTGAATTTAAATTACTGTGCACGCTGCGGTGCGCCTTAAACTATGCTAAAGAATATATAACTTAAATGAATTAAGGGGTTAGAAGTCTTTCACACACACATACACACATAAAACACACACACACACAGGCTCAGCCACACTTAACACACAATCGGAAGTATGCGCACATAAATGCTTGGCATTTTATTGTTTGCCATGTTGAGGTTATATGTGTGTGTGTGTGTGTGTGTAAGTTGGAGCCATAAAAGGTGTAATACTGCTGCCATAAACGCCTCACAGCACCAGTGGCAGTTATTGGTATGAGTGTGTGTGTGTCATAAAATGTGCGTAAAACTTGCTTATGGCATTTATTGATAAAACGTTTGGCCAATGAATTTTTATTTAAAGCATGACTTTAATAAAATTGTATTTATGGCTTGCCATAAAATGCAGCAACTATTAGCTAGAGATTTTCGTTGAATGTTGCAAGGAAAGTATTCAAGAGATACAAGTTTGGAATACATATTTCATTTTCAACAAATACTTAATTTGTAAATGTCGAAATAATCCAGACAAAAAAGGGAAATGGGCTTAGTTCAGGTGCAATATATATATTGTAAGTTTCCATGTGGCATAAAACGAGTGTGAAATAAAAAATGTACTATATACATTATTGAAGGTCAAACTCAATGGGCCATAACTTGTTTAACCATGTGGGTAAATTTCCAAAAAAAAGGCAAGTCGCTGACTCATTTCGTAAGCAGACAAAGTGTTGACATCCAGTGGCCCAGATGCTGTGCAGGCAGCTTGTTATCATAGTTATCTGTTATCAGCTAGCGTTGAATGTCAATATCAGTTATCGATAGTATCAGTTGATGATAAGCAGCAAGAGAACAGCGCATATAAAAGCCACATGCTGGCAAAAGTTTGTTGAAATTAAATCAAACCGTTTCGCTTACTTGGCCATAAAAATGAAATTGCCACATTTATCGGTGCTGCCGCTGCCACTGCTGCTGTTGTTGCAGTTGCTTCAGTTGACCACAGTGCGCTGTCAGCTGCAGTGCAATGCAAGGTCGAGCAGTCGACAAAAACGCATTGTCATTCAGAATCCGGGGACGCGAGAGCTGAGCGAACTGGACAGCTGCCAGTACGAGGTGGCGCCATGGAGCGCACAAGTCTGTCAAGTGCGCATCGATATCGAGCGCTTGGAGCTGCCGCAGCCGCATCTCAATGCCAGCACACAGCTGCTGCACTGCGTCGATTTAATGCAGGTGCAGCGCTTTCAGCTCTGCGGCCGCAACAACGGACAGCATCTGTACGTGCCACTGCCACGCGGCCAGACCCTCAAGTTGCACTTCAAGCTGGCCAGCCACTCCACACAGTCCACGTGGCGCCTGACGCTGACACAACTCGAGTGTCCCGTCCATATGCTCGCTGCAGCCAAGCAGCAGCCCGAGCAGCAGCTCATCGTGCCCACTGTGCGACCCCTGTTGCCCTTCCTCAGCAACCTGCTGCCGCGCACCATATTCGGTGGCAACTCTGGACCCGGGCCAGCGGTGCAGCTGCTCCAGTCGCTAACGGCACCCTCGCTCGCCGATCTGGAACTATTGGCGCCCATGGGCTGTGATCAATTCTGGCGCGGCACAACGGGCGGCATTGTCAGCTTTAACTTTGCGGGCGGTGTTTATATGCCAAATATGAAGTATTCCATTTGTGTGGCAGGTGCTGCAAGTCAGGAGATAAGGTGAGTGGTGCTCTTACGTCAATGACACAAGGCGTGTCTTTCCCACACTTTAAATTCCCTAAGTGGGAAATGCCCTTCCCAGACTTCAAACTCCCATAACTTTGTCAAATCTCAACCGATTTTCAACTCCGAAGGCATTTTAGTCATGGTTTGTAATTTTTAACAATTCTACATTCAAAGTTCAGAAATTTGCCGATTTCGGATTTCATGTCAAAATCATGACAAGATGTTGACAAATGAAGTCCCTAAAAAATACCTTCCCAGACTTCAAAGTGCCATAACTTTGTCAAATCTCAACCGATTTTCAACTCCGAAGGCATTTTAGTCATGGTTTGTCATTTTTAACAATTCTACATTCAAAGTTGAGAAATTTCCCGATTTCGGATTTCATGTCAAAAATCATGACATGGTGTTGACAAATGAAGTCCCTAAAAAATACCTTCCCAGACTTCAAAGTGCCATAACTTTGTCAAATCTCAACCGATTTTCAACTCCGAAGGCATTTTAGTCATGGTTTGTCATTTTTAACAATTCTACATTCAAAGTTCAGAAATTTCCCGATTTCGGATTTCATGTCAAAAATCATGACAAGATGTTGACAAATGAAGTCCCTAAAAAATACCTTCCCAGACTTCAAAGTGCCATAACTTTGTCAAATCTCAACCGATTTTCAACTCCGAAGGCATTTTAGTCATGGTTTGTCATTTTTAACAATTCTACATTCAAAGTTCAGAAATTTCCCGATTTCGGATTTCATGTCAAAAATCATGACAAGATGTTGACAAATGAAGTCCCTAAAAATACCTTCCCAGACTTCAAAGTGCCATAACTTTGTCAAATCTCAACCGATTTTCAACTCCGAAGGCATTTTAGTCATGGTTTGTCATTTTTAAGAATTCTACATTCAAAGTTCAGAAATTTCCCGATTTCGGATTTCATGTCAAAAATCATGACAAGATGTTGACAAATGAAGTCCCTAAAAAATACCTTCCCAGACTTCAAAGTGCCATAACTTTGTCAAATCTCAACCGATTTTCAACTCCGAAGGCATTTTATTCATGGTTTGTCATTTTTAACAATTCTACATTCAAAGTTGAGAAATTTCCCGATTTCGGATTTCATGTCAAAAATCATGACATGATGTTGACAAATGAAGTCCCTAAAAAATACCTTCCCAGACTTCAAAGTGCCATAACTTTGTCAAATCTCAACCGATTTTCAACTCCGAAGGCATTTTAGTCATGGTTTGTCATTTTTAACAATTCTACATTCAAAGTTGAGAAATTTCCCGATTTCGGATTTCATGTCAAAAATCATGACATGATGTTGACAAATGAAGTCCCTAAAAAATACCTTCCCAGACTTCAAAGTGCCATAACTTTGTCAAATCTCAACCGATTTTCAACTCCGAAGGCATTTTAGTCATGGTTTGTCATTTTTAACAATTCTACATTCAAAGTTGAGAAATTTCCCGATTTCGGATTTCATGTCAAAAATCATGACAAGATGTTGACAAATGAAGTCCCTAAAAAATACCTTCCCAGACTTCAAAGTGCCATAACTTTGTCAAATCTCAACCGATTTTCAACTCCGAAGGCATTTTATTCATGGTTTGTCATTTTTAACAATTCTACATTCAAAGTTCAGAAATTTCCCGATTTCGGATTTCATGTCAAAAATCATGACAAGATGTTGACAAATGAAGTCCCTAAAAAATACCTTCCCAGACTTCAAAGTGCCATAACTTTGTCAAATCTCAACCGATTTCCAACTCCGAAGGCATTTTAGTCATGGTTTGTCATTTTTAACAATTCTACATTCAAAGTTCAGAAATTTCCCGATTTCGGATTTCATGTCAAAAATCATGACATGATGTTGACAAATGAAGTCCCTAAAAAATACCTTCCCAGACTTCAAAGTGCCATAACTTTGTCAAATCTCAACCGATTTTCAACTCCGAAGGCATTTTAGTCATGGTTTGTCATTTTTAACAATTCTACATTCAAAGTTGAGAAATTTCCCGATTTCGGATTTCATGTCAAAAATCATGACAAGATGTTGACAAATAAAGTCCCTAAAAAATACCTGCCCAGACTTCAAAGTGCCATAACTTTGTCAAATCTCAACCGATTTTCAACTCCGAAGGCATTTTAGTCATGGTTTGTCATTTCTAATAATTCTACATTCAAAGTTGAGAAATTTCCCGATTTCGGATTTCATGTCAAAAATCATGACATGATGTTGACAAATGAAGTCCCTAAAAAATACCTTCCCAGACTTCAAAGTGCCATAACTTTGTCAAATCTCAACCGATTTTCAACTCCGAAGGCATTTTAGTCATGGTTTGTCATTTTTAACAATTCTACATTCAAAGTTGAGAAATTTCCCGATTTCGGATTTCATGTCAAAAATCATGACATGATGTTGACAAATGAAGTCCCTAAAAATACCTTCCCAGACTTCAAAGTGCCATAACTTTGTCAAATCTCAACCGATTTTCAACTCCGAAGGCATTTTAGTCATGGTTTGTCATTTTTAACAATTCTACATTCAAAGTTGAGAAATTTCCCGATTTCGGATTTCATGTCAAAAATCATGACAAGATGTTGACAAATGAAGTCCCTAAAAAATACCTTCCCAGACTTCAAAGTGCCATAACTTTGTCAAATCTCAACCGATTTTCAACTCCGAAGGCATTTTATTCATGGTTTGTCATTTTTAACAATTCTACATTCAAAGTTCAGAAATTTCCCGATTTCGGATTTCATGTCAAAAATCATGACAAGATGTTGACAAATGAAGTCCCTAAAAAATACCTTCCCAGACTTCAAAGTGCCATAACTTTGTCAAATCTCAACCGATTTCCAACTCCGAAGGCATTTTAGTCATGGTTTGTCATTTTTAACAATTCTACATTCAAAGTTCAGAAATTTCCCGATTTCGGATTTCATGTCAAAAATCATGACATGGTGTTGACAAATGAAGTCCCTAAAAAATACCTTCCCAGACTTCAAAGTGCCATAACTTTGTCAAATCTCAACCGATTTTCAACTCCGAAGGCATTTTAGTCATGGTTTGTCATTTTTAACAATTCTACATTCAAAGTTGAGAAATTTCCCGATTTCGGATTTCATGTCAAAAATCATGACAAGATGTTGACAAATAAAGTCCCTAAAAAATACCTGCCCAGACTTCAAAGTGCCATAACTTTGTCAAATCTCAACCGATTTTCAACTCCGAAGGCATTTTAGTCATGGTTTGTCATTTCTCATAATTCTACATTCAAAGTTGAGAAATTTCCAGATTTCGGATTTCATGTCAAAAATCATGACATGATGTTGACAAATGAAGTCCCTAAAAAATACCTTCCCAGACTTCAAAGTGCCATAACTTTGTCAAATCTCAACCGATTTTCAACTCCGAAGGCATTTTATTCATGGTTTGTCATTTTTAACAATTCTACATTCAAAGTTGAGAAATTTCCCGATTTCGGATTTCTTGTCAAAAATCATGACAAGATGTTGACAAATAAAGTCCCTAAAAAATACCTGCCCAGACTTCAAAGTGCCATAACTTTGTCAAATCTCAACCGATTTTCAACTCCGAAGGCATTTTAGTCATGGTTTGTCATTTCTAACAATTCTACATTCAAAGTTCAGAAATTTCCCGATTTCGGATTTCATGTCAAAAATCATGACATGATGTTGACAAATGAAGTCCCTAAAAAATACCTTCCCAGACTTCAAAGTGCCATAACTTTGTCAAATCTCAACCGATTTTCAACTCCGAAGGCATTTTAGTCATGGTTTGTCATTTTTAACAATTCTACATTCAAAGTTGAGAAATTTCCCGATTTCGGATTTCATGTCAAAAATCATGACAAGATGTTGACAAATGAAGTCCCTAAAAATACCTTCCCAGACTTCAAAGTGCCATAACTTTGTCAAATCTCAACCGATTTTCAACTCCGAAGGCATTTTATTCATGGTTTGTCATTTTTAACAATTCTACATTCAAAGTTCAGAAATTTCCCGATTTCGGATTTCATGTCAAAAATCATGACAAGATGTTGACAAATGAAGTCCCTAAAAAATACCTTCCCAGACTTCAAAGTGCCATAACTTTGTCAAATCTCAACCGATTTCCAACTCCGAAGGCATTTTAGTCATGGTTTGTCATTTTTAACAATTCTACATTCAAAGTTCAGAAATTTCCCGATTTCGGATTTCATGTCAAAAATCATGACATGATGTTGACAAATGAAGTCCCTAAAAAATACCTTCCCAGACTTCAAAGTGCCATAACTTTGTCAAATCTCAACCGATTTTCAACTCCGAAGGCATTTTAGTCATGGTTTGTCATTTTTAACAATTCTACATTCAAAGTTGAGAAATTTCCCGATTTCGGATTTCATGTCAAAAATCATGACAAGATGTTGACAAATGAAGTCCCTAAAAAATACCTTCCCAGACTTCAAAGTGCCATAACTTTGTCAAATCTCAACCGATTTTCAACTCCGAAGGCATTTTAGTCATGGTTTGTCATTTTTAACAATTCTACATTCAAAGTTCAGAAATTTCCCGATTTCGGATTTCATGTCAAAAATCATGACAAGATGTTGACAAATGAAGTCCCTAAAAATACCTTCCCAGACTTCAAAGTGCCATAACTTTGTCAAATCTCAACCGATTTTCAACTCCGAAGGCATTTTAGTCATGGTTTGTCATTTTTAAGAATTCTACATTCAAAGTTGAGAAATTTCCCGATTTCGGATTTCTTGTCAAAAATCATGACAAGATGTTGACAAATGAAGTCCCTAAAAACGACCTTTCCAGACTTCAAAGTGCCATAACTTTGTCAAATCTCAACCGATTTTCAACTCCGAAGGCATTTTAGTCATGGTTTGTCATTTCTAACAATTCTACATTCAAAGTTGAGAAATTTCCAGATTTCGGATTTCATGTCAAAAATCATGACATGATGTTGACAAATGAAGTCCCTAAAAAATACCTTCCCAGACTTCAAAGTGCCATAACTTTGTCAAATCTCAACCGATTTTCAACTCCGAAGGCATTTTATTCATGGTTTGTCATTTTTAACAATTCTACATTCAAAGTTGAGAAATTTCCCGATTTCGGATTTCTTGTCAAAAATCATGACAAGATGTTGACAAATAAAGTCCCTAAAAAATACCTGCCCAGACTTCAAAGTGCCATAACTTTGTCAAATCTCAACCGATTTTCAACTCCGAAGGCATTTTAGTCATGGTTTGTCATTTTTAACAATTCTACATTCAAAGTTGAGAAATTTCCCGATTTCGGATTTCATGTCAAAAATCATGACAAGATGTTGACAAATGAAGTCCCTAAAAATACCTTCCCAGACTTCAAAGTGCCATAACTTTGTCAAATCTCAACCGATTTTCAACTCCGAAGGCATTTTATTCATGGTTTGTCATTTTTAACAATTCTACATTCAAAGTTCAGAAATTTACCGATTTCGGATTTCATGTCAAAAATCATGACATGGTGTTGACAAATAAAGTCCCTAAAAAATACCTTCCCAGACTTCAAAGTGCCATAACGTTGTCAAATCTCAACCGATTTTCAACTCCGAAGGCATTTTAGTCATGGTTTGTCATTTTTAACAATTCTACATTCAAAGTTGAGAAATTTCCCGATTTCGGATTTCTTGTCAAAAATCATGACAAGATGTTGACAAATGAAGTCCCTAAAAAATACCTTCCCAGACTTCAAAGTGCCATAACTTTGTCAAATCTCAACCGATTTTCAACTCCGAAGGCATTTTAGTCATGGTTTGTCATTTTTAACAATTCTACATTCAAAGTTGAGAAATTTCCCGATTTCGGATTTTATGTCAAAAATCATGACAAGATGTTGACAAATGAAGTCCCTAAAAAATACCTTCCCAGACTTCAAAGTGCCATAACTTTGTCAAATCTCAACCGATTTTCAACTCCGAAGGCATTTTATTCATGGTTTGTCATTTTTAACAATTCTACATTCAAAGTTGAGAAATTTCCTGATTTCGGATTTCTTGTCAAAAATCATGACAAGATGTTGACAAATGAAGTCCCTAAAAAATACCTTCCCAGACTTCAAAGTGCCATAACTTTGTCAAATCTCAACCGATTTTCAACTCCGAAGGCATTTTAGTCATGGTTTGTCATTTCTAACAATTCTACATTCAAAGTTGAGAAATTTCCCGATTTCGGATTTCATGTCAAAAATCATGACATGATGTTGACAAATGAAGTCCCTAAAAAATACCTTCCCAGACTTCAAAGTGCCATAACTTTGTCAAATCTCAACCGATTTTCAACTCCGAAGGCATTTTAGTCATGGTTTGTCATTTTTAACAATTCTACATTCAAAGTTGAGAAATTTCCCGATTTCGGATTTCATGTCAAATATCATGACATGATGTTGACAAATGAAGTCCCTAAAAAATACCTTCCCAGACTTCAAAGTGCCATAACTTTGTCAAATCTCAACCGATTTTCAACGCCGAAGGCATTTTAGTCATGGTTTGTCATTTTTAACAATTCTACATTCAAAGTTAAGATATTTCCCGATTTCGGATTTCATGTCAAATATCATGACATGATGTTGACAAATGAAGTCCCTAAAAAATACCTTCCCAGACTTCAAAGTGCCATAACTTTGTCAAATCTCAACCGATTTTCAACGCCGAAGGCATTTTAGTCATGGTTTGTCATTTTTAACAATTCTACATTCAAAGTTGAGAAATTTCCCGATTTCGGATTTTATGTCAAAAATCATGACAAGATGTTGACAAATGAAGTCCCTAAAAAATACCTTCCCAGACTTCAAAGTGCCATAACTTTGTCAAATCTCAACCGATTTTCAACTCCGAAGGCATTTTAGTCATGGTTTGTCATTTTTAACAATTCTACATTCAAAGTTCAGAAATTTCCCGATTTCGGATTTCATGTCAAAAATCATGACAATATGTTGACAAATGAAGTCCCTAAAAATACCTTCCCAGACTTCAAAGTGCTATAACTTTGTCAAATCTCAACCGATTTTCAACTCCGAAGGCATTTTAGTCATGGTTTGTCATTTTTAAGAATTCTACATTCAAAGTTGAGAAATTTCCCGATTTCGGATTTCTTGTCAAAAATCATGACAAGATGTTGACAAATGAAGTCCCTAAAAACGACCTTTCCAGACTTCAAAGTGCCATAACTTTGTCAAATCTCAACCGATTTTCAACTCCGAAGGCATTTTAGTCATGGTTTGTCATTTCTAACAATTCTACATTCAAAGTTGAGAAATTTCCAGATTTCGGATTTCATGTCAAAAATCATGACATGATGTTGACAAATGAAGTCCCTAAAAAATACCTTCCCAGACTTCAAAGTGCCATAACTTTGTCAAATCTCAACCGATTTTCAACTCCGAAGGCATTTTATTCATGGTTTGTCATTTTTAACAATTCTACATTCAAAGTTGAGAAATTTCCCGATTTCGGATTTCTTGTCAAAAATCATGACAAGATGTTGACAAATAAAGTCCCTAAAAAATACCTGCCCAGACTTCAAAGTGCCATAGCTTTGTCAAATCTCAACCGATTTTCAACTCCGAAGGCATTTTAGTCATGGTTTGTCATTTCTAACAATTCTACATTCAAAGTTCAGAAATTTCCCGATTTCGGATTTCATGTCAAAAATCATGACATGATGTTGACAAATGAAGTCCCTAAAAAATACCTTCCCAGACTTCAAAGTGCCATAACTTTGTCAAATCTCAACCGATTTTCAACTCCGAAGGCATTTTAGTCATGGTTTGTCATTTTTAACAATTCTACATTCAAAGTTGAGAAATTTCCCGATTTCGGATTTCATGTCAAAAATCATGACAAGATGTTGACAAATGAAGTCCCTAAAAAATACCTTCCCAGACTTCAAAGTGCCATAACTTTGTCAAATCTCAACCGATTTTCAACTCCGAAGGCATTTTATTCATGGTTTGTCATTTTTAACAATTCTACATTCAAAGTTCAGAAATTTACCGATTTCGGATTTCATGTCAAAAATCATGACATGGTGTTGACAAATAAAGTCCCTAAAAAATACCTTCCCAGACTTCAAAGTGCCATAACGTTGTCAAATCTCAACCGATTTTCAACTCCGAAGGCATTTTAGTCATGGTTTGTCATTTTTAACAATTCTACATTCAAAGTTGAGAAATTTCCCGATTTCGGATTTCTTGTCAAAAATCATGACAAGATGTTGACAAATGAAGTCCCTAAAAAATACCTTCCCAGACTTCAAAGTGCCATAACTTTGTCAAATCTCAACCGATTTTCAACTCCGAAGGCATTTTAGTCATGGTTTGTCATTTTTAACAATTCTACATTCAAAGTTGAGAAATTTCCCGATTTCGGATTTTATGTCAAAAATCATGACAAGATGTTGACAAATGAAGTCCCTAAAAAAATACCTTCCCAGACTTCAAAGTGCCATAACTTTGTCAAATCTCAACCGATTTTCAACTCCGAAGGCATTTTATTCATGGTTTGTCATTTTTAACAATTCTACATTCAAAGTTGAGAAATTTCCTGATTTCGGATTTCTTGTCAAAAATCATGACAAGATGTTGACAAATGAAGTCCCTAAAAAATACCTTCCCAGACTTCAAAGTGCCATAACTTTGTCAAATCTCAACCGATTTTCAACTCCGAAGGCATTTTAGTCATGGTTTGTCATTTCTAACAATTCTACATTCAAAGTTCAGAAATTTCCCGATTTCGGATTTCATGTCAAAAATCATGACATGGTGTTGACAAATGAAGTCCCTAAAAAATACCTTCCCAGACTTCAAAGTGCCATAACTTTGTCAAATCTCAACCGATTTTCAACTCCGAAGGCATTTTAGTCATGGTTTGTCATTTTTAACAATTCTACATTCAAAGTTGAGAAATTTCCCGATTTCGGATTTCATGTCAAATATCATGACATGATGTTGACAAATGAAGTCCCTAAAAAATACCTTCCCAGACTTCAAAGTGCCATAACTTTGTCAAATCTCAACCGATTTTCAACGCCGAAGGCATTTTAGTCATGGTTTGTCATTTTTAACAATTCTACATTCAAAGTTAAGATATTTCCCGATTTCGGATTTCATGTCAAATATCATGACATGATGTTGACAAATGAAGTCCCTAAAAAATACCTTCCCAGACTTCAAAGTGCCATAACTTTGTCAAATCTCAACCGATTTTCAACGCCGAAGGCATTTTAGTCATGGTTTGTCATTTTTAACAATTCTACATTCAAAGTTGAGAAATTTCCCGATTTCGGATTTTATGTCAAAAATCATAACAAGATGTTGACAAATGAAGTCCCTAAAAAATACCTTCCCAGACTTCAAAGTGCCATAACTTTGTCAAATCTCAACCGATTTTCAACTCCGAAGGCATTTTAGTCATGGTTTGTCATTTTTAACAATTCTACATTCAAAGTTCAGAAATTTCCCGATTTCGGATTTCATGTCAAAAATCATGACAAGATGTTGACAAATGAAGTCCCTAAAAACGACCTTCCCAGACTTCAAAGTGCTATAACTTTGTCAAATCTCAACCGATTTTCAACTCCGAAGGCATTTTAGTCATGGTTTGTCATTTTTAACAATTCTACATTCAAAGTTGAGAAATTTCCCGATTTCGGATTTCATGTCAAAAATCATGACATGATGTTGACAAATGAAGTCCCTAAAAAATACCTTCCCAGACTTCAAAGTGCCATAACTTTGTCAAATCTCAACCGATTTTCAACTCCGAAGGCATTTTAGTCATGGTTTGTCATTTTTAACAATTCTACATTCAAAGTTAAGATATTTCCCGATTTCGGATTTCATGTCAAAAATCATGACAAGATGTTGACAAATGAAGTCCCTAAAAAATACCTTCCCAGACTTCAAAGTGCCATAGCGTTGTCAAATCTCAACCGATTTTCAACTCCGAAGGCATTTTAGTCATGGTTTGTCATTTTTAACAATTCTCATTCAAAGTTGAGAAATTTCCCGATTTCGGATTTCATGTCAAAAATCATGACATGATGTTGACAAATGAAGTCCCTAAAAATACCTTCCCAGACTTCAAAGTGCCATAACTTTGTCAAATCTCAACCGATTTTCAACTCCGAAGGCATTTTAGTCATGGTTTGTCATTTTTAACAATTCTACATTCAAAGTTAAGATATTTCCCGATTTCGGATTTCATGTCAAAAATCATGACAAGATGTTGTCAAATGAAGTCCCTAAATAATACCTTCCCAGACTTCAAAGTGCCATAACTTTGTCAAATCTCAACCGATTTTCAACTCCGAAGGCATTTTAGTCATGGTTTGTCATTTTTAACAATTCTACATTCAAAGTTAAGATATTTCCCGATTTCGGATTTCATGTCAAAAATCATGACAAGATGTTGTCAAATGAAGTCCCTAAAAAATACCTTCCCAGACTTCAAAGTGCCATAACTTTGTCAAATCTCAACCGATTTTCAACTCCGAAGGCATTTTAGTCATGGTTTGTCATTTTTAACAATTCTACATTCAAAGTTAAGATATTTCCCGATTTCGGATTTCATGTCAAAAATCATGACATGATGTTGACAAATGAAGTCCCTAAAAAATACCTTCCCAGACTTCAAAGTGCCATAACTTTGTCAAATCTCAACCGATTTTCAACTCCGAAGGCATTTTATTCATGGTTTGTCATTTTTAACAATTCTACATTCAAAGTTCAGAAATTTCCCGATTTCGGATTTCATGTCAAAAATCATGACATGATGTTGACAAATGAAGTCCCTAAAAAATACCTTCCCAGACTTCAAAGTGCCATAACTTTGTCAAATCTCAACCGATTTTCAACTCCGAAGGCATTTTATTCATGGTTTGTCATTTTTAACAATTCTACATTCAAAGTTGAGAAATTTCCCGATTTCGGATTTCTTGTCAAAAATCATGACAAGTTGTTGACAAATGAAGTCCCTAAAAACGACCTTTCCAGACTTCAAAGTGCCATAACTTTGTCAAATCTCAACCGATTTTCAACTCCGAAGGCATTTTAGTCATGGTTTGTCATTTCTAACAATTCTACATTCAAAGTTGAGAAATTTCCAGATTTCGGATTTCATGTCAAAAATCATGACATGATGTTGACAAATGAAGTCCCTAAAAAATACCTTCCCAGACTTCAAAGTGCCATAACTTTGTCAAATCTCAACCGATTTTCAACTCCGAAGGCATTTTATTCATGGTTTGTCATTTTTAACAATTCTACATTCAAAGTTCAGAAATTTCCCGATTTCGGATTTCATGTCAAAAATCATGACAAGATGTTGACAAATAAAGTCCCTAAAAAATACCTGCCCAGACTTCAAAGTGCCATAACTTTGTCAAATCTCAACCGATTTTCAACTCCGAAGGCATTTTAGTCATGGTTTGTCATTTCTAACAATTCTACATTCAAAGTTGAGAAATTTCCTGATTTCGGATTTCATGTCAAAAATCATGACATGATGTTGACAAATGAAGTCCCTAAAAAATACCTTCCCAGACTTCAAAGTGCCATAACTTTGTCAAATCTCAACCGATTTCCAACTCCGAAGGCATTTTAGTCATGGTTTGTCATTTTTACCAATTCTACATTCAAAGTTCAGAAATTTCCCGATTTCGGATTTCATGTCAAAAATCATGACATGATGTTGACAAATGAAGTCCCTAAAAAATACCTTCCCAGACTTCAAAGTGCCATAACTTTGTCAAATCTCAACCGATTTTCAACTCCGAAGGCATTTTAGTCATGGTTTGTCATTTTTAACAATTCTACATTCAAAGTTGAGAAATTTCCCGATTTCGGATTTCATGTCAAAAATCATGACAAGATGTTGACAAATGAAGTCCCTAAAAAATACCTTCCCAGACTTCAAAGTGCCATAACTTTGTCAAATCTCAACCGATTTCCAACTCCGAAGGCATTTTAGTCATGGTTTGTCATTTTTACCAATTCTACATTCAAAGTTCAGAAATTTCCCGATTTCGGATTTCATGTCAAAAATCATGACATGATGTTGACAAATGAAGTCCCTAAAAAATACCTTCCCAGACTTCAAAGTGCCATAACTTTGTCAAATCTCAACCGATTTTCAACACCGAAGGCATTTGAGTCATGGTTTGTCATTTTTAACAATTCTACATTCAAAGTTCAGAAATTTCCCGATTTCGGATTTCATGTCAAAAATCATGACAAGATGTTGACAAATGAAGTCCCTAAAAAATACCTTCCCAGACTTCAAAGTGCCATAACTTTGTCAAATCTCAACCGATTTTCAACTCCGAAGGCATTTTATTCATGGTTTGTCATTTTTAACAATTCTACATTCAAAGTTGAGAAATTTCCCGATTTCGGATTTCTTGTCAAAAATCATGACATGATGTTGACAAATGAAGTCCCTAAAAAATACCTGCCCAGACTTCAAAGTGCCATAACTTTGTCAAATCTCAACCGATTTTCAACTCCGAAGGCATTTTAGTCATGGTTTGTCATTTCTAACAATTCTACATTCAAAGTTGAGAAATTTCCCGATTTCGGATTTCATGTCAAAAATCATGACATGATGTTGACAAATGAAGTCCCTAAAAAATACCTTCCCAGACTTCAAAGTGCCATAACTTTGTCAAATCTCAACTGATTTTCAACTCCGAAGGCATTTTAGTCATGGTTTGTAATTTTTAACAATTCTACATTCAAAGTTCAGAAATTTCCCGATTTCGGATTTCATGTCAAAAATCATGACATGGTGTTGACAAATGAAGTCCCTAAAAAATACCTTCCCAGACTTCAAAGTGCCATAACTTTGTCAAATCTCAACCGATTTTCAACTCCGAAGGCATTTTAGTCATGGTTTGTCATTTTTAACAATTCTACATTCAAAGTTGAGAAATTTCCCGATGTCGGATTTCTTGTCAAAAATCATGACAAGATGTTGACAAATGAAGTCCCTAAAAAATACCTTCCCAGACTTCAAAGTGCCATAACTTTGTCAAATCTCAACCGATTTTCAACTCCGAAGGCATTTTAGTCATGGTTTGTCATTTTTAACAATTCTACATTCAAAGTTGAGAAATTTCCCGATTTCGGATTTCATGTCAAAAATCATGACATGATGTTGACAAATGAAGTCCCTAAAAAATACCTTCCCAGACTTCAAAGTGCCATAACTTTGTCAAATCTCAACCGATTTTCAACTCCAAGGGCATTTTAGTCATGGTTTGTCATCTTTAACAATACTACATTCGAGGTTGAGAAATTTCCAGATTTCGAATTTCGTGTCCAAAATCATGACAAGATATTGACATGTGAAGTTCCCAAGTCCCTGGAAATGCCCTTCCCAGACTTCAAAGATCCACAACTTTGTCAAAACTGACCCGATCTTCAATCCCGAGGCCTTCTTCTAATCTTATTCTACAAATATATATTAACCTTTATTACTTTACAGCTACAGCATTGAGCACTTTGCCTTATCGAAATACAATGATGCGCCAGGTGCTGGCTATGACGAGGACTGTCACAGCACTGTGAGAACCTTGGGACGTGCCTCGGATTATTTGTTAATACCCAACTCATATGTGGCTAACAATCAAGCACTACAGCCCACTTATTACTGTGGTAATGAACTGGCCGGCAGCAAACTCATCGCACGTCCGCCTTTTGTGATGCACTTCTCAAGCGATGCGCAGACAAGTACATCTGAGACGGGCTTCCAGTTGGCCTACATAGTTCAGCAGTCACAATCGTAGCTGTAAATGTCAACCAATATTATAATACTATACATTTGCATTATTAAATGGGACACTGTTGCAATTGGCAACTATTGCATTCCAGTGGCTTAATTAAATAGTCTAGCACACTGGCATAAAATCATCTCTCTCTATATATATATATATATATATGTTGTATAATTGAAATGCCCATCACAATCCACAGCATTTGAGTGTCCATAGTTGTGGATGGTTTGGTCAACTTAAGAGCACTGTGACACAAATCAAATAAATACAAATAATTGATATGGGTTGCTAACAACTAGTGTGAGTAGAAGAAATGTTCTGATATTTTTTTTATTATTTCTACATATGTTTTTATGTATTCTATATCATGAAGTATGTATATATATTAATAGGTACAATTTTAATTAATACTATTTTATTGTCCTGGTACCTAGAGCCTCAAATGTAGCGTAGGCTTTGGTTTTTTTTTGCCCCACTCAGTGGTATACATTTGCCCCTTTCATGCAACAGCAATTGGCATGTGAATATTTACATATATAATTGCAATGTCGTGTTACGTGTTTGGCTATGCTGTTACCACGTGAATATCCACCTGTCAGATACGCCCACCAGGGATGTGAGACTGCATAGGCGGATACGCAAGCATTCATGGATTTTCGCAGTGACATTTTGACGGTGCTGGTAATGGTGGTGTTGGTGGTGCAGCTGCCATTTGGCTGGCCAAACCCATGTATATTTAATGTGAATTTAACAAAATGCTGCTGCGGTGCAAGTGTGAAAATTGTTAAATGCATTTAATGCATTTCATGCATTTTGCCAGCCGTCGCACAATTTGCGGATCAATAAGTTTTGCGGGAAACGGATGCGGAAGTGAAATTTGCGATTGAATTGATTGAAACGTTTGCAGCGAATAAGCGATTGTGCAAAGTGGCGACAGCTGGCGACATTAACATACATCTCCCACTGTTGTGCACATAAAAACTTAGGCATAGGTTTCAGGTGTTCCAGCAAAATGGATATGAAACGCAATTATGCGTATATGTGGATACACTGTAAAGTGCTTGTAAACACAATGAAATTGCATTTGCATCGATGAACCGGCTCGTATGGCAGGAAATTGCCTTTCAAATATGCATTGTCATATGCTGCAACAAGACACAATCTGCTGCATACTTTCCAGCGCTAAGCCTCAGCTCGTTTGCCTAACGACAGCTTGAAGGCAAATTTATGCAGTCGGCGCTTCTCAGCATAATGGTCAGCAGAAAGGACAGCAGCAGCTTGGAGTGTGTCTTTCGACTAGATAACAACCACACACACACACACACACACACACACACACACACATACAGCATCTTCTTGTGCCTTTAATGTAACTATCCTTTGGCAAATTGTTTTCCCAACAGCAGTTGCTGCCGCATCCGTTGGAGCCTTTTTCAGTTAATGCTGCGTTTTTTGGACTTTCGATTTCAATGTAGCCTTTGGCTTCCTGCCAGCACCAGGCCAAAGCCAGTTTCGCTGCTTAAAGTTCAGCCTTTGAAGATGGCTCTTAAAATAGTTCTGCATCAAATTCTAAAAACTACATTTCACAATTTCACAGTTGACGAGTCCTAGGCTAAAATGTGCACACAAAAGGCGACTTCATGGCTGGCAGTTTATGTGGACTTCATAAAAGCACGCGACGGCAATTAAAACGCACTTTATGCCGCACATGGCGTATGCGTAATATTTGACTGACCACATGCAAACTGCAATTTCGCCAGCTGCTAAAAATTTGTCTGTTAGCCTCGCGCAGTTTTAATTACAACATTTTCTAGTTTCTTCTGCTTGTAGCGCCATCAAATAAACGACAGCTCCACAAAATGTCAACAAGCAAGCATACAAAATTCCATGCAAAGTTGAAATTTATATATTGAGCACAATATTAAAAACGGCACTTAGCAACATAAATTAGGCGATAGTTTTTACAAATTATTTGTGTTTTTGCTAGCTAGTTTAATCATCCATTATTTTCTCTCTATCGCAGCTGTATTTAATTTAATCACTAAATTCCAAAAAGCCGTTAGAATAATAAAAGCTGCACTTTTGGCTGTCCCATGTGGCAATTTCCTGCCCTGGCCAATTTTATAGATACAAAAAGTTACTATATACGTTTATATAGAAAAAACACGTGCAGCAAACATTTGGCTTTTTCAAATTGAATTTTTTTGAATTCCGCCAATATTGTCAGCGAACTGTGGCTTAAATTATTTTTTCTCGCCTATTTTTACCATTTTTTTTTTGGAATTTTTTGCCTGTGCGTCCTGTTCGTTACTGTCAACTTTGTAGCGGCTGTCCGACGCCAAAGGCCAATGCAATTTGTGCGCGAACGAAATTTGTAGGCGGCTACTGTATAACGCATAGAAAATTGCAACATAAATTTTCGAAAGAAGTGTTAAAAAATATAAAAAAAATATCTGTGCTTTGAAAGTATGAGCCCATTTTGTGGTTAACATTGTAGTTAAAATGTCAACTAAAATTAACAGAAACCCGATTTATTTAATTGAGTTTGCCGAAAAAATATGTTGCATACTTTTCAACGTAAAAAATATAGAATACATTTGTTATAGATATTTATGTGTTTTTTTTTTAAAAATTTAATAGATATTCTATCCAACAAGCAATTCACATTAAAAATAGCTCTGTAGCATCCTTGAATCAGGGATTAACCAGATCAGATAAAAATTGACCTTGCTCACATACTAATGTGAGGGAAGGCCTTTGTTGAAGGCCTTTCGCCGGTAGCTGAAATACATACATTTTCATAAACTTAAATGCCAATTAAATACCATTAAATTGTGCGAAAAATGAACCTAACTGACCCCCCCCCCCCCAAAGCCTCTGTCGAAGGGCTGTCAACATGACAAAGGGAAAAATTAAGCAGCTAAACAAGGCTTTATAAAAGGGGGCAGCAAAGGCAAACAAACAAAGCAGCAGCCAATGGAGTTCACTGACAAGCGACTAGGGCCGCAAACCAAACTGAATGCATAAGCCGAGCGAACATGACACGGAGAGCACACATACACACACACACATACATACCGAAACAAACATACATACTCAGTCAAAAACATGCTTTGGCTTGAACAGAAAAACACAACAACCGAGCAAAGCCAAAGCCAACAACATAATCTATGGGTTGTCAACAAAACGAAAGAGCAGGCGGCAGATGGAGAGAGTAAGAGACCATAAAAGACGGCAAAGAAAGCATCTCCAAAAAGAGTGAGTAGCCAAGGGCCGAGAGCAAACAAATTAGTATGCAAGTCAGGCAGCAGATTAGGACACCAAAGTTTTCGCGACATAAACGGACAACAGTCGAGTCGAGCCGAGCAACAACAATGGCATTGGGCTTATGTATGAAAATGCCCACACACCACAAAATTTCATGCCTACACACACACACACACATACATACACACACCCACTCAATTTATTTTTTGTACATTTTTTTTTTGGGTCTTAAGCCCAAATAATGAAGTTGCTCACCGGCTCGATCTGTTGCTTGCTTTATTCGCCTGCCAAACCGCAGAGAAGCCAAAAAAGCTGGTTTATTAAAAAGAAAGAAATATATTCTGGGCATCAAATGCGAAATACACTCACAAACTTATTTGTTGTTGAAGTGTATATTTTTCTGCTTGAATTTAAAAACCACTTGGTTTGAAATAAAAATAAATTCTTGGCAAAGTAAACTCATTAAATAAATAATTTAAACTCAATACTTCCCACGAATTTATATTTCTATACAAAAAACTTAATATTTTCAGTTTGCGAACTTAAAGATTGAATAATATTACCCAAAGTCAGGTATAGAAAAAATATTAGTTTGTCGTTAGCAACGTGCCGGGTCAACCTGTGAGAAGCCACTGTTTGTTGGGGTAGTCATCCTATTTTTTTTTTTATAATTTGATTAAAAATTCCTCGCACAACTGCAGCTTTAGGTACGAAACGGACGCGAAAAAATAAATTCTCAGACAGAGCTATTTCAAATGCAAAACTAGCCAAATAGTAAGCCAGGAAAAAAAACTTAATATTTTTGGCAGTAGCTGACACATTTTTCCTATAAAAAAAAGATTATATTGCATTAATCTGAGCATTCTGCACATTACTAAAATATGTGTGGCACATTTAAAATGTAGCATAAATCAAATGCTGTCTCAAATTGTTCATCAAAATGTAATAAATTGCAATCTAAATAAAGCAAATGCGCAAATCAACCAATCCAATCCGATTCTAGCTGATGCTGTCGTACTAAATAACTTTTGCCCAAAATGCCAGCAAATGTTTATGAATAAATAAATGTAAATCATGTTTGTATCGAATGCACATTTGTCCAGGCATTTGACACAGTATGTTTTCTGAGTTTAACTTAAATATATTGCACTGCTAAATATGTAAATCAATTTGTGACTAAATAATTTATGCTAAAAGCACATACATTTTACTTCGATTTGAGTGGGTTAAAGTTAAAAAATTATTTAAATCACAAATATAAATATCAACAATGTAACAAATTTTATTTGGCTTTAATATACACAAGACTTAACACTAAAAGTATTTCTTAATCAAGTATTATTTATGCTACAAACTAATACTAACATAACCTATGAATAATGAGCTTTAAATCCTTTTCGAAAGCTCTTTACATTTTTTGGCCAGACTTTCGTGATATTCCTTGGCAGAACTTAATCATAACTTATGTGTATTTATTAAAGTTATGGCCAACACATACTTGCTGCCCTATAATTTTCATATATTCATACATTGTTTAACTTGCTACGCCACCCACTTCCTGAGCTTCCTCAGCTCAGTTCCCCACTGCCCCCCTCTAACCCCCTTTGCAGTGCTTCGACAACAATGTGTGTGCAAAACGTAAGTTTGCGTGCCAGCCGCATATAAATTAGCCGCTTATAATATTCTGTTGGCATTTTTCAAATTTCCAGTTAGCAATTTGGCTGTGTATGTTCGTGAGTGTGTGTGTGTGTGTGTGTGTGTGGCTAGGTGAAAGAGTTCGTACGCCGTAAAGTATGCAGCTTACGTGCTCAAGGTTTTTGTCCGTGCACCGCCAGGCACACATAGCGTAAGCAACAAAAAACAAAAATAAATGCAAAAGAAGAAAAAACAATTATTAACATATTAATAAATTTTAGCATATCTGAGAGGCCATAATTTTGTGTAATTCTAGACGAGCGCAGCTGGGCAACACCTGAAGGAAATTGACCAAAACCCAGCAGCACGCCAATTTGTGTTAGGAATTTCATTTTAATGGCGCACTTTAATTAATAATACCCTAATCACTTCTACAACAAAAATAGCAAAATGAATAACAAGCAAAAAACAACCAGTCTTTATCACAAAAGATAAACAACACACAGTCTTATCACAATCAGCTGCTGTTAACACAGTCGCCCTCCAGTACTTTAACTTGGTCAGTGACTTGAATTTTGCACTCATTGTGCCATTTATGTTTTCTACTCACGACCACGCCCACAATCACAATGCAGATGCCCATCAGGAGCAAACCCAGTCCTATGTATTGACCAATTCGGGGCACACTTAAGCCCAGCTGTAATTGAGTTAAAAGTTAGGGGTTGTCACTTTAGAGAGAACTGCAGAGAACTGACCTTGAGCAGACTGATAAGATCCTTATCCAAGTCTGCATGCTGCTGGACGACAAACAGCGGCGCATAGTGATCATAGGCCACATCCTTGAGGAAGCTAAGAGGGAGGATGGGGAATAGGATATGTAGTTGAATATATTATTAAATAATATAGAATAATTCAAATTTAAATGTAGTTAATTAAATTATATTTGAGATTTGATGTAAGTGCTACAAATATAGTATATCTTGTAAATTAATGGTTAAATAATAAATACTAGAAAATTATATTATATTATATTATGTTTAAAACTCAGCTTAGTTTATCTGACTGTGTAAATTATAGAGTAAAGAAAACACAGTAGTTAAGGGGTGAAATATATATTTAAAATAATACAGAATCGTTTAAATTTAAATATTAATTAATTAGATAGTTTAGTATATTTTGTAAATAAATAATAAAATAATAAATACTGGATAAAATCTTTGATATTCATTTTATGTTTTAAACTCAGCTTAGTTTATCTGACTGTGTAAATTATAGAGTATAGAAAACACAGTAGCTAAGAGGTGAAATATATATTTAAAATAATAAAGAATCGTTAAAATTTAAAAACTAAAAATTAATTAATTAGATTTGATAGCCATAGTATAGAATATTATGTAAATAAATAATAAAATAATAAATACTAGATAAAATCTTTGATATTCATTTTATGTTTTAAACTCAGCTTAGTTTATCTGACTGTGTGTATTATAAAGTATGGAAAACACTGTAGCTAAGAGGTAGAATAGAGCATATGATATTTGGTAAAATATATAATTAAAATAATAAAGAATCGTTTAAATTTAAATAATAATTAATTAGATTTGATAGCCATAGTATATCTTGTAAATAAATAATAAAATAATATAAACTAGGGTTCATTTTATATATTAAACTCAGTTGACTAATATATTTATAGAGTATATTTTATAGAGTATAGAGTAAACAGAGTACTCACTCAATTTCCTCATCTCGCTGCACCCGCACACTGATCATAACTTGTCCCATTAGGCTGAGCGGTATGCCCAGAGTGGGCTCCATTATCACATGCATGCCATGCTCCGTGGCATTAGGACGCAGTCCTGTCGTATTTCGCCTGTAGGACTCATCTGTCATGTAGAAGTGCGGATGCGACATGTAAATGGGCGCATGATAGGCGGCGGGTGAGAAATCTAGCACACCATTCAGCGGACACTCGTTTGGGGCAACACAAAAACATTGGGTATCTGCCGCCAGTTGGCCATTGTCGAAGCTCAGCTCGGTGGTCTCGTAGCGCCAGGCATCGATGCCCTCCAAGCTGACATTCGCCACGCTGTACAGATTTATGTAACGCGCTGCATCTGGCAAAAATATGGAAATCGTTTCGTGCCACTGGCGACCCGGCGCCCACAGCTCCCCCGTGCTGCCATTCACCTTGCCACACTCGCCCTCATAGTAACCAGTGTGTGCGGTGCCATTCCACAGCTGCAGCTCCCCCATCCGCCCGAGATTGCCACGACCCGTGTGTATGGTGAAGTTGCCCTCCGCCATCTTCGAGTTGTTGCGCATATGGAACCAGCCGAGATGGTCGCTGTACAGCGGCAACAGCGGCGAATGCAGTCGCTCCACAAAGTCAATGAGCTCATGGTAGAAGCCCTCGAATAGCCACTGTCCAGCCGTATAGCTCATCTGAGTGCCACCCCCCTCCCGATTCATCGCAAAGTTCATAATCTTGCGCAGCGGGCGGCGATATTTACGCGCAAAGTGGGCGGCTGTCTGAGGGATTTAAAAAACACATAACTGTGGGGTTTAACTTCATATATATTTTATATATTGAAAACAGCAAAAAAGCCAAGCTAAAAATTCGTTTAATTGTTTTTTTCATTAATGCATAAGCTTGAGCTGTAGAATTAATTAAGTGTATAAGAAATTTACAAAATTGTTTCAATTATGAAAATCGGTTAAGGTTTGACAAAGTTATGTGAGATAAAAAGCGAAATTTAAGGAACAAAATTTTCAAAAATAAGTATGGTAAAAACCTTAAGTAATGATATTTCCCAAAAAATTGATTTTTAAAAATGTTTATAATTTAAATGCAGGATTTATGTAGACGACAAGCCATGAAGAAAATGGCATCAAACTTGATAGTCGGTTTAGTTTTAATAAAGTTGTGGGAGTTTAAAGGTATATATTTGCTCCAAAAAAAATTGGTAAAATTAGGGGTAACATAATATTTATAAAAAAAAATCACAAAAGAAATTTTTACAAATGCTTTAAATTTAAATGAAGCAATTATTTAAAGAAGAAACCATGCAGTGAATAGCATTGAGCATGAAAATCGGTTCAGTTTTAAACAAGCTATGGCAGTTTAAAAATCTAAATTTAAAAAAAAAAAATATTTGAAAAAATTAAAATTGTTCATATAATATATAAAAAAAAAAATTTAACAAAATATTATCTAGCTTGAAATCAGTTCAGATTTTCCAATCATGCCAAAGCTTTAATTATTATGTTATTTATCTTCAAGTTGGATAAACTTTTGAGTAACTCACCAGTGTGGGAAAATGTGGTGTAACAATGACATCGTTGAGACTTCCGTTCGATTTGTCCGGCACAAAGTGCCACACACGACGTCCGTAATAGGTAACCTCCGGCTGTCGCCACAAGAGGTCCTCCTTGACTTTGTAATCGCTGAAAGTGTAGGGTCCTAGCTGCTCGAAATGCGGTTTCACTTGCGCATTATTCAATTCCTGAGGATTGCTCCAATTGAACAGATAAAAGGTGCTATAGACCGGTGTCGGTGTGGTCACCCAGCGTTTGTACATGAATGAATTGGGCGCCAGTGGCAGCAGGCTCCTCATCAATTGCCGGGATAGACTTGGCCAGGCCGATAGCAGCAGAGTGCCGAGTATAATTAATAGACTGCCCAGGCCAAAGACCCAGATCTTTTGTTGCCGCACACTGCAGCAGTTGCAACACATTTTGCGACTGTCGAATAAGCCGCCGAGTTTCCATTGTTTATAGCTAAACAAAGAATCAAATTTCACAGGCCGATTAGATTAATTCGTTTATTGTTTGTCATATGCAAATATTATAATAGTAATCGATTGATTAGATTATTGCTGAAATGGGTAAATTATAGCTACTACTTTAGAGTAACTAACAGTTTTGATTAATAAAGAAAAGTTTTTTTTCACTTTCACGCTGATTGCGATTAAGTGCAATTTGATGTGTATATTTATATGTATGTGTGTATTCGACCTCTAAATTATGTGTATATTGCATATTTTGTGGCTGCAATAATCGATATTAAAGTACAAGAAGCGCTTGGCCTGAGGAGGGCCAAAGAGCGAGCATTGTGAACAGGGAGAGCATGGAAGATAATTAAGTGTCCACTCCTGTTTATTCTGCCGCCAACAAGCAGCTGTGCAGAGAGAAGAAAAGAGCGAGAGCGAGTGAGCGTAGCAGCTGCCATTGGCAGGCGATGCGATTGATCCCGTTAGAATTCACTGAGTTCATTTGCCAGCTTAGTGAAGGAGCGCGCTTAATGAACGCATTTAGTCTGTGTGCGTTTGCTTTTCTAATCGGTTGTGTCCGCGGATCGTGTAATTCCAAATTATGTTCTATTAAAGTGTAATTAATAATCTATTGTTAACTAGTGCGTGTAAAAAGCTGTTGATCAGTGTTCGGGTTCCTATATAAATAAGATGCGTGCGGCGTTTGTTTTGTTGTGCGTGCAAATCGTTAATCTCTTTTCATTAAAAGCGAGGCAAACGCAAGCAAAAGAGCGCGAATTGTGATGGTGTGTTACGTTAGTTCTTGATTTTGCCGGTAGAGGGCTCTTGTGCCGAGCGTGGGTGATAGATAGTTCGCACACCTGCCGTTGGTGGTGTATGCTTTTGATTCAGTTTGGATTCTCTGAGTTCGTTTGTTGAGTGCATTTGCTTTGCGTTTGCATTTGTTTTTGTGTGCGTTTGCTTTGCTTATCAGTTGTGTTTGCGATTTATTTACATCCATACTATTTTGTGTAAAGTAATTTAATGTCATTAGCTGCTGTAAGTGTGTGTTTTTTTTTTTTAAATGTTACATTAAAAATTGCAATTTATGCTGATTATAAATTAATAAATTCAAAAAATAAATCATCATAAATGTGGATTCTTGGTTGAGAAGAGCTTTTAAATTGACCATCAGGTAAGTGGATTTTATACTGTGTATCTATTAAATATATAAATATATAAATTTATAAAACATCAAACTTTCACATTTGTTTTTTCGAATTTTTAATACATTTACCTAATGATTTTTGAAACAAAGTTTAAAACCAATTGGATGAATAGAAAAAATATTAAACAACGGATTTTCCCCGTTTTCCCATCATAAGTTTCGAATTTTCCAAAACTTATCAGTACAAACTCTTTATAGTTTACAAGTTTTATTTTGTAAATTTAGAAAATTTAGTATATAAATCACATTCCGAAAATCACTTGTTTTTCAATATTTTTAACTACTATTTAAAAGAATTTCAACCAAAATTGATCAGATCTCAGTGCGACTAGCATTATTCCTGTGCTCCAAATGAGTCATCTGTGTTTACGGTGCTTTCTGCACCGATAAGAGCCGCCCTATCGGCTGCCGCCTGTCCATACCAACAGCGCTTGAGTGTGAGGAAAATTCCAACCAGCAAAAGTATGCAGCCGAGGCAGAGAAAACCCACGCCCGTATAACGTCCAATTGCGGGCAGATTTAGCACCAGCTATAAACAAATGTCATGAATGAACTGTAACTAAAAGTGCAACTACATAAAGATGTAAAAGTTTATACAGACCCTCAGCTCGGAGGCGAGCTCCTTGCTAATAACCGCTGAGCTGGCGGTGGTGAAGAGTGGTGCATAGAAGGTCGGTATGCCTTTCAGTATACTGCAGAGAGAGAGAGAGAGAGAGAGAGAGAGACAAGTTATCTATATAGTATAATAGTAGAGAATTAAGTGCAGCTTAGACTTACTCAATGTCCTCGTCGGGCTGCATAAACAATGAGACCATGACAGCCGCATTCACCTGTAGCGGTACGCCAAGTTTGCGCTCCATTATGATGAAGAAATTGTCACGTTCATAGTTTGGCTCAAAGCCCGTTATTGTGCTGGCATAACTGTCATTTGCGTACATGAAATGGGCGGCTGACAAATACATGGGAACACCCTCGGCGCAGGGGCCCAAGTCCGTGGCACCGGTGTCTGGACAATTGTCGGGCTGCCGATCAACCGGACAGTAGCACTTCATATTCGCATCCCGCTGGCCATTGTCGAAGGTGCTTGGCGTCACCTCATATTTCCAGCCCGTGATGCCCTCAACCTCATAGCTCTGGCCCGTGTACTCCAGATTGATAATGCGACAGGTGTCGGCGATGAATATGGTGAGTGCCTTCTCCTTGGGCTCATCGGGCACAAAGAGATCGCTGGTGCTGCCATTGAGTCGCCCGCAATCGCCCTCATACCAGCCGGTGTGATTTTCACCATTCCAGAATTTAATTTCGCCCATTTCCTTAATATCACCAACGCCCGTATGCACTGTGAAGGCGCCCTCGAATTCCTTGGAACCGTTGCGTCCGAGAAACCAGGCAAACTGATCCGTATCAATTTGCGGCGCGAACGGATTATTCGAAGTCATAGCATAATGCAGGAACTCATCGTAGAAACCCTCGAAAAGCCACTCGCTGGCCGTGTGGGTGACATAGAGGGCGCCACCATTCGCATTCAATGCCTGATTGAAAACATTTTTGATGAAACTGAAACTATCACGCATTTGACTTGCTGCGGCCTGAAAAAAGGAGAAAATAATCGCTTGAGTTAACATGACAAAGGGAATCGATTTTCAATTTTTTTTTAAATATTTCCACAGTAAAATATATATAGTATAATCGATAAACAAAAGTAATGCAGGAAAAACCAATATATAGGTCGTTTAATCTGGACATTCTTATCTCCCGAATATTCCCAACGAGAAATATGTTCAAACTTTTCTAAAATTATTTCCACAGTAAAATATATGTATATAGTATAATCGATATACAAAAGTGATATGCAGGATAAAACCAATCTATAGGTCGTTTAATCTGGACAGGGGGGGAATTGATTTTGAAACTTTTTTAAAATATTTCCACAGTAAAATATATATAGTATAATCGATATACAAAAGTGATATGCAGGAAAATACCAATATATAGGTCGTTTAATCTGGACAATCTTATCTCCCGAATATTCCCAACGAGAAATATGTTCAAACTTTTTTAAAATATTCCCACAGCAAAATATATATAGTATAATCGATATACAAAAGTGATATGCAGGAAAATACCAATATATAGGTCGTTTAATCTGGACACTCTTATCTCCCGAATATTCCCAACGAGAAATATGTTCAAACTTTTCTAAAATTATTTCCACAATAAAATATATATATGTAGTATAATCGATATACAAAAGTGATATGCAGGAAAAAACCAATCTATAGGTCGTTTAACCTGGGCACTCTTATCTCCTGAATATTCCCAACAGGAAATATGTTCCACATTAAAATATATATATTATAACCGATTTAATAAAGTGATATGCAGAAAAAAGCCAAAATACCGATGGTAGTAACTGAACATTCTAATCTCCCGAATATTCACTGTACCTGGTAATTTTCTGTATATATTCTATATAATATTACTCACAATCGAGGGTAGATGAGGCACCGTTATCAAGTCCGTTTGCTTGCCGCCGGAGAGCTCCTCCTCCCAGATCCATGTGCGACGCGGCTTGAAGGTAACCGTATTATTCTCATGCCATTGCAAATCCATTTTCAGGCGTTCCTCTCTATAGACATAGGGTCCCAGCTGCTCAAAGTTTGGCTTGACGCCATGCAGCTTCACTTCCTCGGCGTTTGTCCAGTTCCATAGATACATTTTCATATAAACGGGTATGGGCAGCTCCTCCCATTTTTCAAAGGTCTTCGATGTGGGCGTCAGCGGCAAGGCCTTTATTATAAAAAATTTTAATATAATACAAATAATTGTAATACTCTCATCTACTTGCCTTCATTACGATATTATCTATAAGACTGGGCCACCATATTACAGTTACTAGTCCCAAAATTGTAAACAAGGTACCGAATCCAAACACCCAGATCTTCTGTTGGGTTACTCCACAGCAGCGACAGCACATTCCGACAAGGTTGATATTATAAATACCGTCTGCGAACCCTATCGCTAGTTAACTAACCCATTAATACCTAATCGCAACCGTTTTTATTCTTTTCAACTGCTATAATCGCACAATAATCATAATCGCTACCCATTTTTGTTTCTTTTTCTTTGATTATTCATTTTTAATTATTCTTCGAAATGGCGTCCTTATATATGCACAATGCACTCCATGATATTGGACAATATTGATAGGGTTTCAGCGTTGGGTTTTTTGTATCAGTCTAGTGATTATGTAGCGCACCCAGCGGCCTGGTAACAAATATAGCATTATAAACATGAATAATCAAAATTTTGAAAATGCGCTTCGATTAGAAATGATTGCAAAAGTTAGCAGTAAGATCGGAAAGAGCTTTTTCAGTGATAACAACTTTTGTAATATTTTAGAATCAAATTTAAGACAAACACTTAAAATATCTACAATAATACAATTTTTTGGGTTTTCATCCGATCGGTTTCAACTTATTTTCATAGATCATTATAAAACTTGATTAAGAACTGTATAAAAATTTTTTCAAAAATTCACCCCCATCGTAGGAAAATTGTGGGTGAAGGTTATGTGGATGAAAATTAAATATTCGTCAGATTATCTTGAAAATGATTTCCAAAGCTCTACATTACACCAAGTGTAGAACATAACTTTAAAATTTTGAAAAATTTAAACAATAAAGTTGGAAAATGGCGGGAAAATTTTGTATGCAACTTTTTAAATTTTTAATTTGATCAGCTCCAAAATTATTTTCAACATCAGCGAGATGTAACAAAAATGAAAAGGTGGACAACAAAGCGCAACGGAGAAAAATGTAGTAGCAATGCACGCCGGGAAATTCTAGTAATTTATAAATTAGCTGCAATGTTTTTTAGATTCCACTTTAATTTTTGTTAATAAAAAAATAAATCGGAAGATATACAACTCTCATGTTAACCCGTCTAGGCGATGTTCGTGAAAAGCCCAATCTCGAATATTATTTTTTTTTTTTTATCAACTAATCCATTTATAATTATACCAATAGTTTTTCCGTCTGGTCTGAGTGGTTGGAACAAGGCTAATTATTTTTTTGTTGTGCTTTGTGAACTAACTAGCTAATCTCTTAAAGTGACTACCAGATAACTTAATCTTATCGAACACTTACAGTCCATTAGATATGATGTATAGCTGCAAGTGCTGTTAATTGTAATTTGACAAATATAGTTTTGCCATCAAAGCTGTGGGCTGTGATGTAAATTTGTGTGGCAATTGTCGAAATTATTATGGCTGCATTCTATCTCGCAATCTCTCAATTCCAAATTCAATTGCAGCCACAACTAAGCAGTTCATATAATGCATTTGTGTACTTTGGCATACATTAATTTTGGTCTACGGTGAAATTATGTTTTGGGGGCTGACATTAATTGAAATACACGAAGCCACAAAAGTAAACGTTGCCGATTAGCATATAACATATTGATTTTCGCAGCATGAGCAATATGTTGAATACTAAGGCTATGGGCAATATTAATTCCATGTGCAACATTTGCTTGCCACAATGCACTTGAATAAATGCATAATCTTGGGTATCTTGCATGCTGAGATGCCAACATCTGTGGCATCTGTGGCGGAATTATGTATAATCCAGCCGGAATGCTGCTGTGTTTGTATATAGGCGGTTAACTGTCTACTATATTAATGAGGAAGCAAGTACAAATTTGCTCTCGAACTTTCAGCTGATTAAAACTACATTTTTAGAAGGCTACTTTTATATTTTTTTGTCGAATTTTTGAATTCAACTATAACATAAATATTTAGTTGTATTTATAGCTTTTATAATACACATACACACATATATTGCAAATAGATTTGTTGTTAGGTTAAGAAAAATACGACGACTGCAGTTCAGAACATTTCAGCAACATCAGCTTTAGATTTTGTTAGTTTACATCATATAACACTTTTGATTAAACGTTTCCTATAAAATATGCACTTTGCAGTTGATCTTGTTGAGGTAGCTGCATGTTTAGGCCTCAATGGAGCCTTCAGCCTCCAAGACAGCCTTGCGGTTGGGCTGCAAACGAGAGGAAGAGTATTCAAAAATATATTTAAAGAAATTCAGGAAATCCAAGTTTGAACCCACCTTGGGATGCATGAGTATGAAGGGCAGCTCAGCGCACACCTCGCCGCCCAGAGCGCCCAGGAAGAGCTTGACCTTGACCGCATAGGAGACAATGATGCCAAAGGCATCCCGAGCATCCTGACTGGCAATCCTGTACAGATATCAAAGATTATAGCTACGACTATTAGGATTAGCCAGTGTTGGCTTGGCGACTTACAGCGTGGTGGAGGCCAGTGCGGTATCCTTGCGCTTGATGTCGCCCTCCACGGCAATGCCGGCACGATCGCAGTTGGCCACCAGTGTGGGCACCAGATACATGACCTTCTGCAGACTGGAGCCGGGATTGAGGGGACAACCCTCGCTGGTCTCCAAGAACGCAATCGTATTGCGGAACTGTCCGTTCTGGAAGAGCACCACATCGACGCCCTGCTGCACCATTGCCTTGACCTTCTTCACCACCTTATTGGAATTGTTGCGCACACAAATGTTGACCGATATCTTCTCGCCATGATGATACAGCTGCTTGTCCAGGGTGACCTCCAGCTCCAGTTCGCCGGGCGACAAGAGGAAGTCCTTGCGCACCACCGTACAGGGCTGCATACCCTGCCTGGTGGGTGCATACTGCACCTTGCGTACGCCCAGATTAATGGTGCTGCGACGATGCGTACGATCGCAATCGTTCTCGCCCGTAAAGATCTTCACAAAGTACTGGACACCACACGGCTGACTCTCATCGGATGCCTTCTGCTGCAGCACCACCGATGCCGGTGAGCTGGTGGGCATTTGCATGACGAAGGGGTATGCATTGGAGCCGAGCTTCTTGAGCAGACGCTCCTGCATCTTGGACAGCTGCATGTCCTGCTTCTCCGGCGGGCCCACCTGCTGCGACACCAAGGTCAGCTCCTTCTGGAAACGCAAGCCAATCATCTCATCATCCTCGCGTCCATAGCGAAAGTTGCAGACGAGCTGAACGAAGATCTTGCGATTCTGACGCACGTACTCATCGTCCAGCACAATGATGCCATCTGCAAATGGGCAAACACAATTAATTGGACCAGTGCAAATACAGTTACAATCATTGCCACAGGACTAAACACGTGTCCCGGCCATATTCCACTGTTCCGGCCCAATTAACACGTAACTAATAAGCAGCTTTCTGGCTTATGTATTGTATCTGCTGTCCATTGCATAAATTAAGCTATAATTTAATTAAAGCCCTCGCAGATCAACTAATTAAGTCGGTTTAGTATCAGCGGAAGTCAGTGTAGTATTGGAGGCCATATTGTTGTTGGGTTTGTCCTACATAAACTCCTATTTGCTTTTTATGCACCCACAGATTTTATCTTTCAATATATTTTGAATGTTAATTATATGATTTTAAATTCGAATCTTAAATGTAAATTCGAATTTTAAATTTAAATTTTGCGTATACATTTATTTCTTGTTTCAAATAATTTTGAATTTAAATTTTCTTTGACTTTTTCTAGTCAACATTAAATAAAATAAATAAATAACTTTAATTTTCGTAATAAAAATCTATAATATAGTTCATTCATGTAAAAAATTTCAACATGCACCCAAGTTCCTTCTCAGTTTGTCTCCTTCTGAGATTTTTTAAAATATATATATATCATTTCACTTTAAGTAAAGCAAAATAGTTTTAGATATTTTGTTTTTATTTCTATAAATATTGAATTTCACTACTGTCAAGTATTGCATTTAATATAAGTAAAATTCTTTTTGTTTTCACTTTTGTCATTTTTTAAAGTACACTTGACCGATTCGTTAAAGAAACAAAGTTTCAAATTAACAAAGCAAAATAGATTTTAAAACTAGGAAAAATTAAGAATATGGTTAATCCAATGAGTCTCAGCTGGTATTAAATCAAAGTTTTCACGTTTAACTTCTTCTGCACTTAATTTGAATTATTGAATTCCATAATCCACATTGATGCCTATCACCTACCAATTGGCTCCACTTGCGACACCGAATCCACAAACTCACGCCTATTCATATAGAGCGTGATCATATTGTTGGGCGAACATTTTTTAAACACCTTGAAGTTGACAACCATTTTGCTGCCGGGTTTTTCGTTTCGACGGTTTGAAAAATATCCAATAATATCCGGTCTACGATTTTGTTGTTGTTAAATTTGGAGCTACGCCGCGTTGCGTTGTTCGCGTCGTTTTCAATTAGCGGCTAACAACAATCCGTCATTTATACCTGGCATTCGCAGCCAGGTGGCAAATTCAATTAGCTCGCGTAGCTGCATCTTTTCGAAAATCTAAACAATTCGTTGTCGCTGCCTTGCTAAGGCTTCTTTCACCCTGGCTGGCTTTGTCTTTGATATTGACATTGCTGCGGGTCCAACAAAAATCGATGGCTTGCCATAAAATAATACGCGTACAACATGGCGTATTAGCAATGCAAAAATAGCTAACTTAACAAAATCAATGAAGCGTGCGTGTTGTTGTTTTCTTGTTTTGGTTGCGTTTCCTTTCAGGATTTTGGTTTTTTTTTTGGTATTTTGAATGACGCATGGCATAAATATTACGAACCGAGCTAGAATTGTGTCGTAATTCGTACTAATTTAATTGTTTACAAGTGGCAACTATTTAACGTCATAATCAACGTGAGCGGCCTCTAGAAAAATACAGGACTTATTTACTTAAAAATGATAACTCGATTTATAGTAAAAAGGAAGTTTGCTTTTAGGCCATAACTTTGCTGAAACTGCATCAATTTTCAAGTTGGATGACATTTTCTTCAAGGTTTATAAACTTAATAAAACCCTTGTTAATTTTTTCAATATTTATTTTGCATATTTAGACTTTCAAGCTACCATAACTTTGTTAAAACTGAACTTACTTTCAAGTTCGATGCCATTTTCTTCATGATTTGTCATCTAAATAAATCCTACATTTAAATTGGGTAACACGATTTTGGGACGAAATTCATGTGAATGAAGAATATTACACTTAAAATGAAAGACAATAAATCTATAATATTTGACAGGACAATGTTAAGAGAACTAAAGTTAATATCAAAATCTAATTCAATATATAAAAAAAATAAATAATTGAACACTTTTTCAATTAACCAGAACAGAAGGGAATTAAAATTGTGGTCCACACATTTACTTAATAATTCAGGGGTATCATAAAAGTTGTGGACACAGTTTTTGCCCATGTCGTGAACATGATTTCCACAGCATTCAATTATGTATGTTAAAATATGGGCAAACTGTCTTTCTCAACTTGCACGCAAGTAAATCACATTAGCATAAAGTTGGCTACTTAGCAAAGTCAATGAACGTAATTATTATGCTGCATGCTGACATTAAAAATATGAACAAAGTTGTCTAAAATATATTGTGCCTTATTGTGTGGTCGTAGTTGGGTATGTATGTATGTATGTGTATATGTGTGTGTGTGTGTGTGTGTGTAACATTAGCATGTATATGGGGGCAGCCACCAGGGTCCAACAAAACCGACAATGAGGCTCTTAATAATAGCAAAAGTTTTGCACTTACATTTTGTAGGTTGTCTGTGTGTGTGTGTTTGTGTGTGTGTGTGTGTGTGTTAACAAGTGGGCGTGGCCAACGGCCATTTAAATGCTTTAGTTGGCTTATAATTGAACAAAAGTGAGGCGTAGATATTATCGTGTTGCGAGCTGATGCAATATGCTAAGAAATAATGGCCAAGTGCTTAACTGATAAGTACGCACATACAAGTATATATATAGTACTATATATATACAGTTAGTTGGTTTTCAATGCGGCTTTAAGGCGCACTCGAAATCAATCAAGTTTAAGAGCCAGGCGCCCGCAGACCGCATCCAAGTGCTTTCAGCCGGCACCCGAGTAGTCCTGTTTCGCAATTGTTGTTATTGTTGTTGTTGCAACTTAACGCACACACACACACACACGCGGGCGCAATGCACTCATCTTTGTTGCAGCCACATGCCGTCGTCGACAACCACAAAGCACCAAGAACAACAAAGCCAACTTCAATTATTTGCGCGCAATTGTGCAAGTGCTGCCTCTCAGTGTCTTCGCCTTAACCCGCGCCTCTTAGCCACGCCCCTCCACCCACACACTTTCAGCTAACTTCTTGTGCTTGCAGTGAGTGGTATTTATTTAAGACTACAAAATTAGACACCAGACAGTTAAAGTTTAGCTGAAAATCGGGCTTAAAACTTAGTTGAGTTAAATCTTTAATGGCATTGCTTTTTAATTAGAATATTGGAGATTAAAAGTCTAGTCGAAAGTATAGCAAATAAATAAATCTAAAAAATAAACAAATAACAAAATTTCATATTATTTTATTTATTAATATTATATGGCAAATATTTGTACTTTTTTTTTGCTGCTACTTTTTAAAATACCCTCTTTAAGGATTCTTTTTAAATGAGGATTAGATATTATTACTGATTATAACTCTGCCCGAAAAAACCTTAAGCATGCTGATCTATATTTGGAAAATGGAAGAAAAGTCTAGTCTAAAGTATATCAAATAAATAAATCTAAAAAAAAACAATTAACAAAATTTCATATTATTTTATTTATTAATATGGCAAATATTTGTTACTTTTAAAAGACACTCTTTAAAATTGATTCTTTTTAAATAAGGCTTAGATATCATTATTGGTTATAACTCTGCCCGAAAATACCTTAAGCATACTGATCTAAAATTGGCAAATGGAAACTATTGTGCTGTTGCAGTGGATTAAAACCACCCACAGGCCCAATCGATAGTGGGTCTACTAATTTGCACAATTCAATAGACCGTTGCACGAGAAAAGGCGAAGTGCAAATTGTATTGGGCAATCAGTGAGACTGCCACAGCTTGGGCTCTGGGCCGAAGAGAGCGGCGAGAATCCTGCCCAAGTGCAATTGTCGTTGGCCAAATTGGCTGGCCAAAAACTGCATCCAAAGTCAAAGCATTCAATGGAACCAGCCATAAACAAAGGCGGCTTTTGGCTAAAAGCAGTGAGTGGTGAGTGGGCTGTGTTTAAAGCCAAACTTGATGTAGCAGCACGTGCGCGCAAGTAGCCTTTAAATTTATGGGCCAGTTGTCCAAATTGAACATCAACATCAACATTGTCAATAGTATTACGATTATCATGGCCAACAGCACGTAAAATTGCAGCGAAATAGCAACAACAACAACAACAACAACAATAAATGCTTGTCTTATTGAAGGCGAAAGGCAAACAAAAATTGGCAACATTGGCGCCAACGCAAATGTCAACAGCTAGAGTAAAAGAGTAAGACTGATCGACTAAGAGATACCTTGCAAACAGTTCTAGCTACATTTGTTGTTGCCATAATGCACTCGAGTAAAAGTTACCAAAAATATGTATATACTTTATTAGGCTGTTGTCACTTACAGACCATTGATGCCCATTTGAAAGGGGTACAGGGTATAAGAAGAACAACATTTGGGGGTAAGCAACACCAACAAACGGCAATCAACGTTGTCGCAGAGTCGCTTCCATTTCCAGTTACCATTAGTCGAAGGAAGCAAACAGAGCCAAGCAAAAAAAAGATGCTCAAGTGCTGCATGAGCGAACTTGGCGAGGACGACAGCCAGGACGACAACCAGGACGAGAACGACACCGCCAACGACAACGACAACGAGGACGTCATCGTCGTGGCTGACGATGTGCAAACTGGCGAAGTGACAGCAAATGGCGCGGAAACTGTGTGCGCCAACGTCAACTAATCGTGGGTGAACAAATCTCTCTATATGTATATCTAACACACACATACAGAACACACATATATACTGTATACATACACAACATTTAGAGCTGTGTTTGTGCGTGCCTCTCATCCCATTCCCAATCCGGCTGCCACCTTGCCAGGTGTTTACTGTTATTGGGCCAGGGCCACGGCGTTTCTTGTTGTTGCCACTCGATTGCAAATGGTGGCCAAACCCCGCACGCCCCCTGCCACAGTCCCCGCCAACAGGCGTTACGGTCATGCCATGATTGCTTTGACATTTGCATCGATGCGTGCAGCAGCGGCAACTGCTGATGGCTGCGGCTTTTGGCCACTGCCGCTGATGAGTTGACTTTCAGCTGCAAGTACTCAAATCAATTGCAATTGCAGTGCCGCCAGCGAAAGGCCAGCAGAGAGTGGCCAGAACAAAAAGCATTACGTTAAGAAGTGGTGGCCAATAGAAAAGTATCATTGAGTCAATTATTTTTGCTGTTGTTGCTTGCAAATTGATACTTCTCGATACTTTAATATGATTTGTGGACACAATTTATTTTCATTTTCTTTTTTACCATTATTGTGGGGTATATTTCAATAAATAATAATTTTCAGTTCATTTCATAATATTACTTTATTATATAGCGGAATATAATCAATTTTCAAAGTATCTTTTACTATCAATCACTTTCCACATCCCATTCAGATACTTACCTTATTTATAATTAATTTCATATTATAATATTTATTATATAGAGCATTATTATCGATTTTCAAAGTATCTTTTACTATCAATCACTTTCCACATCCCATTCAGATACTTACCTTATTTATATTTAATTTCATATTATAATATTACTTTATTATATAGAGCATTATTATCGATTTTCAAAGTATCTTTTACTATCAATCACTTTCCACATCCCATTCAGATACTTACCTTATTTATATCCATTAAAACTTCAACTCAGTTTTAAGCTTGCATTATTGTGTAGATTTATGCCACAATTTGTGTCTTTATGTCTCAGTTGGCTCTTTACAAAATTTATTGTTGCCACATATCGTCACTCTGCATAAATGCAGCTAAAGAAGCCGAAATGTTGTGCGCACAAAGCCAAAAGGACTAGTTTCATGATATTATGTGCAACAATTTGTGGAGAGGATGCCACAAAGCTGCTGTTCTCGTTGCTGTTGCTGCTATTGCTGTGTGCCGGGGCATGTGTTGCAAGCACAGTTTTGTCGCTGCATCCCCAAAAATACCGTTATTGCTGGCTAATTTCCCATGTGCATGCTTGCTAGTTAAATTGATCTATAGTCAGGCCAGTCGCACGTACAACGGGGCGGAACAGTGGCAGGCGGGGCGGTGCTGCCAAAAGTGGCAAGCCATGTTGCACGATGCTGGGCCATAACGGCAAATATTGTCAAAATGGCTGATGCACAACAATAGCTAGCTGCAATACCTAAAACCCAAAAAAAACCCCTCTGCCTCAGCTTCTGGTTGCTGCACACCTGTTCCTGGTATTTGCGGTGGGCTTTTGACACAATTTTGCCGATGACATGTTCAATACACAAAGCTGCGTGCTTAAACTCATTCCTCCCCATTGTTAAATCTACATAATATATATATATATATATGGCAACATGGAGTGCTTACTTTATTTGACTGCCAGCACGTGTTTTGGGGCTGTCCTCGGGTTGCCTCTGTGTATCTGTGAGTTTGTAAATATTCCTATGCTAGAACAGGTGAATGAGCCTTTGTGTGACTGCTGGCAACGTTGTCTGCCTCCATTTATCATACACTAAACCCAAACAGGTTGAACTTGAACCTGTTACACTGTTATACAACATTTTTGGAATTTGTTGCATTCTGATTTCGAATAGTTATTTACTATGAGCTACATCAATCGATTTTATTCTCATGAGTTTAGACTATATTTAACCGATATATCTAAGTTAAAATTGTATAAAATACTTTAAATAATGCTTAATTTAGTATTAAGGTTTTTTGTTCAATGTATTTTTTTATTTTTTGTCTAGCTGTGCTTTAAGGTAGTTACTTTTTAAATTTACATTTTAACCACACAGGGGGCGAGGCAGAAAATGCAAAATAAACGCAGCTCATATTTTTATTTATGTGTTTTTTTTTTATATTTATATTTTTTTGCTTGGCGACATTATCCTATTAACACATTTAATGGAGTCACACACGCGCGCGACTTTGTCTCATCATAAATCTGATGGCAGCCGCAGCGGGAAATGCGGAAAATGATGCTTCAGGCTGCTTGCTGTCTGTGCCGGGGCGTTAAGCAGCCGCAGCATAAGTGGGCATGGTCTTATGATGGCTGGCTCTTATATATATGGCCTCATATTGGATATTTATGCCTTTGCCGTTGCCTTTGCTTTTGCCACACCTAGACCGTATAGATTTATGCATTGTCTTTAAGCACTGTGATTATGGCAGAAATGTGGAAAACTGTAGCAAAAGTTTTCAGAGATGCCATCAAATTAGTGCGGCGCTAAAGTTATATCCGTGCTGTACGTGTCGAGTTTATCACACAAATGACAATGACCGAAAATGATTGTAACTTTTTCGGCCAAAACCGAAAAACCAAAAACCACCACAAAAACTTGGACCATTCAAAAATGTATGGATATGGAAAAGTTTCTGACTACACCCAGGGGGCCGTTTTAGTTACAAGCGATTTTCGCGTCGGCACAAAAATATATATTGCTGCCAATTAAGTTTGCCAAATAGGCGGTTCATTTGGCCAACAACAGCATTTCTTGGTTAAAGCAAACATTTGATTTTCTGCGTTGTACTAAATTTCACATGTAAATTTGCTTTAAAGAGAGCAATTCACGTTGCTCCTGAGCGCCTTTGGGCAATCCTTTATAGTCGATTTAAACGTCAGCCAATTGTCGTGTTCAGACATGCAAGCCTAAATGTTTGGCCCAAAAGCTTTCACTGCAGCTGCTGCAGCTGAGTTTTCCATATTTATGGGTTGTTATCAAAAAGTGTATAGAAAGGGGGTATGCTCGTTAGGACTATCAGCGAGAAGGCAACTCCAGAACTTTAAATTATTTTACATTAAATTTGATATATGTATATATCATAAATTCATTTCATATTTTAAATTTGTTCTCCAATTTTAATTTAATTATTTTGAAATATTTTTTTGATAAACAATTAATATTTTAGACTGACTGTATTTAATCTTTTTCTAAATTTCTTAGTAAAGGGCATCTCACAGTCGTGCACTCTGAACTTATTTTACATACCCACTTGATTTTTTTGTTCACACTTTCACTTTGGCGCACGCCTCCTGCTACATAAGCCTTGGGGTAACTGTCAACGTGCAGCAGTGGCGCAATATTTGTGGCACAGTTTTGCATTACACTTTGTCCATATCCCTGCTATGCAGGACAAACCACATAAAAGGATTTTTGATTTCATATTTGTTTGGGGCTTAGGCTGCATGCTGCAGCTCCTGACTGTCCCAATAAAAATCCAGCTCTGACATTGCTCAGCATGCTTGCCACATGCCACATGTGTCGAAGCCTAAATGAAATCTTTCTCTGTCTGTTTTCTTTTCGCTTTTTTTTTGCTGGAAAATTTCCGTTTCAGATTTTCTCATGCTTTTTCCTTAGCTGTCGAGCCAAATGCTAACAAGCATTGTTTTCTTTTTAGTTTTTTGCTGTGGGCAACTTTTGTAAATGCTTTTGAAAAGCAATTAGTGCTGACAAATGCGTGTCCTGGCATTAAGGAGCTGCAACTGTAAGTTTAACTGTAACTGTAACTGTAACTGTAACTGTAAGTGTAACTGTTAGTGGATATGGATGTGGAACAGTAGCTACAACAGTAGACATTGTCTGTCATGCTGTCGGGCATGTCAAAAGCGATTTGTCATTAGAGCAATATGTAAGGGTTAATATTCCACTGACAGCTTGATTGATTGGCTCAGCTGAGTGTTATGGCCAAGGTTTTTAATTGTTTTAGCCAAGTAGCGCCAGTTACTGTCAACCTATTATGTAATACACACTTTGCATACACGGCAATTAATCAATCGTTTGATTGACAAACTATTTGGCAAGCTGTCCCTTTGGGTAAAAAATTCTGCTGCTAAACTCAGTTTTGCTTTTCTCAACATAACTATTAGATGAATCTACAATTTCGAAAACAATTGGCAAAGTTAAAGTTGAATTGGAAATTAAATTGAAAAATAAAATGCATATACCCACAGTATACCAAGTATATCTGAAGTTCTCATGCTTAGCAACCTTTTAGTAGCGAGTTATTTTATCGTTTCGCAGCACGGCCAATTAAAGAAAATCCTACCTCAAATGTACTCCCAATATGCTTGCCTAACCGACCGAGAAAGCCAATGCATTTAATTAAATTCGGAAATTTGTGCACCCAAAGTGGATTCTAGCCATAAAAACAGTGGCAGGCGGGCAGACGGTGGGGGGGAGCTGTGGGAGTTAAGGGAGCTAGTGTTGCAGCACTGGCGCATACTTGAGTAAGCTGACTGATTAAATTTACACATCGAACCACAACTGTTGCACCGAAAACTAATAAAAACCCTGGCAAAGTGGCAGCCAGCAGCCAGCAGGCAGCAGCATGCAGCCAGCTCGAGTGGATTTTATATATCCTTGACAGGCTCGAACAAAGCCAAGGTGCAGCAGCTGGCAGCTGCCAGCAGATCCTGCATGAGCCACTCAGCCGTCAAGTTGCCAGTCAATTGATGGCAGCAGATGGGAAACAAGTTGGCATCGTCTTCATCAATTGCTTGTAAGTGGCTGTTGTAAAAATTGTTACGCTGCTGCATCAAAAGCACCAAGCGAAAAGCTTGGCAATACGCTGCGTATGCGCAATTTGCTACATACATATTTATACGTAAGTGAAGCAGCAGTCCATTGTTGAGTAGCTCCAGCTGGCTTTTTAATTTGGCTGCCAAGCAATTTACCCAATGCAGCCAATGTTAATCAATGCCGGACCTCGTCAAGTGTCAAGTGCACCAATATTGATGTGCAATCTCAAACGTACCCCCAGCCACAGACTGCATTTGCATGTGCCCCAAAGTGAAGCCGTTGCTGCTGCAACTCTCGATGCACCACACCAATTGCGAATGCATTTGCATTGCAGCAGCAAAACACTGAGCGCCATTGAATGCCTTCTTCGATATTCATGCATAAATTCAAATGTTTGTCAGCCACTCAAGTGCAATAGAAAAGAGCTCCAAAGCTGCCGGACTTTTGAACAAGCCAAAGGAAAATACTAAAATAAAAGCGCCGGTGCCTGGTTGCAGAATTTTGAATACCCTAGCTGGACTTTTAAGTCCATTTTCGAAGGTTTCTTTTGCTAAATATTATAAATGATTATTAAGATGATTATTTTACTATTGTTGTGTGATTTTGATACATTTTTAATTTTAGCATAAACAAATATTAGTTTAGAAATATTTTCTTTGATGCATTTCAAATGAAAAGCAGCCGCTGAAAGGGTATTAAAGGGGCAAAAACTCTGGCTGGCCCAAACAAATGTCTGCATCCTAGCATAATGTGCCGTTGTAGGTTTGCTTTGTCAGTTTTAAGAGCAATTTTTTTGTATACCCTAAAAACTAGGAGAATCTATGAATCTTCGGAGAGCACTCTGCGAGTAAATCAAAACGAAATATGAAAGAAGCAGCAGCTGCAGCAGCGTCCCAATCGGTAGTTGTGGCAGCTTGTTCACATCGCAATCAGCAACAATGGCAAATCCAAATTCGAATCCGTAGCGCCACCGCACCACGACGGAAGTGTGCCGCAAAACGGAAGCGGAAGCAATTTTCATTTGCGTTGAGCTTAAAATGGTGGCCCTCACACTTGGGGACAAACCAGCGGGATGGGTTAACAGTTAGCATCTGCACATGCTGTACGACATGTTACAAGCATAATTTTGGTTGCCACACACACACACACACACATACACAATGGCGCATAATGGACAGCAAGTGCGGCCAAGTGGCGAGGCGCCCCAAGTAACCGCAAAACGTTGCAAGTGCCGCATTTTTATTTCATAAATTGCACTGCTGATTCGCATTGTCCCCTTCGTTTAGCTGCTGCGCATTGGTTTTTGGTTTTTAGGTTTTTTTGGTTTTTTATATTATTTTTATTTGATTTTTCTAAACGATTATGGTCGGTGGTTTTTGTTTTGCGGCAAGCGCGACACGTCGCCGTTAAAATTGCAATAAATTAAAGATTTTTTTTATTTTTATTATTTTTGTTTAGTATTTTCCATAAACTGTCACACTTTATTACTGATTTAGCGCTTAAACATGTTGTTGAACATAAATACAGTTTTAGTTGTTATAAAAATGAAATAAAATGCTCTTACATTTAATGAAATGCTGCTTGTGTAGTTTTTTTATGTTTAGTTAAATAAAAATAAATCGTTTGGGTTTACTGGTTGGGTTTCAGTTGTGAACATTTAGATAATTACTTTTACATTTTGCATATTTCTTATATTTTAATGATTTTCAGTTTATATGTGTTTAAAATCTATTCAACTAGCTACGTGCTAGTTTTAATATTCTTACTTACTCACTTATGTAAATGTTTAATTTAGTTTTAGCCTAAACAAAACAGCGGCTGCTCAATTTCGAATCGCATTTGCCAAATATACAAATTTCGGTTAATTTATTTTCAGTTTTTGCCAATTTCTATTTGTTAGAATTCCATTTAGCGTTTCTCTTTTACATTTATATTTACAAAATTTAATTTGATCACATTTAAAATGTGTGCTTTTTACTTACGAGCTAGTTGCCTTAACTGTTTTTAATTTTCTTTTCATATGCTTTATTAATTGTGTGCACAATGTTGTACACAAATTTAAACACACACAGATGCAGAGTTATATCAAAAATGTTATAAACAAAACTACAAATATCTTAATGAAACGCTGGTAATACGCTGCGTATGCGCAATGTTTTATTTTTCATTATCAGGAAAATGGCAGTACATATGTATGGAAATGCTAGGGAAGAAATGCGCATTGTGTGTTATTATTCCAACCCCCATCGCTTGTAACTAAAATGCAGTTTACATAGCTTAAATACCAATTACCTTGATTTATTATTGTTTCGTTTTAATAAATTTCGGAAGGTTCTGTGAAAAACAGCAGACATGCATTTTAGGGGCGGGGCGGGGGAGCGCTACAATGATTAATGAACTGAATTACAAACTCAAATTTTAATTACTACACTTCAATTAGACCCCAAAAAGAAGAAGATTAATTATACGCCCCATCGGCCGGGTAACTCTCCTGTGGCTTACGTCGCTGTCGTGCTCAGTGTTTGCTTGGCAAACTTACCCGCTGATGCTGCGGTTGAGGCCGTCGTGGCTGCTGTTGCTGCTGCTGCTGGTAAGCTCCTGGGTCAGTTAACGCTGACCAGCGGCTCCAGCGTGCTGCTCAAATGCACCAGCTGCTGCTGCACCTGCGCGAGGCTGCCCAGCTGCTGCTGTTGCTGTTGCTGCTGTTGCTGTTGCTGCTGCTGCTGCTGATGCAGTAGCGGCGCCGGTGGTGGTGGCAGCACCACAACCACAGCGTCAGCGGCTGTCGACATTGGCGATGGGACGCCAGTTGGAATTACCGTTGCCGCCGCCGATGCCGCTGCCAGCGCCGTTGCACAGCTGCTGTTCGGCGAGTGGGAGACACTGTACATCAAACTGCCCATGTGGGGATGGGGATGCACTTGGGCAATGGCAGGTGGCGGCGGCGCCGGCGGCAGCACAAGTTCATCAATGGTGCAAACGCGATCGTCAATGGGAAATGTAAAGTTAATTTCCTTGCCGGCAGCTTCCGATTTGTGTGACGGCGTGTTGCCATTTGGCGGACTCGGAATAAAACCATTTGTTGAGCCATTTGTGGTTGTTGTTGTCGCCGGCGCTGTTGCAGCTGCCGGCGATGTGGCCAGCGTCAGTGTGGTTGTTGTTGTCGGTGAGCTTCCATTGCCCAGCGACGTTATTGTGGTTGCTTCCAAATTCTTTTCCAAACATTTGCTATCGCCTGAGGAAGAAAACAGCAGCAAGGTGTGAGCATTGCGTATAAAAATACAGTGGGGTGCACACATAAAATACGTCATATTTATCAATAAATTAAAAAAATATTAATAGGTATGTGCAATTTATTTACTTTTAGTAAACAGCTTACTTTTTCAAAATTTAAATATATTTACATCAGTCAAACTCATTCTGAATTGATAAAAATGCAACATGAATCCTTCAAAATTCATATTTACTTAAAAAAAAAAAATTATTTCACAGCTGCAACTTTAACTCAGCAAAGTTCTGTGCAATTTAATATCTACCCCAAAATTTATGTATGCAATTTGTGACTCTTTGAAGTAGTTTTCAAATTTTCACAAACAAATGTATTATTGTTTTGTTTTACTTATTGAAAATCTGATTTTCCAGGAAAAAAACTTCAGCTTTTGCATAAGTATATTTAAAATCACGATCTCTTCTGAAAGCAGTGATTATTTAGCTTGCTTTTAAAATTTAAAGGTCAAAAATGCTCATAATTATTTGAATGGAATATTTATTTGATAACGAATTATGAATCGTTTGAGATACTATAAAATAAATAATAAAATGTAACTAAAAGTTTGTTGGTTTCTTTAACTAGTAAATATTTAAAATTATGTATTTAAAAATATTTGCATTAGTCTCTGTGATTATTAAACAGATCAACTGCAGCTTCAACACTGCAGCTCTATGCAATCAGTACGAAAAATCCTTGCAGAAGTGAATGCAATTGTCAATAGTCACAGCCTGTCACGTGTCCTGGCTGCCTGCGGTGTATTTGCAGTGTGCCCAACTCCAGCGGCGTACACAGTTTGCATTTTTGAGTGTGGCAGAGTTTTTCGCTCTGCTTAAGCAAAACAAATAAAATTTGTGTTTTTTTTTACGGTTTGTACGCTATTCGTTTATCGAGGGATTCGAATGCGGTGTGGCAAAAAGTTTCTGTTGCGACAGCCTTGGCGACCATTTTTTATTGTTTGCCAGCAAGTAAAAGCGAAATAAAAAAAAATGCTACAATTGCGCAAAAATTGCGAAGTTTGTGTTTGTTTTGCGTTGGCGCTGCGTTTCCCTCGAGTGCGTTCTGCTGAATGGCATGACCACGTTGGCCCCAGGGCCAATTTGTGCGAAGGTAACCAAGTTAGGCAGGTGTGTGCACAAACATTAACGCCGGCCTCCAAGGTACGCAGGTCAGCTTGAAATTTATTTATTCCTCAATTAGGCAAGAGGGCGCAAGGGGCGCAAAGACGGCCACTCGACATAATGAAGCACGTACTTGTAATTAATTAAGTGCGGCTGCTGCTTTCTTTTTAATTTCAACAAAAATTTTACGTGCTAGCTATATAAAAATGATCGAATAAAATGCATTTAAAAGGCACATAAATAGTGCGCTGTCTTAGCAGGAAATGCATATAAACAGTTTTTCATTTCAACGCCTTGTCTTCTGGACCTCTTTCGCCAAAGCTTGGCCCATTGCCCGAAAGAATAAGCCATTACATCAATTTAAAACACAGCTTTTGTTTTTTTTTGCAACTTGAGGTTTTTAAACTTCCTTACATCCGATTGTTAAGCTCCATTTTCTTTATGGCTTATCAACTTAGAATTTTGCATTTCAATTTTAGACATTTGTAAGCAAGTAAGAGTGCTCTAGTCTAGTCTCAAGAGAGTGCCGGGTAGCATATACCCTAATCCAAGGTCTAACATTCATTCATAAATATTTATCTGATTCATACATGGAAACACACACACACATGCAAACACAGTTCCTTATAAATGACCTTCTCAGACTTCAAACTGCCACAACTTGTCAATTCAAAACCGATTGTCAATCCCGAGGCTATTTTGATCATTACTTGGCATTAAGTGTAATTCTACATCTCAAGTTTATGAATTTTTGAAAAAATAAAATTTGGGATTTTTTTTCCGAAAAAAGCATAAGGGGGGACCCTTACCAATTTTGATTTTTCAAAAAATAGAATTTTGAAATTTTACGTTTAATTGATTGTGGGTGTCTCAATTAGTATAAAAAACTATACGAAAAGTGATTTTGCGGTAGTTCATTTTTCTGTCAAAAATCAAGCCAAAAGTGACAAAAAAAATGGCTTGTAAAGTGCCCAAACAACGAAAAGTTCCATACAAATGACCTTCCCAGACTTCAAACTGCCACAACTTTGTCAATTCTCAGCCGATTGTCAATCCCGAGGCCATTTTGATCATTACTTGGCATCGAGTTTAATTCTACATCTCAAGTTTATGAATTTTTGAAAAAATAAAATTTGGGATTTTTTTTCCGAAAATTCCTTACGAATTTTGATTTTTCAAAAAATAGAATTTTGAAATTTTACATTTAGTTGATTGTGGGTGTCTCAATTAGTATGAATGCCCGACTAGGTGATATCCTTACATTCATAATTCTTAATCTGCATTCATACAGAGAAACACACACACACACACCAACAAACACCCAAAACTTTGTCAATACTGATCTTATTTTTCTTCATGGCTTATCAATCTTAAAAATTCTGCATTTATGCATTTGTTAAAATTTACAACTACAATTCTACTCACTGCCATTTAGGTGATCCTCTCTGGTGTAGTAACGTGCTCGGTTTTTGGAGAAACATGCCACTATCGATAATATTATGACGGCAATTAGTACAAAGATTATGCCACCCAAAATAGCCAGAGTATTAAGACCACCTGTAAAAGAAAAATAAATCAAATGTTATTTAAATTTAACATTAATTTCAATGATATTAATAAAACTCTAAAATAAATGCTTATTGAAAAATGAGTGTACATATTCAGGTCTGAGTAATGTTTTTGGTATTCAAATAAAAGAATTAAGTCACTGACTGAATTTTCAATTATATTCGCCACTTCATGCTTCAATTGGAAACAATTTCACTCGCTTACCATGCTCAAGAAAGTTATATGAAGTGCTTGCCGCATTCTGCTCCTCGTCACTGCTGTAATCGAGGCACGTGTGCAGCCCGCCAATGTCCAAATTAATTATTTCGGCGCCACGCAAAGTTTTTGGCAAAAAACAAATGGGATATGTATCCCATTTCCACTGCAGCTGTATAAATGAAAACGAAGGTAAACGAAAAAATAAGTCAAGGCTTGCAGTTCGCATAAGGATATAGTATTATTTTTTTTTTACCAGACAACATCAAGCAGATGGGCATTGAAAACTAATTGAAATTTACAGCGAAATATACCCGAGTTTAATTTAATTGCATTTGACTTACTTGTCGCACGACATTTATTAATTTTCCCATATGACATTCATCGCATATCAACGGATTGTTGTCCAGCCGCACATTGCGTATACCCTGAATCCTGAGCACCGTATCCGCATTGATGCCATATAATTGATTTCGTGATAAGTCCAAAAACTGTAAATAGCCAAGAACAAAATCAAAATATGGGCAAATGGTGAAAAACGTTACACTATTTGTTGCCTGGGATTTGCTTATCAAATAGCAATTAGCTACAAATGGTGGCCAAACATTGGTAACATTATGTAATTGTTGGCCAGCCGCAACAATAAACAAGAACAATGGCAAAAGGCTCGACTGAAGTGTGCGAGTACTAGAATACACAATTAAATTCAATTAAAATGAAAAGCTTAATGGCTATCAACTGATTGTTGTTTTTGTGCCATAAATTTGCCAAAGTTAACATGACAGCAACAACAACAATAATGTGAGAATGCATGTAAACTGGAAGATACCCTACAAAGCATTACTGTCGTCTAAGGATGTAAATAATAATCTGAATAATTTCATTTAATATAATTTTTGTATTCAGAACTTTGCTTTTAAAAATGGAGTATTGAAAATTTTGTTTAAAACAGTGTGAAAAATGCCTTAAAATTTTAATTTATATACTACTGGGAGCAACTTTTTTAATCGGAAAAAAATTGTTATAATATTTGCAGAATACTAAAATTAATTTTCTACCTTTGAAACTTTTTAAAAATAAACAGAGATTATATGTATTTGGACTAATCTGTTGATACATTATTATTATACCCGCTTTAGTACGCTTCATGGGTACAGGGTAGAACAATGACAGCGCAACTATGAAAACAATACAGAAAGCGGACGAATGGGAATGAGAAAAAGTGACACGAAGGAAGCACGTACAAGGATGCAGACGGACAAAACTATAGAGAAGCGAGCAACTTTTCGTAGGCACTGTTACAAAATAAAACCAAGGGGTTTCAGGGTTTCTTGTTGTCAGAACTGTGTGAAACGAAAGCAAAACGTAAATGGTGAATGCTAAGAGAAAACTGCAAACAGGCAGCAATGCGATTTTGTCATTCTGAAATTGTAGCTTGTTGAAATGTTTTGCAATTGGCCAAAAAGTTATCAACAGCCAAATAAATACACAATTGTCTACACACACACACAGACAAGAATAACAAAGCTGCTGCTGTTGCTGCTGCTGCTGGTGTATAGGAAAAAATAACAATAGCTGTCAGGGGGCGTGGCACGCCTGTGCAGTGGCCCTTGTGCCAGGCAATAACTACATCTTGGCTCATTCAATCAACGAGAACTTACCTCGAGCTCACGACACGGATCGATAACTTGCAATGCCATGTTATCCAATGCATTTCCCGAGATATTTAAATAGCGCAACTGTCGAAAGGGCGCCAGGAGCCCAACAGGCAGTTTACCTATATCCGCAATGGCCAAATGCGTTAGCTCCGGTATCAGCTACAAAGAAGACATAAATTGCAATATTAATTGATGGATTGCCACTCGCTCAATCAAGTTATCTAAGTAGCTTGGACTTTAAAGATCAGCATCAGTTGGACTAGGTTAAGGCTTGGATACTCTAAAATTTGCACTGCAAATTTTTAAATAATTTACAGTGCATTTTATTATACATTTCTCTAGTTAAATATACTTTTTTGTTGCATTCTGTTAGAAACTCACCTCAAATGTTTCATGCATATCCGTTAAATCCATAAGGACATTTCCGCTAATGTTTAGCGACCTCAAGTTGCTTAAGCTGCGTATCGATTGCGGCTCCAAACGCGTTAATTTATTGTAGGATAGGTCCAAAAATGTCAGATTGGTCAGCTGCAGGAAAGAATCATTTGGCACTTTGGCCATGCGATTGTACGATAAATCTAAAGGCGACGGGGGATAGGAAAAGAAAATGGAAATGGCCATTTGAGTGAGTTTGCTGGTAAATGACTATAATTTCAATGGCTCACCCAAGTGATTAAGACTTTTCTGCATGCGAAAGAGTTGGTCCACGACCACAGACAATTGATTGCCATCGAGTAAAACTCTTGTGAGACGCTTCACGTCGCGGAATTCATCCCTGTCAAGGAATTTGAACTGCAAAGAAGATGGCGGAAAAATAATGGGAAATTGGTTTGCGAGAAGTTTCGAATGAGCGCTTTGGCGACAAACCTCGTTGCGTCCCAAATCCAATTCGCTTAAAAGCGGCAATAAATTGTACAGCTGCGGATTGATTTTCTTCAACTGGCAATTGCGGCATTTGAGTACTTTCAGCTCCTGGAAATCAAACACAGAAAGAAGGTACAGGCAAATGCGTGAGGTTATAAACTGTGCGCTGTTGTTGCTGTTGTTGTTGTTGTTTACTCACGGAGACATCGCGAAAGACATCCGGCTGTAAATCCTGAAGCGGATTTCCGCTCAAGTCCAGGTACTTCAGCTTGCTCAGCATGAAGAAGTTGCGCTGCACGAGCTCCACAATTGAGTTATCGCCCAAATTAAGACGGCGTAGCTCCTGTTCTCCCCCACAAAAGAGTTAAACAATTGCCAAAAGTTTATTACAGCCACGCACCCAATTAATAATATATCATAAGACGCAAAATGCAAAATTCATGGCTAATAATAATTTATAAATCAGACCGGGCACAAATATTGCCAAGCAGCACTCCGGACCGGAAACTACCAGAAAAGAAAATAACAGAAACTTTTAAACATTGCAGCAGCAGAGGAACCCAGATATATAGTTTCTAGTACGCGCAGCGGGGAAAACAAAATCGAAAGCAAATTGAAGACAAGGCCCGAGTTTTGTGCACTGGCACTTCCGCCAAGCAGTCAGGACGAAGGAGCTGCAGACAACTTTAATTCAAGCACGTTCAACTTTCGTTTGCCCCAAAAATAATGGCAACACTATTCGGTGCTTGGCTATTAAAAATTCCATGATATTTATTACAAAGTGGCTCAAAGCAAAGACAAAACTATGCAGTCAAAAGCTGCGCTAATATTTGATTAGGTCTTTTCATGTTTGGTATCAAATAGCAACAGGACTTGGCAGGCAGAGCAACATGATTCTATAATACGACAATCAGTGTCTTGGAATGTTAAGTGAACAATATCGAAAACTTTGCCTTCTGAACTGAAACTATTTACAATATTTAGGAATTGATTTCGAAACTCTGAGCAGTGCTTATTGTTTAATAAACCGAGTATGTAGGAACTCGTTTGAATAGTTAGCTAATATCGCTGCCTATGTATTCCAATTTTGCATCGCTTTTTTTTGGTCAAGATATTTATTTTAAAATTTTTTTAGCGGGTTCTGAGCGTCTTGTTATCACAGGTATCGATGAGTTATTAAACTTTACTCTGAAAAGTGTTTATTCATTTTATCTGAACTTCTCAATTCGCTCTCGGTTGGCTTTCAACTTTCACTTTAATTATTCATCGAATAAAATCGTTCATAACATGTTTTTCGCCGCAATAAAACAAATGAAATTTCACCTCGATATATGCAACTACTCACCGTCAGATGGCGAAATGTTGAGCTGGCCATGCGTAAAATTTTATTTTTTGATAAATCCAATTCATGCAGATTATCCTGGCCGCGAAAGTTATTCTCCGTTATGTTTGTTATATTATTCTTCGATAGATCTGCCACCCGTTGACAGGCAAATTGTGAGTATTGGTTGAATTTTTTCGTTATTGATAGCAATCCGTCAGCGGTTGTTGAACGCATAAAAGTATGCAACAGTTTTTTGTGTGGGAGTACATAAAATGGAATATTTTATTATTATATGATATATTGTTTACAAAATATATACATTTGTTGGGCAACCTGAAATTTGTTATAGCCACAAAGGCCTTCTGTTGCTTATCGTGGTATAACTATTTGTGTTTGAGGTGTAAATAAATAAAAATAAAATCGAAAGAGTAAATAAAATAAAGGACATTTCAATGCACAACGAACTGAATGCAATTGTACAACGAAAGACTCGCATCGAAAACAAAATAAACTGCTGGAAAAAGCACACAGAGAAAAGTATTTCGAATTTTTTTTTTTTATTTATTTATTTATTTAATGTCGACTAGAAACAGTCAGACACAGAAAATTTAAATTTACAATTACATGATATTTCAAATGAATTGGTTTAAAATAAAAAAATTTTAATTTAAAATTATATAATAAAAATTAAAAGAAAATTGACAATTAAAAATATAAAATGTAAAAATATAAAATATAAAATCTGGGGGTGTTTAAAAAGCAAATTGGTCCAACATTTATTGCAAGGATTGGGGAAAACCCAGAAAAACCCAATCAGACCAAAAATAAGTTAGTGTTAGGTATTAATTAGTGTTAGGTATTAGTAGCGGGGAAAGGTGTTTTCATCTATGCACGGTCAGAGATCCCGCGGAGATAGATGAGAACAGATGATTTAACTACAGGGAGAGAGAGTTCCGCCGAGAATACGTGGAATAATAAATTATACGATTTGCAAAGGACACGAATTGGATTGTGCAAAGCATAATCAGTCGTGCATGATGATAATACGAAAGGGACAAAGTTTCTAGTTGGTCTACTAGGAACAGAAAAGTTAAGGCGACCTAAAAGAGAAGAGGAGTCAATATCGCCGTTAATTAACTTATGCAGGAAGACAACACCTAGGGCTGTTCTACGGTTAATTAGCGACGGAAGATTAATGAGTAAAAGGCGACTGGAGTACGATGGCAAACGGAGATTGGGATCCCAGTTTAGTCCACGTAAGGCGAAGAGAAGAAATTGCTTCTGAACAGACTCAATACGATCTTGAGAGTTTTGATACTGGGGGCACCAAATGCATGAGCAGTATTCAAGGATAGGACGGACCAAGGAAACGTAGAGAAGTTTGGTGGTGAAAGGATCGTTAAATTCTTTCGACCAGCGTTTAATGAAGCCCAGTACACCTCTGGCTGCATTAACGATAGAAGAAATATGGAGATTAAAGCTCAACTTTTTGTCAAAAATAACTCCAAGATCTTTAACTGTAAAAATACGTTGCAATGAAATATTGTCAATCGTATAAGTGGCTAAATGGGGTCTAGAACGACTGAAAGTCATAAACATACATTTTGAACAATTAAGATGCAGTTGGTTTGCCGAACACCAAAGCTGCATAGCGTTCAAATCATCTTGTAGATGAGTATGACACAGGGGATCGGTATACGACAAAATAAGTTTCACATCATCTGCGTACATAAGAATGCGAGAATGTGACAAAATAGAGGGCAGGTCATTAATAAAAAGAGTAAAGAGTAAAGGTCCAAGATGACTTCCCTGAGGTACCCCAGAAGTGACGTGTACCGTTTTCGAAGAAGTTGACCTAAGCAATACTCGTTGAGTCCGACCATTTAAATAGGAGGAAGTCCAAACCAGAAAAGATGGAGGGAATCCTAAGCAATCAAGCTTATACAGCAGAAGTTCGTGGTTGACAGAGTCAAATGCTTTACTGAAATCGGTGTAAATGACATCAGTTTGCATTTTCATAAGAAATGCATCATTTACAAGGGAGGTAAATTCAAGCAAATTGGTCGTAGTGGACCGACTCTTAACAAAACCATGTTGGGCAGGGGAGTAAATCGACTTACAGAGATGTTGCAAAGACGAAGTTAGAAGTTTTTCAAATAATTTAGGGATGGCTGATAGCTTTGCAATGCCTCTGTAATTAGAAATATCAGACTTCCCACCTTTTTTGTGGAGAGGAATGATGAACGATTCCTTCCAAATAGATGGAAAGACTGCAGAGTCAAGGGATAGGTTAAAAAGTTTTAGCAATGGTTGAAGTAGGGAATTACAGCACTCCTTGAGCACACAACTAGGTATGTTGTCTGGCCCAGGAGAGAAAGATGGTTTTAGTGAATTAGATGCAGAAAGAAGTGAGGCATCTGTGATACCAGGATTAAATAATAGGTTCGAAGGTGAAATGTTATACGGATAAGTGTTAGTGTGGGGGACAGAGGAATATGTTGATTGGAAAAAGTTGGCAAATAGATCAGAAGCAGTAGAGTCGTTGCTAGCTTTTTCTATCCCAAGAAAAAAGGAAGAAGGCAAATTTGAAGATTTGCGCTTTGAATTAACAAAGTTGTAAAATTGCTTAGGATCTTGAGTAAACTGTCGTTTGCAACGAGTAAGGTAGTTCTCGTAGCACTGGGAGTTTAAAAGGACAAAGTTGGACTTGGCTACAGAATATTTGGACAAGTCAACACTAGAACCAGACTTCTTAAACTTTTTAAAACACTTAGATTTAATGTTTTTTAAGTAAGAGAGTCGTGGTGTAAACCATGGTGGTTTGCTTGAGGCACATGAAGGGATATATTTCGGAATGCAGATATCAAACAATGCATAAAGGGTTTCATAGAATATGTTAGCAGCAACATCTATGTCAACCGAATTGTTTAAAAAAGACCAATCTGTTGCATAAATATGCTGGTTCAGAAGACTATAATTCCCTTTACGGAAGCAATATCGTTTTTTAGTAGGGGATGCTGAAGGCAAAGAACATGTTCTAAAAAATGAAAGTGAAATTTCGATAGTGGGATGGTACGAATCTTCCGGCATTGTTAAAGGCGCTGATCTAGATATAGCAGCTGTAGAGCTATCGTTGATAAAAACCAGATCAAGCATTCTATTCAAGTGATTTAGAATTGAATTGATTTGAAACAACGAAAGATCGAACATGCAATCGAAAAAATCATGTTGAGCTGAGGGTATAAGGTGGTTTGTACTATTGAAAAGTGACCATGTAATGCTTGGCAGATTGAAATCACCTAACACTACAAATAAGTCATTATCACGCACATGGGTTGAAATTTCCCTAATATAAGATATATGTTGCATATAGACTTGAATATCGGAAGAAGGGGGAATATAGGAGCATGAAATATATAAGGCCCTTGATGGGAAAATAACCTTAACAGCAACAATTTCAACACTAGCTGGCGCAGAGAAATTAAAAATATCCGACTGGAGTGTGGTTTTGATGGCGATTAGTACGCCACCACCTCGAGTCGGCCGATCGCGTCTATAAATAATAAAGTTATTGGCCAAAATTTCGCAGTCAGACACTGTGGAGTTTAACCAAGTTTCTGAGAAAGCGATAATGTCAGAATCAAAAGAAATACTGTTCATGAATAAATTTTTAAGTTTAGACATAAGGCCTCTAACATTCTGGTATTGAATGGTAGTTAAATGGGGATCTAGTTTTTTGAAACATTGCTGTGGATGAAGAGCTGCCAGCTGGAAGTGAAACAGGCAAAGGATTGTTTCGAATTTTAGGTTTAAATTCATGAACAATCATTTGAGGTGGCCAAAATTTTGGATCACAAATGATCGGGAACACGTCATGAGGGACACTTACTTTGAAGGAAGCTATTTCCCGAGGAGTAGAAAATTTAAATTTAGTGATGGAAACACTAGCTGAAGATTTACTAGAAATATAAGCCGCTAAGGACTCGCATGTAGTGTCAGCTGAAAGCCTGGAAACAAACACTTGCTTTCTGGGGGCAACTACATTAAGGATTGGCTGAGGTGGAGCTGAAATTGCAATATGATTAGTTCCCTCATTAGAAACAGGGCTTTGAGAAGTTCTGCGCTTGCGACGTGAAACCACTCGTGACGCAGTGGTTGTCATCGGAGCGGGCTCGATAGTTGGGGGTATGATCGCATCCCCTGGAGAAGGCAAGGGAGTAAATTGTAGAGACGGCGACGGTGACAGAGACAGAATGGTCGAAACGTCCAGATTTTGTGGAGTTGCCAGAAGTGTTGGAGATGTCTGAACGATAGAAGGGGGCACACAGGTGAAGGCACACTTAAAAAAAGAGATTCTAACTGGCGTGTAGGTGGGGTCTCAAATTTGTATTGGCTCAGCAATTCCTCGCCTGAGGCAAAATCACTAGCGAGAAGCTTTGCCATCTTTTTCAATTTTAAAAATTGACTTCTAACGGAATTATACATTCGCGAAAAGTCTATTTGCATGTCGATGCAAACTGGGCACGACCATTTCAAGCCGCCGTTGCCTTTTTTAGCAATAGCGGTGACTTTATCACATTCGCGACCAGTAAGCCCTGCACATTTGGCATGCATAATGTTCTCGCACAACCAACAATAAATAAATTGCGGCTGAACAGAATCATCAGCCTGCTTAAAAGTGCAATTATTTTTGCAGCACGACATATTGACTACGGGGGTCAAACAAATTGCACAAATTTAGAAATAGAGAAAAAAGTTACAAGAGCGCACAGCGGTGAAAAAAAAGCGCACGAAAATGTAACTAACGAAAAAACACTCAAGTTTCACTCAAAAGCTAGAGTAATGCACAAACAGTGTGAGGACCGAAGAACAACAACAATAAGTTTAGTGAGAGCGATGCACAAAGAGATAATGCACAGCGAACACACGCACAAACTATTGTATGCAGACGGAAGCGTGGGAGCAAGGAGAGTAAAGTAAATAACACAAACAACAAAACGCAGCTCTGATGCCGTGTTATTAAATTGAATAATTGCTATTATTCGATGCACAGCTGATATACTTTGCACAGAAACCAAAGCGTTATCAATTTAGCGTAGAAATTGAATTATTTAAGATGGTTAAACAGCTTTGATATTAAGAAACAAAATAAAAAATGCGGAGCACAAAAAAACACGTGAATCACACTCAAACTGAGAACTCTCTCCATATTCTATACATCGCCCCATTTAAAAGTAAAAGTTGCTGCAGATAAAGCACAAAACTCAAAATACATTGCACATACGCCCCTTTGTCTAAGCAACATGAGTAGCATTTTTAGCTAAAAGCCAGGAGAGCGACTTTTGCTCCACTTTGTTTGGCATTGTGTCAGGGGTGGCTTGCCACGCCCACTTAAACATTTTCAACATTTGCCAAAAATTAATTTAAATAGAAATGGCGGCAACACAAAAACAGTAAAAGAATGCTTTTTGTTGCCTGAATAGAGGGAACGCTTTTAACTGCAGCGAGAAGTTTTTTTTTGCCCTGCATGTTGAAGTGGTTTCTGTGTGTTTTATGTCGACATTTGACTCTTGGGCAAGAGGAAGCACACAGATACGCGCATGTAAATAATTGTTGGGCCCCGTTCCGCAAACAGTCAGTGAGCGCACATAAAACACAAATAAACAAGTTGAAAAGCTGAAAAGCGGCGAGCGATATCGACGCATTGCCTGGTTGACTTTAACTTTTGATTTTTGGGCCAATCTTATTTTATTTCGGGGTCGCTTCTCGCTGTTTGGCGCATCAATTTCAATTTTATTGACAAACAAAGGAATTTGAGCGGCTTAACGCCGAAAATAAAATACTCTTGGCAGTTTACAGTTTGTGTTGTTCGATTAAATTAGTTTAAACTAAACAATATATACATTTATGTAATCTGATATAAGATATAACAAAACTGTAGTGTGCTATAGCTTTAATGGTTCATATTCAGTTTCTAACTAGTGTTTTGCAACACTGTTTAAAAAGAAATATCAACTATAGATCTTTTTGTTATATATTAGCAGTTGAAGGATGTTTACAAATCAATAAAGCTCAGCAACTGACAGTTAGGAAATGTGGTATATTTATTTCACAAATATATAAATATTTTACAACACTGACTGACTGCATTTGTGCAACATTTCACATTGCTACAAAAATATGACACGCAAATCTGACATTCATTTTTGTATTTTTTAAGAATACTTTTAAGCTCTGCAATAGTCATAAGGAAACCGAATCAGCTCCTGTCAGCTCTTTGGAGTATTGGCACATGATTAAGAGTGACATTCAGCTATGCGTTACAGGACAGATGAACCAGTAAGAATACCCTCTCGAAGGGATTACTCTGTGACTTGGAGCGCTCATTTAACATTTTGCGACGCGCACTTTTATTTGCCTTGGATTTTTACGAGGCTGACAGGACAACCGCAACGCTTGCTGGTGTCCTGTGAGCTGTGTGGGAGAGGGGAAAATCTCTCCTTTTGATTATATTATTTGCATATCGCTGCTCGGTGAAATCACTGCTCAAGGCTTTTACGCGGATTTTTAAGAGCGCCGCTATAAACAATTGATTACTCACCTAATATGCGCAGATATTTGAGGCCCCAAAAGGACTCGGCCCCAATAGCTGGCAGATTCGAGTCCGTGATGCGTAGCACTTGCAGCTGCATAAACTGTCGCAGTGCCGGTCCAATGGTTATGGAGTTGCGGGGTCCACGTATAATGATTACCTTCACGTCAATATCCAGCTGATTGGACGACAAGGAGCTCAAGCCGCCTGCGAACAAACGTAATTAAATGGAGGTCAGCTAAGCGTGACTTGAACTAATTTTAGTGGCACGTTTTGCCGGCTATAATAGTGCAATTTATGCAGCGTGCCAACAATAGTTAGGGCCAACAATGCCAACTAGATCATTAACTGCAGAATCCAACCTTGCCTTCTTTTATTATATTTTGTATGCAAACAATGTTTTTACAAACCAAAAAATGTTGGTTAGTTTCTATGGCAAATGGCACGCAAGTTTCCAGTTACCAGCTACCAGTTATCCTTAACAACTGTGTATCGCATATTATTTTGTAACCGCAGTCGTTGTCGACTTTTATTATATTCTCGCACTGCATTATATATGTATGTATGTATATGTATATGTATATGTGTGGTTGTTGTTGCATTATTGTGCGCTCATTGTATTGTTGTTGCTGCACACAGCGGCATTTGTTATATGGCTATAGAGCTTGCGCAGCGGGAATTTTCATAAAATAAAAAATGCAAAGCATTAACACTGATTGTAACATATTTTAGCGCGCTTGCAATTTTGTTGGCATTTACGAGTATTGTTGCAGTTTTGCAGCAGCACAGGAAGTACTAGATGTTCAACTAAATGTGGGGTCTGCTCATTAGCACTTTTTAATATAACCCAAATTTTATGTTCATTTTTTATAACTATTCCCCTGCCGCAGCATTCATATATAATAATTATAGCCATAGAATTTTAGTAGTAAATCTTTTCAATCCAAATTAACAGAAAAAACGTGCAATCACATCTAATAAATAACTAAAAGTATCAACCATTTGAAATAAATTTCTTGAACATAATGGGCATCACTAATTCAGGCTGAATAATCTTTAAATTGAAACTCATTTCGTTGTCTTACTGCCAATGGCAGCAACTCGAATGCTTCGAGACTTGCCGTAGTTATTGTGCCGAACATTTGGTAAATGAAATTAAAACGACAAAAGCAACACATTCAAAGCACATTCAAAGCACATTCAAGGACTTGAGGACTTACAATGTGTGCGCTAACCAAACAAGCGTTAAATTGAAATTATAGATTTTTGGCTGCAAACAGCAAGAAACAGCAGCATCAGAAGCCGGCGAAGACGGCAAATGACAGTTGAACAAATTGAAATTGGCAGACAATTTAAGAAGGGAGGGGAGAAACGAATGACCAAGCTTTAAAGCGTACTCACGCTAATACACATATGTCTATTTATATGTGTGTGTGTGCAGCATTTACAAATCGAACTATCAGCAATTGGCAAAGTGGCAACTGCATGGGAATCACTTGCGGAAAGTAGCTCTGTAATTATGATGTTATCCTAATGATGTAACGGCACATCCCCACACCAACCAGCATTGACGTAACTATAGATTATATATGTATGTAGCTGGATTCGTGTTCGTGTGCTGCATAATTTGCACACATTTTCCTTTGCCCGTTTATTGCTGTTGTATCAGCTTTTGCCTTTATTGCGCCACTTACCTTTGGTACAGACGGCCTGATAACGATCCATATCATCAATGCTACAGTTACATTCCGCGGGGCACTTCCTTTTTGTGTTGCTGAACATGGCCGGCATTATGCACAGGCTGAACAGCAGCCACTTCAAAAGCATCTGCAACAGATATACAGAAAGTTTTATACATTTTTATTATGATTTGTATTTTTTAGTTGTGTTGGCTGCATGAGTGGCAATTAGTGGGGGTTTTAATTACAGCTAAACACTTGTCCACAGTCATAACTAATTCAACTTTTTGCCACCCTGCACCCATTGTTTGCTCTTTTTATACTCAAGCGGTGGGTAATTTGAATTTGTCATAAAATTTGTCAGCACTAGCAGACGAATAGTTAATATATATGTTATATAAATAATCAAAAGAATATATATTTTTATTGTTTTTATTTAATTTATTAATATTAAGTATAGAAAAGTATTTCACAATTTAAGAAATATTTTTATAAAAAAGTAAACTGAGCTATTAATTTACTTTAGATAAAAAATCTACAATTTTGGAAGAGTATTCAACAAAGACCAGCTTATAATATGTGTATTTAATACTATTAAAATGTCCAGCAGTGTATAAAAAATAAGTCTGTGCGAAAAAGGTGTTTCTGTTATTTCTTGTTTTTGGTGTCCACTGTTGCTAATCTGTTTAGAAAACCACACACACTCTCAAACACTCACACTCACACTCGGTACACATACTCGCAGCCCTTTCAAATTGAAATCAACGTGGTGTCACATGTTGACATAGTTGCACACAGTTTTTGTTGCAGTTGTTATAGTTTTAGTTGTTGTTGCTGTTGTTGTTGTTGTTGTTTTGGGTTGATTTTACTTTTACACATGTTAGTATTTAGTGTGTGTGCATTGCGTATACGCCATGTTTGACCTCAGTGATTTGTGGTCGCCATCTCTGGACACTTGTGCGACCGGCGATAAACTGCGGTGGTTTCGTGGCGCTGCCACAGCACTGCGCTCTGCATAAATTAGCCACAGCGCGCACACACACAATGCGGTTAGAGGAGCAAGCTCAGAAAATAAGCTAGAAATTATAATGCGCTCTATATGCGCTCAGCGTTCGGGGACCTTCTCAATTTGCCTGAAAGCCAAATATGCGTAAGCGTTTCGACTGCACCAACACCAAACTTGCATATGTCATTTTCATATGAATTTTCCGTTTGCTTTTCCACTACACTTTTTTTTTTTTTTTTTCGTTTTTGCGGGCCCTTGGCTTTGTGCAGGCATTGCCGGCAAATGGAAAAGCCGCAGGATTTATGTGCAGCATATTTCTCATTTTTACAGAGCCAGCGAGCTAGCGGCTGGCTGGCAGCAACTGTCAAGTTTCCGGCTCATCGTCGGCACCTTATGCATTGTGCGCGTCGGATTTGTTGTCAGAATATCGCTGCCGCCCCGGGCCCCGGCGCCGTTGAGTAATATTTCTGCAAAGTTGTTGCGGTAAAAGTGAAAAATTGCGACAGCAGCCGAGCACAATGCACCAAATGCAGCGCAGCAGCCTTGCGGCCCAAAAACCGGCAGCGGGGACAGTTTGCTTGAGTTGCGTCTGCTGCGCCCCACAAAACTTCTTTCCATATTCTCAATTTCCAGCTCGACTTTTTGTTTTTTTTTTTTGCACACTCAATTTAACTTGTGGCATACAATTTCAAAAGTGCATTTAAACATAAAGCAAGTTTGCTGAAATATGCACTTGAACTTTATTTCACGCAACTGAATGCGATTCCTTGAATTGGAAGATTGGATAAAAAAATATAATTTGTGCCAAACAACGAAAAGTTTCTTAAAAAATGACCTTCCCAGACTTCAAACTGTCACAACTTTGTCAATTCTCAACCGATTGTCAATCCCGAGGCTATTTTGATCATTACTTGGCATCAAGTTTAGTTCTATATCTCAAAAATATGAGTTTTTGAAAAAATAAAATTTGGCATTTTTTTTCCAAAAAAAGCATAAGGGGGGACCCTTACAAATTTTGATTTTTCAAAAAATAGAATCTTGAAATTTTACGTTTAATTGGTTGTGGGTGTCCCCATTAGTATAAAAAACTATACGAAAAGTGATTTTGCGGTAGTTCATTTTTCTGTCAAAAATCACTCCAAAAGTGACAAAAAAATTGACTTGTAAAGTGCCCAAACAACGAAAAGTTTCTTATAAACGACCTTCCCAGACTTCAAACTGCCATAACTTTGTCAAATCTGAACCGATTGTCAATCCCGAGGCCATTATGATCATTACTTGGCATCAAGTTTAGTTCTGCATCTCAAAAATATGAGTTTTTGAAAAAATAAAATTTGGGATTTTTTTTCCAAAAAAAGCATAAGGGGGGACCCTTACAAATTTTGATTTTTCAAAAAATAGAATCTTGAAATTTTACGTTTAATTGGTTGTGGGTGTCCCCATTAGTATAAAAAACTATACGAAAAGTGATTTTGCGGTAGTTCATTTTTCTGTCAAAAATCACTCCAAAAGTGACAAAAAAATTGACTTGTAAAGTGCCCAAACAACGAAAAGTTGCTTATAAATGACCTTCCCAGACTTCAAACTGACACAACTTTGTCAAATCTGAACCAATTGTCAATCCCGAGGCCATTTTGATCGATATTTGGTATCAAGTTTAATTCTACACTTCATGTTTATGAATTTTTGAAAAAATAAAATTTTGGATTTTTTTGCGAAAAAAGCATAAGAGGGGACCTTTACCAATTTAGATTTTTAAAATATAGAATCTTGAAGTCTCTAGCTTTTGTTGTCTCTGAGATCAGCGCGTTCATACAGACGGACAGATAGACGGACATGGCTATATCGACTCGTCTATTGATAGTAATCAAGAATATATGGGGTCGGAGATGCTTCCTTATGACTGTTACATGCTTTTGCATTTTAAATGGGTTGAGGGTATAAAAATTTCTACCGCATCGAGGCGGTTAACCGAGAAGTCAGCATCTGTCAAAGTTGTTAAGAAAACGGCAGATTTGTGAGCAGGCGGCACGCAAGCCACGCCCCTCAAAAGACGGAACACATTTAGTTATATAGAAGTTAACCGCGCTGGCAGCTGACGTTCTACACGCTCCATTTGGACTTTGGCAAACTTTGTTTGCGTTCTGGGCCGCCGCTTGGCATTGCCGGCAGGAGGGGCACGCGAATTGGCTTAGAAGGGAGTAGAGGGAGAAGGGAGAGGTAGGAAGGAAGAGCGGGTGTAGCAACGGATGCCAAACGGGGGCACTTGGGCTAAAGTAGTTGTTGATATCAGCTTTCAGCGTGCATATTTCTTGGTCTCTTTTCGAACTGCTGTTCAAACACAGAGCAATCGTTTGCAAACATTTGCCTATGCGCAGGCAAACGGAATGCCGGAAGCAGTCAGCGTGAGGTTTAAGCTGCGCAGAACTAAATTACTCATACGCCGCATGGGACAGTTACAGTTGCAGGATGCGGCCATTTAATACGTGCGCTACTTTTGTAATTGAATATGATAAATCAAACCGAAAACTTACTCCACAACCACTCGGCTCGTGCGGAAGCGGTCGAGTGCCTGATATTCCAGCTCCGCTTTTGTTGGCCCTGTTTTCAGAACTCGCCCTTTTCGCTGGGTCTTCGCCACTGGGCGGCTGGCCTATTGAGTTACGCTTTCTGTGCGAATGTATTCATTTACTTGTGATTTGAGCTTAACTCAATTGTATTATGTTAAATGGAATAACATGTTTTGTTTTTGGCATACACACATTTCAAAATACAATAAATCTCAATAATTGTGCGTGGGGCGAAAATCAAATTACATTAAATTCCAGCGAAAGGCTAAGACCCGTCCAAATGAGAAAGCAGCTGGCATAATATTATGAGTTATATGCCTGCTCGGGGGCGTGGCACGATTTGTAACCTCGTTTACTGCTGGGGGCGGCGTGGGCGGTGGGGCGGGGTGGGAGTTCCGCTGACCGTCGAGCCAACATTAAAATTCATGAACACATTTATTGCCAATTACCACAAGGCCTGCGGCACGTTTTATATGGAGCGCAGAAGCTGGCGAAAAACCCATACACACAGTGGATAACCCCCCACCCCCGTGTGCACCAAGCCCCCTCTCCATTTGTAATGCTCTGTCCAATTCTCTGATTTGGCCGATTTCTGTTTTTTTTTCCCTCAGCTCTTTTGCCTTTTTGTTGCCCTTTATTCGATTTTGCGCTTTTCTGCTCGTCGTTTTTTGTTTTTTTTTTGTTGCACACACAAATTGATAAATTAGATTTACGCTCGAGAAATTATATTACAATATAATATATATTTTCGGCCTGTAGATTGCTGTTTTCTTATTGTATTTTTGCAGCCAAATCTGTTGCTTTAATAGCCAAGTGATTTTAAAGCAAAGTATTTTCTAAATTTGTGGTCTTCAATTTTATTTATGGTTTCACTGCGTGCTTTGGCTGTGTGAGTAGTTGGCTCAGCTCAAAAATTGTTAAATTATGCGCTGCCATTAAATGGGTTGCGATTTATTAAAAAAAGGAGCAATAATCTGTATGCTGATTTAGCATTTGGTATAAGCGAAAAATGTAAAAAAAAGTCTGCAAAGTTGAGCTGGCAAAAATAGCTGTTGGCCAAAAATCAAACTAGAATTTCAATCAAAAATATTGATTATAGATTTAAATGTAGTATCAATATAGAGTTTTGGCAAACTAATGGCTGTTGAAAATTTGGACCCATCGCCAAGGATATATTTATTCCATGCCATTATGTTTCTCTAAGGAAATGTTATTTATCCAGCATATGTTTCTAAAATCAACTTCGCTAAAGAACTGCCCTGCTCTTTCGCTGACTTGGCTGTCAGCTTGCACTTGACTCTTTGGCCACCAACGTTGCAGCTTGTTGCAAGCATTTCAGCAGCTTTGCGGCATTTGCAATTCAATTAAACTAAAGGCAAAAGGCCAAAGGCAGCAGCAGCAGCAGCAGCAGAAGTGAATGTTGATGATGCTTTTGCTGCACTTCAAAGCAGATTTACAGAGTGGACAACAAGTAAAGGAGAGAAAGGTGCTGGTGCGGGGAGGGGGAAGGGGCATCTATTGTGATTGGAAGCGCTGGCGTGAAGCGTTAAAAATGCAATCAAACGACAACAAAGGAAACTTGCGACCGTGACCAGTGAACAGGTAGGAAATAAGTTGTGGCGACTTTGTGGAGACATTGTGGGGGGCAGCTGCTAAGCAGGCAACTGACACTGAAACGGGTTGGACAGCTAAGAAAACCGCGATCAACAACAACAACAATGAGAACGCTGCACGCTGTCAACGTTGTTGGCGTTTCAGTTGAAAGTTAATATCTTGCAGCGGGTTTTGGGTTCTGCCAGTGAAATCTGAAACAGTTGCCATACATTTTCGGCGAGGAAGTAAAGTGAAGTGAAGTGAAGGGTCCTGATATCACACTAAACTTAAACCAGTCCACACAATACCTATAGGTATACTTGCCACAAGCACACACACACACACATTCACTACTTCGGTTCAGTCAGGCTTAATGCCGCCAAATGAACCTTCGTGCTGGTGGCTTGCTTTCTAGCAGAATTGGTCAAGGTGTAGCCGGGTGGCTTTGGGAGCCTTTTAGGCATCATTGAGTCAAAAGATTGCTGCTCATTTGCCGTGCTTAATTGGCCAGTGTCAGCTTAATGTTGTCTGCGCACTTCCACTTCCGCATTGGACACACACACACGCACACACACACACTCAGTCTGTGGGCGTGGCTAGTTAGTTAAAGCCACAGGCAAAGCCACACAAGCTAATCGCATTGACCAAATGACCCAAAAAATGAGCGACAAAAGCTGCAGCCCAAATGCACAAAGAGGCAGCAATAAAGAGAAAGACAGCAATACTGATGCAGTGTTAGACAGAGAGAGTGAGAGAGACACACTCTCACCTACACAGTTTATATATATATATAAATGTTCCTTATGTCTACAACAGGCAATTACATGAAAATTCCCACGCTTTGTTGGGCGTGCAAATAAATCAAATAAAACAAGTAAACATAAGGCACGCGGAATCTAACGACTGCTTAATACTCTGCAACTAAACTTTTTTATGAATAAACCTTAAAGTTGCGCTTTAAAAATAATATATATAAATTTACGCAGATATGTATATTAAAGTAGTATATTCCAAGTTTCAAATCTCCAGCTGCAAAAATTCCATTGAGAGCAATGCAAAAATACAGACATTGCAAAAATCCAATTGACTTCATCTTCCCACTGGGTACAGAGTATAAAAACCATTTTCACTAGCCAAAAAAAAAGAGAGAGAAGAAAATACACAAGTGGCTCAAGTGGTGGACCAAATGTGGGCGGGGCCAGTTTTGCTGGCAAACACATGTTTTGGCAATTACAACATTTGTACAAAAACAATTGAAATGCCATTGGGCGCCAATACGAGTCCTGCCGTTGAAAACGACAATTCAGTGTCCTTGCAAATGCCACAGACCAAAGCAAATGGCCAGCTCGACTTAAGTCGCACTCCGCAGCGTCCTTGGCGCTTGGCTTTATGTGTGGTGGCCAAAGGGAGCAGCACGTGGCAACATCGCATGCACCGCACGTTCTGCAACTAATCGCTCAAGTCTTTTATGCCTGGCCAATAGCCGGCCAAGTGGTGGCACCACCAGCTTCGTGACCATGCAGCAGCGTATGGTGTCTATCATCTTGTGGCTGCCGCTCTATTTTGTGGCATGGCATAATCACGCGCCGCTGCCACTTTGCTCAATCCGGTCAGATTACAGATAGCCCCATGTCTGCCTGCCTGGCTCCTTGTCCGAAAATTGATAAAAATATTTGCAATGCTCTTTGGCGCGCACACGTGTGGATTCCAAATTGCAATATTTAAGTCAGCGTCAGAGAGCAAAGCGATTTATATAAGGAAATGGGCGGGCTATGACTATCGAGTGTCAACTGTTTAATATTTAAGTGGAAATCTTTTCTTAAAAACTTTTCTAACAGAAACTCTAATCAACCGTTTACCAAAAATAGAAAAAATTCATAACAAATACACAATAATATATTTAAAAGTAAAAATAAAAATACATAATAATTGTATTTTATATCTGTAATCATTTAATGTTAATATGTTATGTATAAAAAGTCATGAATAGGATATAGATTTAATATAAATCATCTAAATGCGGATAGTAAGAATATAATTGACAGCTATCAGCTTATTTTGGGCAGAATTTAGAATATTTTGATAAACTTATATAATTTTTTTTGAACATGTTTATCCATTGTATATTTTGAAATCCTTTTAAGCATGTCAACTAGAGTTATACGAATATCCATTAAAATATGTCTTTCTGTTGCTTAAAACTTGTTTAATGCAATTTAACGTAAATGGAAAAAAAGTGTTCGATTTATTTACTGATTTATTTATATGCACTTTGTTGTGTATGAGAAGGAGGCGGTCAATATTTAATGCATTTTAATGCCACTTGAGCTGACAGCGCACATTACAAGGGATTTATTTTAATTCAATTGCAGTTGCAGTTGCAGTCGTAGTTCTTTTTATTTAACTTTGTTCCGTAAATGTTTGGACAGTTGTTAAATTATGCAAATGTTGCGCAAGGCAACAAAAGTTTGTATATGGATTTATTTGTATATATACATATATCGTATATACAAGTAGGCAATGGTTGCCAAAAATACATATTTAGAAGGATATGTAGCAGCTGGTCATAAATGCTAACGAGGGCTTCAAATCAAATTCAATCAAAGCCAAAAACAAGAACTCATAAACTTTTGTGCCACCACAATTGTTTTCATTTTTTATTTTATATTTTAACAATTTAAAGTTTGAAAGTCACGAAAGACAAACCGTTGGATTAAGCCAGCCGGAAAAGTTGGCCATTTGTCAGTCGGCAAAGGGAAAAAGGGAAAAGCTGTTCACCAAAGGGTTTTGGGCGCCAATTTGTAGATAACAAAAAAGAGACCGAGTCGTGTATAGTTTTAGCTTAACTTCAACAGCCGGAAATCTGGCCTTTTCTCGCCTTCTCATGAGTTGGCTGCAAAACTTTGGGATGCGCTTAAATTTCGGTAGAAAGAGAAATTGCAGAAATGCCTTTAAGGGCACTTGAGACGGTCTGAGCGATGCGCCGCAGAATTGTAAAAGATCTTTCCATTTAAATATATCATTTTTTAATGAGACACTTAATTACTGGCTGGCAAACAGCATGTAACAAATAATGCTACAACGCTAATTGTTTCCGCTTGCTCATTTCGCTGCCCCGCAGGCAGCCAAGAGCTGTGGAGCAGCAAATGCTAAAGCTGGCATCTCATCCACCATAGAGCTAAGCATCTGTAGTTAACAAGCCCAGACGACAAGGCCACACACACAGAGAAACACACACACAGAGGCAGCATAAGCAGAAGCTGTGGATGCCGTTACCACATTGTTATACCCTTGAAGAAGGGTACTATAATTTTACCACGAAATGTGTAACGCATTGAAGCAGACATCAATAAAACAAATACATATATACTTAAAAGTCGAGACGATAAACTTTGTAAAAGTCAAAATTATTATTACAAAAATATATAAATAATTTTGGGACACATTATAGCTATTATTATTTATTCTTTTTTTTTTTTGTATTTTATTTATTTTTTTAATTTAATTGTCTCCCTAACGCTACAAGTATGAGTTCTTTTAAGTTAGCGTGCTTGCCACGATTATCTTATTTTATTTAATAAAATTATTAAATATAACAATTTAAGTCTTATTTATATATTTATCCACAGTTATATTTTTTAAGAAATTCCTTTATTAATTTAAAAAGTTATTTTATTGAACACATTATTTCTATATAAAATATATTTATTGGCAAAGAATTTACTAGCACAGAATTAGAAGCAATCAAAATCAAGCTCTAATTATGAATTTTAAGAGTATTTTACCATCGGTGAGCTGAAAAAGCTATGTTTCTTATAGACTGCTGTTGCTGCTGACTGGTGGCATGAGGCAGCTTTATATCATTTTGAAAGAAGGTAGCTAGAAATTACAGTATCGTTTGTGTGTGCTCGTGCTGGCCACAAACGTAGGCACGTGCGGCGTCTGGGCCGGTAGCTGAGCTCGTCTATCTTGCCACCGCGCCGCAGCCACAGTTGGACGCCAAGGACTCATGCATCAAGCACAGCACAGTACAAACACTCACACATACACCTACACACACTTCATTAGATTTGTTTAATTTAACTTATTTTGTGCACTTGTGGTTTTCCCCCGACATTTCATTAAATCTCAGACCCTCGGAGCTGTCAACTATTCCGGCAAGCGGCTTAAAGTTGGCAACACTTTGTGATTGAATGTGGCCATACAATAATATTGATATTGAGCAACAATAACAACAACATCTACAACAACTGAAATCAAAGTCTGTTATTTTGCGGCGAAATTTAATTGTTGTTAATTTGCGTTGAAGTAGAATTTGCCGCAGGGCACGTTAAATAGTTAATCAAGGCTGACCTACAAGTTATTTCGTAGCTATTAATAAAGATTTTATTGATTTTCTCTGGCAAGGCATTTGTTATCCTAATGGATTTTGAGCAAACTTGTGGCTCTTTTTAGAAATCTACTATTTTAGTTTGAAACAACTGACAGCTCGATTTAACACCAGCTGTCAGCATTGAAATGTCACTATGCAGAACATTTGTTAGCCTTGAGATATTTGTATCAATAAATTAAGCTGCAGTTTTGCACATGAATTGATCTATTTTGTACAGTTAGATTTTCTTATAAAATAAGCATAAACTTTTATTCTTCATAATGCTTCAGAAAATTAGAAATTCAAATAAAAACTCCATTAAGTCAGAAAACAAATAAAAGAGTTATGTTTGGTAAAATTCCTGCAATTTCTAATAATCCGTAAACTTTAATAAACGAAATTTCCACTCATTTTTAATTCAAAACAAAAATAAGAAAAACAATCTATTAAACATCAGACATGATTGTGTGAAATTGGAAAGCATCTCTCAAGCTCCACACTTTCAAGGCCCAAACCAATTTGGCATTTATTATGGCCTATTGACATTAAGAGCAGGTTGATGGCCCCCAGTTCAACGCAGTGCAATCATATCATTGAAAGGAGCGCAAATAGCAAACATATTATTGACATTTTATGGCTGGAAAATTCATGGAAAAACAATCAGAAAGGGTAACTGGCAGGACCAACACGTATGGTATGTCAGGCTGGGCGGCTGGGAGGCTGGGAGGCTGAGAAGTTGGTGGATCTGCAGCAGTGGCAATGATGGTTGGTGGTGGGTCGCGCCACAAGTCGATTAACAGTTTGATTGAGTTTTCCTACATGCTCGACAATGTGAGCTGCGGTATTTGCGGTTGATATACGTATAATGCGGTTGATGTGCTCAAAAGTCAATACAAAAGGGTGACGCAACAGCACAAAAACAAAACGACAACCAAAATCTATATATATTTAATGGAAAAATGCCTCAGTTGGTCGGTCGGTCGGTCATAAAAAATGCTATGCACTGTGTAATATTTTTCGTGCTCTAATATTGCCAAGGAAATGCCGGGCGCAGCAGCATCCTTGAGATGAAAAACGTAATTAAAAAAAAAAAAATTGGCAAAAAGCATGCTCGGAAAAAGCAGTGAGTAAAGGTTAAGTATAGTCGGGCGACCCCTAAAGGCCAACTGGCATTTTGTCATAAATATTAAAGTGTGACACAATGTGCTTTCAATCACATAAACCAAGCGAAGCGAGCGCAGTCCTTGGCATCCTTTCAACTCGCTGCCCTACCCTGCACAGGACAGGACACAGCAGGGCAGGAGCAAGGGGCTGGGGCAGCAACCCAGGAAAAATTATTTTACATTACAAAACAAAATATTTGCAATGACGTTACGCATTGATAAATTAGCCAAGTCCAAGGGTCGTATGCAAAGCTGCATAACATTTTCAGTGCTTAGTTTCTTAAATTTTCTGCAAATACCTTCAAATTGGGGTAAGAAATTGACGGCGAGACAATAAGTTGATTGATTAAAATGATCAACGGAGCAGCGAGAAACCTCGAGATGAAAGTTTATGGCTAGGAGATATTCTATAAAATTCATCTTATGAAGCGATTGTTTTTTTTAAATATTATTGCATAAATTTATCGCAATAAAAGCAAAATTCAGAAATATATATATCACTCCCTAAAAATAATAAATTTGGCAGGGTACAAAAGGTAGCTGTATACAAATTGATGTGAAATTTCATGACACCCCTCGCCAAGTCGTATGACACAGTTATGTGCAAGGGTCGCCGACGAATTGATAAATTATTGAGCATTTTGACATTTCAATTGAGTTGAATTGAAAAATTCGTTTTAATGACAGCCGAGGTAGACGGCTAGAGAGGGATGGAAATAGGAAATGTTGAAGCGAATGGACAATCGGAGGATTCATGACATTTTATTGGCACTTATGGATGGCAGTGTAAAGTTGTTGTTGATGCCTGGCCAAAGTTTCGAACTGTGCATAAATTATATAATAATAAAAAAAAAATGATTAATTGCCCGCTTTTGACGTTTGAGTGTCTGTCCTTGAGGGCTCGCAGTTGGCTTGTTCTTTTTTTGGGCTGTGGTGAAAATTAATTCAGTTCAAATAATATTTGTGTGTGAAGCCAGCAAAAGGGTGCATATTTAATTAATTTTCAAGTAATTATTTATGCTAGCTTCAGGGTTTTATTTTCAATTTTATACCCGTATTTGAGACAATTAAGTCCACTCAACTTTGAATTTAAGTTTTATCTGCTGCCTAGCAGCGCCAATTAATCAGCAGCTTAACCCAAATAACGACTAACTTTAGTAAGGCACTTATACTAAATGAGACTAAAACCTAACAATGGAATCATATTAATTATGATGAGTTTATGATTAAGAGCAGCTTTTGGCCTGGCCTTTAATAACTAATTTACACACATTTATTAGCTGTTGTGCAGCTGTGTAGATAAGCGCGAGCAAAATCATAACAGCATAGGGGAACGCATCGCTCATACGCCATGTGGTGTCTGCGGTGCCCGAATAAAGTTTCAGATCTGTGTGGTTGGCTGTTTGTGTGCTCTCAGTTAAAGCCATGGGCTTAAATGAAAATCTCCAACATTGTTCATTTCGTGCACTGCACCGCTGAGACATGGGTAGGGGGAGGGAGACGCACACGCACACGCACACACACATGCGTGAAGGTCCTTAAAGCGCTTGCCGTCGTCATCCCCAGCGAAATGAGTTTGTTAGCTGCGTAAAGCTGAAACTGTTAACACTTTTGAATAGCTCGAATAGCTGCTTGGGCATTAGCTGGGCTCCCCTTGCAGTCTTAATTAAAAACTACGAGTACTATTCATAGTTTCTTTTTTCCTCATTTTTTCTTGGCACTGCTGTTAACATTTCTTAAGCTCAAATGCGTATAATTTCATTTTATGACTGACACCCACACCAACACACATACAAAAGCCAACGCTCTAGGATGATTAAAAATTCAATTTCGCTGGCGCTTAAAATTAAATAATTTATGTATAGTGACTGAGAACGCAAGGACAAAATAAAAATATGCTTTAATACTGTGGCTAATAAACGTTTAAAGGATCCACGTATAATTCTGAACGGTTTAAAACAAATTTTCTTTAAACCACATGTTAAAATGCATTTAAAAATCTAATTAAAATTTTTGTGCTCTAAATTTAGTTATGTTTTCATTTGAGAAGCCGTCTTCAAGTTGTTCAAACTTTTCCTGCACTCCAATTCTAACAAGTTCTCATGCTCCAATGCCTCGGCCATTTGGTAGCCACAACAAAAACGCAAAATAAAAAATAAAAACTCCCTAAGGCCAGTCAAAATACAATTCAATTTTGCTTAACAGAAATGTATGCTTTATTTTGTTGCTCTTTCTGGTCCTGGGCACTGGCGAAAAGTTCACTGATCTAAACAAAAAGGCCAAGTTATTTTACAAATTTTCATCTGGCATAAAGACGCAGAGGCTGTCAGTGCTTCAGTCCGACAAGCAGCCAGGCGAATGGCAGCATAATTTTCATTCAATTTCGCTCATTCGTTTAGGCATTTGACCAGGTCTCCGCTCTGGGCCTAGGTCTGGTCGCATTTTTGCCAGGCCGGGTGCATTCATAGCTATTTATGTGCTTATCCACTCAGAAATGAAGCGATTTGATTTGCTGCTAAATGAGGCATTTTGTGCAATCATTTGCATTGACTCCTTTAGCAAACGAAATGTCTACGTGGCATGCCACAGCGTTCATAATTAAACTAAATTAGAAGCATGACTGAATCTTGCATAATGACTTCATATCAGCATCGTTAAACGTATTTAAGACATTAATTTAATACCGGCAATAGAAACTTATATCTATTGAACTTTAATTTATTTATTTTAGGTTTCTCATCTTTAAATGCGGTTCAGTTTTTGACTTAGGCCTTAGAAACTTCGCATGACATGAAAAATCTATATTTTAAAGTAAATCAACTTTAAATGCATAATTAATCTAGGGGACAAACCATTACCAACGAGGTCTAAGGATCGGTTATGGCAAAGTTTTGGAGTGTGGGAAGGGTATTTTTAGGGACTTCACATGTCAACATCTTGTCATGATTTAAGACAAGAAAAACGATTTCTGAAAATTGAATCTGAAAGATGACAAATAATGAACAAAATGACCTCGGAATCGGGAATCGGATCAGATTTGGCAAAGTTATGGCACTTTGAAGTCTGGGATGGGCATTTTTAGGGTCTTCACATGTCAACATCTTGTCATGATTTTAGACAAAAAAAACGATTTTTGAAAATTTCCCAACTTTGAATGTAGAATTGTTAAAGATGACAAACCATGAACAAAATGACCTGTGAGTCGGGAATCGGATCAGATTTGGCAAAGTTATGGCACTTTGAACTCTGGGAATTGCATTTTTAGGGACTTCACATGTCATGATTTTTGACAAGAAAAATGTTTTTTTAAAATTTCCCAACTTTGAATGTAGAATTGTTAAAGATGACAAACCATGAACAAAATGACCTTGGAATCGGTAATCGGATCAGTTTTGGCAAAGTTATGGCACTTTGAAGTCTCGGAAGGGCATTTTTAGGGACTTCACATGTCAACATCTTGTCATTATTTTTGACATGAAAAATGTTTTGGAAAATTTTCCAACTTTGAATGTAGAATTGTTAAAGATGACAAATAATGAACATAATGACCTCGGAATCGGGAATCGGATCAGTTTTGGCAAAGTTATGTCACTTTGAAGTCTGGGAAGGGCATTTTTAGGGACTTCACATGTCAACATCTTGTCATGATTTTTGACAAGAAAATTTTTTTTTTAAAATTTCCCAACTTTGAATGTAGAATTGTTAAAGATAACAAATAATGAACAAAATGACCTCGGAATCGGGAATCGGATCAGTTTTGGCAAAGTTATGGCACTTTGAAGTCTCGGAAGGGCATTTTTAGGGACTTCACATGTCAACATCTTGTCATTATTTTTGACATGAAAAATTATTTTGGAAAATTTTCCAACTTTGAATGTAGAATTGTTAAAGATGACAAATAATGAACATAATGACCTCGGAATCGGGAATCGGATCAGTTTTGGCAAAGTTATGTCACTTTGAAGTCTGGGAAGGGCATTTTTAGGGACTTCACATGTCAACATCTTGTCATGATTTTTGACAAGAAAAACGATTTTGAAAATTTTCCCAACTTTGAATGTAGGATTAAAAAAGATGACAAACCATGAACAACATGACCTCAGAATCGGGAATCGGATGAGTTATGGCATTGTGAAGTCTGGGAAGGGCATTTTTAGGGACTTCACATGTCAACATCTTGTCATGATTTTTGACAAGAAAAACGTTTTTTCAAAATTTTCCAACTTTGAATGTAGAATTGTTAAAGATGACAAATAATGAACATAATGACCTCGGAATCGGGAATCGGATCAGTTTTGGCAAAGTTATGTCACTTTGAAGTCTGGGAACGGCATTTTTAGGGACTTCACATGTCAACATCTTGTCATGATTTTTGACATAAAAAACGATTTTTGAAAATTTCCCAACTTTGAATTTAGAATTAAATTAGATGACAAACCATGAACAAAATGACCTGTGAGTCGGGAATCGGATCAGATTTGGTAAAGTTATGGCACTTTGAAGTCTGGGATGGGCATTTTTAGGGACTTCACATGTCAACATCTTGTCATGATTTTAGACAAGAAAAACGATTTTGAAAATTTTCCCAACTTTGAATTTAGGATTAAAAAAGATGACAAACCATGAACAACATGACCTCAGAATCGGGAATCGGATGAGTTTTGGCAAAGTTATGGCATTGTGAAGTCTGGGAAGGGCATTTTTAGGGACTTCACATGTCAACATCTTGTCATGATTTTTGACAAGAAAAACGTTTTTTCAAAATTTCCCAACTTTGAATGTAGAATTGTTAAAGATAACAAATAATGAACAAAATGACCTCGGAATCGGTAATCGGATCAGTTTTGGCAAAGTTATGGCACTTTGAAGTCTGGGAATTGCATTTTTAGGGACTTCACATGTCAACATCTTGTCATGATTTTTGACATGAAAAATGATTTTCGAAAATTTTCCAATTTTGAATGTAGAATTGTTAAAGATGACAAACCATGAACAAAATGACCTTGGAATCGGTAATCGGATCAGTTTTGGCAAAGTTATGGCATTGTGAAGTCTGGGAAGGGCATTTTTAGGGACTTCACATGTCAACATCTTGTCATGATTTTTGACAAGAAAAATGTTTTTTCAAAATTTCTCAACTTTGAATGTGGAATTGTTAAAGATAAAAAATAATGAACAAAATGACCTGGGAATCGGGAATCGGATCAGTTTTGGCAAAGTTATGGCACTTTGAAGTCTGGGAAGGGCATTTTTAGGGACTTCACATGTCAACATCTTGTCATGATTTTTGACAAGAAAAACGATTTTTAAAATTTTCCCAACTTTGAATGTAGGATTAAAAAAGATGACAAACCATGAACAACATGACCTCAGAATCGGGAATCGGATGAGTTTTGGCAAAGTTATGTCACTTTGAAGTCTGGGAAGGGCATTTTTAGGGACTTCACATGTCAACATCTTGTCATGATTTTTGACAAGAAAAACGATTTTGAAAATTTTCCCAACTTTGAATGTAGGATTAAAAAAGATGACAAACCATGAACAACATGACCTCAGAATCGGGAATCGGATGAGTTATGGCATTGTGAAGTCTGGGAAGGGCATTTTTAGGGACTTCACATGTCAACATCTTGTCATGATTTTTGACAAGAAAAACGTTTTTTCAAAATTTTCCAACTTTGAATGTAGAATTGTTAAAGATGACAAATAATGAACATAATGACCTCGGAATCGGGAATCGGATCAGTTTTGGCAAAGTTATGTCACTTTGAAGTCTGGGAACGGCATTTTTAGGGACTTCACATGTCAACATCTTGTCATGATTTTTGACATAAAAAACGATTTTTGAAAATTTCCCAACTTTGAATTTAGAATTAAATTAGATGACAAACCATGAACAAAATGACCTTGGAATCGGTAATCGGATCAGTTTTGGCAAAGTTATGGCACTTTGAAGTCTGGGAATTGCATTTTTAGGGACTTCACATGTCAACATCTTGTCATGATTTTTGACATGAAAAATGATTTTGGAAAATTTTCCAATTTTGAATGTAGAATTGTTAAAGATGACAAATATTGAACATAATGACCTCGGAATCGGTAATCGGATCAGTTTTGGCAAAGTTATGGCACTTTGAAGTCTGGCAAGGGCATTTTTAGGGACTTCACATGTCAGCATCTTGTCATGATTTTTGACAAGAAAAACGATTTTTTTAAAATTTCGCAAATTTGAATGTAGAATTGTTAAAGATGACAAATAATGAACAAAATAACCTTGGAATCGGTAATCGGATCAGTTTTGGCAAAGTTATGGCACTTTGAAGTCTGGGAAGGGCATTTTTAGGGACTTCACATGTCAACATCTTGTCATGATTTTTGACAAGAAAAACGATTTTTAAAATTTTCCCAACTTTGAATGTAGAATTGTTAAAGATGACAAATAATGAACAAAATGACCTCGGAATCGGTAATCGGATCAGTTTTGGCAAAGTTATGGCACTTTGAAGTCTGGGAATTGCATTTTTAAGGACTTCACATGTCAACATCTTGTCATGATTTTTGACAAGAAAAATGTTTTTTCAAAATTTCTCAACTTTGAATGTGGAATTGTTAAAGATAAAAAATAATGAACAAAATGACCTGGGAATCGGGAATCGGATCAGTTTTGGCAAAGTTATGGCACTTTGAAGTCTGGGAAGGGCATTTTTAGGGACTTCACATGTCAACATCTTGTCATGATTTTTGACATGAAAAATGATTTTTTAAAATTTCCCAACTTTGAATGTAGAATTGTTAAAGATGACAAACCATGAACAAAATGACCTTGGAATCGGTAATCGGATCAGTTTTGGCAAAGTTATGGCACTTTGAAGTCTGGGAATTGCATTTTTAGGGACTTCACATGTCAACATCTTGTCATGATTTTTGACAAGAAAAATGTTTTTTTAAAATTTCCCAACTTTGAATGTAGAATTGTTAAAGATAACAAATAATGAACAAAATGACCTCGGAATCGGGAATCGGATCAGTTTTGGAAAAGTTATGGCACTTTGAAGTCTCGGAAGGGCATTTTTAGGGACTTCACATGTCAACATCTTGTCATGATTTTTGACAAGAAAAACGATTTTGAAAATTTTCCCAACTTTGAATGTAGGATTAAAAAAGATGACAAACCATGAACAACATGACCTCAGAATCGGGAATCGGATGAGTTTTGGCAAAGTTATGGCATTGTGAAGTCTGGGAAGGGCATTTTTAGGGACTTCACATGTCAACATCTTGTCATGATTTTTGACAAGAAAAACGTTTTTTTAAAATTTCCCAACTTTGAATGTAGAATTGTTAAAGATGACAAATAATGAACAAAATGACCTCGGAATCGGGAATCGGATCAGTTTTGGCAAAGTTATGGCACTTTGAAGTCTGGCAAGGGCATTTTTAGGGACTTCACATGTCAGCATCTTGTCATGATTTTAGACAAGAAAAACGATTTTTTTAAATTTCGCAAATTTGAATGTAGAATTGTTAAAGATGACAAATAATGAACAAAATAACCTTGGAATCGGTAATCGGATCAGTTTTGGCAAAGTTATGGCACTTTGAAGTCTGGGAAGGGCATTTTTAGGGACTTCACATGTCAACATCTTGTCATGATTTTAGACAAGAAAAACGATTTTTAAAATTTTCCCAACTTTGAATGTAGAATTGTTAAAGATGACAAATAATGAACAAAATGACCTCGGAATCGGGAATCGGATCAGTTTTGGCAAAGTTATGGCACTTTGAAGTCTGGCAAGGGCATTTTTAGGGACTTCACATGTCAGCATCTTGTCATGATTTTAGACAAGAAAAACGATTTTTTTAAATTTCGCAAATTTGAATGTAGAATTGTTAAAGATGACAAATAATGAACAAAATGACCTCGGAATCGGGAATCGGATCAGTTTTGGCAAAGTTATGGCACTTTGAAGTCTGGGAAGGTGCATTTTTAGGGACTTCACATGTCAACATCTTGTCATGATTTTAGACAAGAAAAACGATTTTTAAAATTTTCCCAACTTTGAATGTAGGATTAAAAAAGATGACAAACCATGAACAACATGACCTCAGAATCGGGAATCGGATGAGTTTTGGCAAAGTTATGGCATTGTGAAGTCTGGGAAGGGCATTTTTAGGGACTTCACATGTCAACATCTTGTCATGATTTTTGACAAGAAAAACGTTTTTTCAAAATTTCCCAACTTTGAATGTAGAATTGTTAAAGATAACAAATAATGAACAAAATGACCTCGGAATCGGTAATCGGATCAGTTTTGGCAAAGTTATGGCATTGTGAAGTCTGGGAAGGGCATTTTTAGGGACTTCACATGTCAACATCTTGTCATGATTTTTGACAAGAAAAACGATTTTTTCAAAATTTCCCAACTTTGAATGTAGAATTGTTAAAGATAACAAATAATGAACAAAATGACCTCGGAATCGGTAATCGGATCAGTTTTGGCAAAGTTATGGCATTGTGAAGTCTGGGAAGGGCATTTTTAGGGACTTCACATGTCAACATCTTGTCATGATTTTTGACAAGAAAAACGTTTTTTCAAAATTTCCCAACTTTGAATGTAGAATTGGTAAAGATGACAAATAATGAACAAAATGACCTCGGAATCGGGAATCGGATCAGTTTTGGCAAAGTTATGGCACTTTGAAGTCTGGGAAGGGAATTTTTAAGGACTTCACATGTCAGCATCTTGTCATGATTTTTGACAAGAAAAACGGTTTCTTTAAATTTCCCAACTTTGAATGTAGAATTGTTAAAGATGACAAATAATGAACAAAATGACCTCGGAATCGGGAATCGGATCAGTTTTGGCAAAGTTATGGCACTTTGAAGTCTGGCAAGGGCATTTTTAGGGACTTCACATGTCAGCATCTTGTCATGATTTTTGACAAGAAAAACGGTTTCTTTAAATTTCCCAACTTTGAATGTAGAATTGTTAAAGATGACAAATAATGAACAAAATGACCTCGGAATCGGGAATCGGATCAGTTTTGGCAAAGTTATGGCACTTTGAAGTCTGGGAAGGGCATTTTTAGGGACTTCACATGTCAACATTTTGTCATGATTTTTGACATGAAATCCTTAATCTGGAAATTTCCCAACTTTGAATGTAGAATTGTTATAGATGAAAAACCATTACCCAAAAATGCCTCGGGATCGGCAATTGGTAGTGTTTTGACAAAATTATGGCCGTTTCAAGTTCGGGAAGGGACTTAAGGACTTGGAGACTTCACATTTTGTATTGTTAAAACTATATAGAGTCTACGAATCTTTCGCAAGCTTGATACTTAATTTGCTTATCCGCTTCATAAATTAAAAATTGTAATATTCTATTGATTTTGTTGTTGTGGCTGTTTCTTAAGTACAGGGTATTTAATAATAGAGCACTTATGGCCATAGCAAAACTTTATTGTTTTTGTTGTTTTTCGCTCATCTCACTTTGCGTGGAAGTGCACTTTTAGCGCACAAATTTCCTTTTCTTGTTGCAAACGCTTCCTTTGTTCAGCGCCTCGACGACGCGAACGCCGCAAGGAGGCAAGGACAACGATGACGATGACGATGACGATGATGCGACAGAGACGGCGACGCCGAGAGAGGACTGCGAACTGGAAATGGGGGCGGGGCTCTGGGGTCTGGTGGTTGTCGGTTGTCGTTCCACTTAGCCGGCACTAGAGTGTTAAATCGCATAATTATGTCTCTCATGGCGCGCACTTCACTAAACTGCAAAGTTCTTTTTCTTTTTCCGCTGCCTTTGGCATCGTTTGTACGCGCGAGTTTCGCTGTTTTTGTTGTGGCTTTTTCCCCACTTTAATCTCATATGAAACTGCTTGCCTTTGTAATATTATGCGAGTTTTCTTGCTGCTTTTTGCCGTTGCAAACATTTTCTTTGGTCATATGTTCGCTTTGTCATCCACAGCTGGGCATAATTATGTTTCATATGGTTTACAGTACTGGCACTGGCTTTGATGTGCGTCACACACACACACACACTCACACACAAGGAGAAGGGTCGGAAAGCTGAACTTAATGACTAAATTGAGCACAAGTTTGCACAACTTTTTCGCACACATTAATGCCGAAATAATTTGCATACTTTTAGGCCACACTTCAAGCCAAGTTGAAAGAATGCCGCAACTATTTGAGTAAAAAAGTAAGGCACTTTAATTGCTAGGCCTGTGAAGGCGGGCAGGCTAAGAAAAAAGAGAAGCAAGCACAAAAAATGGCTTGTAATAAATCTGAGCGCAGCAGTGGGGCATAAAAATGCGAGTATTGCTCGAGATAAGACCCAACTACAGGCGCTTATCTGAGCGTAAATGCTATGCCAAATCCCTTGTCGACAATTTGAAACATTTAAAGACTGGGGCCGAGATTTGGCCATGGGCAACAGCAAATTTGGTTGCCTTATTCCCTTTATGGTAGGCGTCCTGTTATGCTCATGATGGACGCTGTTAATCTATAAATAAAAAAGAGCCGAGCGACTCGGAGACTGCACAAATCCTGGTAGCCAACTTGAGACAAGTCCTTTTCTTTTTTTTTTTTGGCCAAACTGTTGCGTTGCCTTAGCTGATAAATTCCGTTTGGCCCTGTTTCCGGGGGCAAAAGTACATTAAAGGTATTAGGCTGACAGATGCTTTACAAAGTTCTCCCTGTGTGGGTGTGTGTGTGTGTGTGTGTGTGCACATATTTTTAGATACACGTATCTATGCACATCCACATGGCATTACGCATACGCCATGTGCTACCATATTGGCATTTAAGCTGTTTGATAATTTTGCGCTCTGTCAGGCTACAAATATTAACATTCATTTACTTAACTGAGCTGGCTGACTGTATGTCAAATACAAACACTTATTAGAAATATAAATTGCATATTGCTGTTTACTTTAACTGCGGCAACTGACAGGCTTTCAGCGCTGTGCGTTTATTTCTATATTTTCCAGCTGCCTTTTAATGTCTAATCAAATAATATGACTGTCTTGCGCTTAAGCAAACAAACTTAAAGACGTTCCGCGCCATGCGGCGTATACGCAATGCATAAACGTCAAAATGAATTTTCGCGAAAATTCCGCTTGAATTGCGCGCTGATGATCACAAAACGTGGCTCTTACCGGCAAGAGCCAAGAGTACACAGCAAGAAATGTGGATGAAATTTAAAATTACTCAAAACTTTAGAATCCTGACTAAATTTGAATTTTAGTGAACTGTTATATAATGGTCATTTTCTAAAACTTAATATATTTGTCAACTAATGAAGGAATTTAAAAGAAACTCTTATGTTTAGCTGTGTACAGATGTTAGGTGGATAGTGCAAAAGAGATAGTGAGAGAGGGAGAGAGAGAGAAAGGAACAAGCAGCCGATGTCGTGTACAGTTAGCGCTTAAATCGGCAAATTGCAAAAACATGTTGAATGCACAAGTGTGAGCTCACTTTTGTACATGGTGGTGTTGTTGTTGTTGTTCCTCTTGCATGGCTGATGTATGCGCTGCGAGTGTGTGTGTATGTGAGAATGTGTGTGTTGACTGTAAGTGAATCACTTGTGTATACGAGTGCAAGTGTGTGTGTGTTCACCACGAGACTGTGCCCTGTTCGCCGATGTGGCAGCAAGAGGAAAAGCATCCAAACAAAAGCGCTTGCCAAAAATCAACTGCGAACATTGCCAGACAGCTACGAAGTCAAGCTGCCAGCTGCCAGCTGCCAGCTGACATCATGTGCTCAGTCTTCAGGAACAATGACAACATCAAGCGACCCAGCACAGCAAACAGTTCAATTGCTTTCATATATAGATATATATCTGTGTATGCGGCTAATTGGAAAATAATATGGTCGAGCTATAAATGAAATTAAGCATGAAGTGTAATTATTTTTGCGAGTTTTCTTCATAGTTTGCAGCTCGAGTCTGAAACTGGCTGCTGTGAAACTGTAAAACACTTAACATAAAACTAAATATGTATTTATTTGGAAATACATCTTCAAAATATTATTACTACATTTCATTATAAAGACACAATCGCAGCAGCGTACCTAAATATTAAATAAAATAAATCCAATATTTCTAATTGCTTTTTTCAGACAACTTGTTTTTCTCGAGATTATTTCACTTCTCATTTTGCTTAATTGTTTTCCGAGTGCCGTTAAATTGATGTAAATGTGCTTTATTTTTATGCTCTGTGTTGAATTTAGTAGAATTGAATTTAAAATATACGTTTTGCCAATTTGCAAACATTTCAGCAATACAATAAAATTGTTATTTGATATAAGCAACTTTTACGTATTCACAATAAAATACAGAAAATAGCAAACGGAAAGCCCGAAAGAAGTCTCTGCAAAAGGAAACAGCTTAAAATGCTTACAAATTTTCATGAGAGGGTACCCAAAAAAAAGAGAAAGAAACAAAAACATCACAACGGCCGCAGGCATCATAAAAACTGAACATTTCAAAAGCCGAAAGTTGCTGTTGAAATGTGCAAACATAAAACCGCCACCAATTGATTGAGATGTAATCAAAAGAGCTGCCCCAAGAACAAGAACCAGCAAAAGCAAAAAACTGGACAAATAAAAAACATAGGCGAAAACGGGACAGACTGAGCCAGAGAAAGTGGCGGCACAAAAAATAAAAAAATACCTAAATTACGCATACGCAGTGCAGGCCGTGCCAAAAAGTCGAGACATGTTTTCAGAACTTTGAATCAGTTTCGCAAAAACATATGCATCAAAATGCGAATGTTAACTGAGGTTAAATGTGCGCGCCATTTGCGGCACATACATCAAGGCACACATAAATTACAAGCAATATTTATATGCGCATGACTAATTTGCGAATCGGATGTATATATATATATATATATATATATATATATATATATATTTATGTGTCTCTGCTTTGATGCTGCGGCTGAAAAGTTGCGGCATTCATATTTTATTAGCCACAAGTCAGTAAGTTTCGGTCATTGCTCAGCGTGCTCTAAACAATTTATTAATCAAATAGGGCCAAGGCATCACACACACACACACACACACACACACCTCATACATGCGCACACAAAAAGTCAAAGACCGAGTTCTCTGCACATATATAATTTATGTGTCATGTATGTGTGACAAATTGTGCCAGAGGCCAAGTTTTGATGCTTGTTCCTTACAGTTATTGTTGTTGTTTCTTGTCATACTTCGCAGGGACAACGACTGGCAAGAAAAATAGCTCAAGCCTAGCGTCTTTGTCTGTGTCTGTGTCTGTGTCTGTGTCTGCGTCGCCGTTGCCGTCTCAGCAATTCCCAAAAAGTGTTACAAATTTTACGGCATTTTCTGTTTGCATTTGGCATTGGTTTAAAGAGCCACAGCTTCTTTTTGCTAGCTAGAGCCAGAAAAAAAGGTCAACAAAACGCTCGAGGTTAGATGACAGCTAATGCAAAAGGCTAGAAACGCGGGGGGCGGGAGGACGTTCATTCAGTTTCAAAAGGAAGTAGTAAAAAGTGTTTTCTTTCTTTTCCCTTTTTCTGTGTTTTTTTTTGCTACTTTTACGATTTTGGGTTGGACTTACAAGAAAATATATTTGAGAAGAAGAAGAAGAAAAAGACACTAATGTTGCTCATCTTTTATTAATATTTCTTTGAGATTTTTTTTTTTATGCGACCACCGCAGGGCGCTTATTATTCCCATGACATGTTTTTTTTTTCACAATGGACAGTTAAGTGACCTACACAGAAATCGCTTAAATTTGTACACAGTCATCAATAGGTTTATGTGTGCAGACTTTAAATCTATAGTTGGCTAATTTATTTAGATATTTTCTGAGTTTCAGAATGCTACCCAAATTATGGATGCCAGGATGTCTCTGTCTGCCCATATCTGAAAAAAATTAACGTTTACTCGGGTCCTTTTCTTACTGCATACTGAGTAGTCTAGAGCCAATTAATAGCTGATGAGAAAATTAACTAGAATACCTGTCGAAATATTATTTTCTTCTTCATCCCCTTTACCGACTTGCAGGCTTAACAGATTTTGACATCTGACTGATTTCCGCCTCATCATTCCGTTACTCATTTTCCATTTTCCGTACGTGCTACGCCTGAAAGTGCTGAAGCGGAAATTGTTTTTTAATGTGTCAGCCCGTCTTAAACTATTTAACCAGCGGGTAACTGCATGTGTATGTGTGTGTCACAAAAAAAAAAGAGCTGTCGTCGGTAAACTGTCAGCTATTTATCAATGGAAAATCAATAGAGCCCAAATCTTTTTTTTTTGTGCTCTCTCCGCCAGCTTTGCCAGCGTAAGTACTTTATGGTTTAGTGCGTCGTTAAAGGAAGCTACCGGGTAGCAAACTAAAAAAAATGGGAAAATCAAAATATAGTAAAATCATTTTCAGCACAGCTGCGTGTCATGCGATAAAGCTACTCAGGTAGGTCACACACACAAACACACTCACACACACACACATGCAAAATTGTATACGAATATTGAATTGCCAGCTCACATGCCACAAAGTTGTTTGATGCCCTCGCACCTCAGTCCGAAACACTTTACTAAACATCCGCTGCAATGTTTTGACATTGCGGATTACAATAAGAGCGCTTTTATTTGTTTGAGTGAATAAACTGACTGTCTGACAGACAGACACGTTGACAGAACGCCTGCCAGTTAGGTGATGCCACAAGAAACGACGATGGCGGCAAAAATGAGCACAACTACTGAGGTCCATGACATTCATTAGTCGCCCACATCACAAAGCGCCGTTTATCACGTGTCAAGCTGCAATTTAACCTCTTTATTGATTATGTCATTTAACCGCAGCTCCTCTCACACATCACCTATTTTTACACACACTGCCCATGTGTGTGACATTTACACGCAAATCATTATGTATGATTGCCTTGTGTGTGCATTATTATAAGTGATTTGGGATTAAGGATTAAGTTGTAAGGATACATTTATGGAATGCTCACAAAATGCTTGCAGCATGAGAAGACAAGCTTAAGAAACTACTAATTAAAATTTAAAATTAATACTAAAACTATCTTAAGTTGGATGGCTTTAAATATAACTAATCAACTTCTGGTCTAGCTGCATAAATACTTAAATTTTCTTTACTTGCCTAACTTTGCAAAGCTTTTTGCCGAAAATTCCATTTTATATTTAATTTGGTTAAGTGAAAATTATAAATTTGTACACATGGCTCAGCAACACATCAAATTTAGCTCAGTCATAAACTTAGGCAAACAACGCCAGTCAAGACCCCAAAATAAAAAAAAGAACAAATGAAACTTGCACTGTGTAAACGTCTACAGCAGCTTTTTAGCTTTCGCAACTCCATTTGCCATCAGCATCAACAGCATCATGATTATCGTCATGCTGAGCAGAAGGGCATCAGCATTTGGCCAGGCCATTATAATTATATAAAGAAGTGTATGCGCTTTTTACACAAAAATAAAAAACGAATAATAAAACTCAACACACAAAAAATATACTGAGTTTACCTTTTTGTGCCTGTATATGACAGCTCACACAGGCACGCACACAATGCCACTGTATGTGGGTGTGTGTGTGTGTGTTTGTGTGTGTGTACTCTGCAAGCAACACTTGCAAGTTTTACGATTTTCAAATGATGTACGTACAAATTCATAGAATTTTATATTTTACAACGCCCAAAAGTATGCAGCAGCACATTTCTGTGTGCGCGCATGTGTGTGTGTATAGTTATTTAGTCTGCTGCGGAGTAGGTATGTGTATGTGTGCGTGTTTTTGTTATTTTTCATTATTTGCCACACGCTCAGCGCACAGTTTCCGCGACGCATTCATCATATTTGCCGTTGGAACTGTAGTCTGCCCGTTGGGGCAAGTAAACACAAATATATGGCAGTCCATATATCATGTTTTATGCTTTGCCGGTAAGGTATACGCAATTAAAACCGTGCACAGCATTTAATGCAAATTTGTTTCGCCTGCCTGCGTTACAGCTGATAAATTGCCAATGCTACTTTGCATTAGGCATCTGGATTTTTAGATTATTTGCCAACAAAAAAAATGAAACACCATCAAGCAACATGACAAGCTCATTATAATCGGGAAGCAAAGCCCAGAAACTTTTTAATTTAGTTTCGAAAAGAAAATACTAGACCGGAATCAGCATCATCAAGAAGAATCAGGTGAGTGTTTGTGTGTCTGCGCTTTGGGATATCAAGTGTATGCATGTGATTTGGCAAAAACTTTTTGTTGCCTACTTTTGTGCGCACTCACTCACACTAAATGCAAATTTTCTAATTTGATTTTGTGCTTGCGCTGCTACCTTTTTCGGAGTGTCGTTTTCTCTTATACTTTTAGTCTAATACCCTGTGCTCATAAAATTAGCAAGATATGGTATACGGATAAGAGAAATCTAAGTAAAAGGCAGAAGATCTTGCCATTGATGTAGGACTAGAAAATATACTCTTTTGTATAGTGAGAAGCTGAAATTATCAGATAATGTTGCTGGTATTCTGGTTGTAGAGAAAATCAGACTTTCTAGTTGTGTTAATTCAGTTAAGCAAAAAAAAAGGGTATCACCTAGGCGAGCACTTGTATTTTGTGAATTTTTACTTGCGCTTTTGACTTTATTTACCCGTAGACTTTGCTTTTTTTACAACCGCAAAAATTAATCAAGCAAAAGACATATTTTTACGCAACAGCGCCTAAAAGCAGGCAATGCTTGAAATACCTCTTTGTAACAATTTCTAAATTGAATTTATGCATTTTATTTTTTGTTGATAAAAGAAATTGGCTGTGGCATAGAACGGAACTTATTGAATTTTATGAAGTCGTAAAAGAAGTCTGTTCAATTTCATAAATTGAACAATAATTGCTGCTAAATGCTAATGGCGATGAAATCTGTCCAGCTTATTGGCCCAAATTATCGTTGAATTTGCTGCTGGTGGTGCTTCAAACTCGCCGAGCTCATTAGTTTTCATTAGGCTGCTAATGAAATGAGGCAAAACTAAGTAAGCCGACAAATCTACATGAAAACAATATGCTATAGATTTGATTTGGGAGCTCAGTTTGTGTATGTCGTAGCAGGTTTAGAGAAGGTTATCTGTAGTTCAGTGCTCCATTTGAATCATTTTTGGCTGCCATACAAAAAACAATAGTCGACAAATTCAGATATACAGGCTAACAGAAAAGAAAAAAACTACAACAAAAAAAATTAAATTGTTCAGAAAAATCGTCAAAAAAAAACATAAAGTTTTGATCATTGTGAATATTTCGGCATTTACTGCATTTGATTAATTTGATGTCCATACAGAATCTAAACTCGCGCGATCCTTTCGCAGATGCTATTAAAGGACCAGATGATGACATTCAGGACGGTCTCGTCCACATTCGTATTCAACAGCGCAACGGACGCAAGACTTTAACCACCATCCAGGGCCTGTCGGTCGAATACGACCTGAAGAAGATTGTGCGCTCCTGCAAAAAGGAATTCGCATGCAACGGTACCGTCATCGAGCATCCTGAATACGGTGAAGTGTTGCAGCTGCAGGGTGATCAGCGTGAGAACATTTGCCAGTGGCTGACTAAAGTTGGCCTGGCCAAAGCCGATCGCCTCAAGGTGCATGGATTCTGAGCGCAGCATACCAAAGGCATCAAATTAATCAATGGAATTCTAACAACAACAACAACAGCAACAACAACAAAAAGCCACAACAATTGTTCACAAGGAGTTATATAATGCACAATTTTGAGTTCACTATCACGTATTAAAAGTTTCGCAGTTCTGCAGTAGTTCAATTTAACAAGAAGTACACGTTTTTTTGAGTTTGCTGAGCTGGTGGTTAACACAATGCTTGGGTCGATGAACATTCACTTTAACGGGAACTGAAGCAATTGCCCGCAACAATACTAAATTCTACATGAAATCAAAGTCACAAGTATAAAATAAAGCAATTCAATTCAATTCACTTTCATTCTGCAGAGTTGAACTTCTTTTGTTTAATATTTTTTTATATATGATTTGTATAGTGTCCTCAAGTCGTCTACAACAATATTTATCAAATTAATATCAAAGTTTTATCATTATATTTAATTAACGATAATCATAAATATTGAATTGTACTCACCTTTGCTAAGGTTACACAAGCCTGTAAAGAAATCGAAGAAAGTGATTAGTTTATTACCAAATAATTAATTGCGTATTAGAAAAGTTTGACTAACTTAAATTAAAGTCACATGCACGCATACACACACACACACACACACACACACACACACACACACACACGTACACACATATATATATATGAACAAACTCAAGCACGCAGATTCATGGCCAGTTTGTTTATGGCAAAGCCAAAGCCAAGAGCGACACTTGGCCAACTTTTAGCCAGCCAAGTGCTATGAATATGTGTAGCCAAAAAGCACACGCCCACTTTTACCAACCCAGCCACCCAGCCAGCTGCTCTCACCTACTCTCACCTTGGCTGTGCATCTGAAATGTCGCATTAAATGAATGCTGCAGCCAAAACCAAGTAAGCTTGGCTTAAAGCATGGCAAATATTTAAAGTGCCCCAGGGTCAGTTGAACAATTTATGACAAAATCATAAATTTCCATGACAGATGTGAAAAGATAGAAAAAACACCGAAAAATATGTTTTACAAAATTCTGCGGATTTGTTTGCTTGTAATGTGGCTGTCATTCATCGTGGGGCCAATGCAAGCTCTTAGCTGTGGGCGTAATACCAAAGTGGGCGTGTCTCAGCAAATGGCTAGCAACTAGTCGCAAGTCTCGCTGATGAACCTTTTAGACGCCCCCAGTCAGCGTGTGGGCGTGGCTACTTAAAGATTTATACACTGTTTGTAGTTAAGCAATTCAAGAATCGGTGCGAAATTGCTGCACAACATGTAATTGCATTTGAATGCAACAGCAAATGCATCAAATATTTCATTAAAATTATATGCAGCACACAAGCACTGAAACTATCATGCAGCGGGGGGAGGGGGGCAAGCGTTGCTTGCGGAATTCAATTATGCTGCAACTTGAAAGCCTGCAGTCTGCCAAAGAGAAAACCAAGCAGAATCATGCCAGGATGCTGCTGCTGCTGCTGCTACTCCTGTTGCTGCAGCGAGTTAATCAGTTTTGCAAACTTCATTTGAGCCCCCCAACATAAGCAGCAGGCAGCTGAAAACTTTTGTGTAGCAGCTCCGCATCCCCAACTCCAGCCAATTTCATGCGCTGCAATCATTTACAAAAAGTTTCACCTGCTGCTCTTGTTTGCTAGCTAGACGCGTTCAATTCAGGTGGCAGCTTCTGTTGCGCCTAAAAGCAGGCTACCTTAATTCCCAGTAAATGGGGCTAAAGCGCTTTAACTGTGGTGTGGCAAAAGCTGCTTGTAGCAACATTAACTGCACACAAGTCGCAACGGCAGACCATTGCTTTTATGCAATTAAGTCAAGTAATATATACAGTAGGAAATGTTTTATACCGTTAAACTATTAAGGCATTATGTAACTTGTAATTGTGTAATTTGATGTTGATTCTGCAATTTCTATTTGAACTATGAGCTGCTGAACTTTCTTCAGTTGCACTTGCAGTAAATGCAGAAATTCTAATATTTTTATTCCAGGTAAAATAAATTTGTTATTTGGCAACCCTGTAGACAATTTGTTGCTCAATTGCCGTTGGCAGCGCATCGGTCAAAAGGTTTTTGCAATTTTTATAAGCTCAAAGCGATGGGAACATAATACGAATGCGAATCTGGGTCAACTGGCAAAACTACAAAAGCTTAACTGTACTTGTGGATACAAAGCAAAGAACTATCTAACTCACAGTGTGGGTGCTCATTCAATTTCGGCCATAAGTCAAGGCACACTTCAAGAAGCCAACAATTGCAAAACAATTAAATTGTCACATTTAACGGCAGAAAGCAAACTGTAAGAGTAAAAAAAAAGAACCACAAAAGAGCAACAAATTCAGCAAAGTGCTGTCGGCTGTCCTTTGTTTTTTCAATACGCCCCCTCGCCCTCGCCCCCAATGTCCGCTTCCGCTGCTGTCGAAGAGGAAATGGAAAAAGTGCACAACTTGAACATAATACGAACTTCGCTGTATAGAACTGGGTAGCAATGGCGTTGGCCGTCAAGGCCAAATGGCCAACAAATCGAGCTGAGGACTCAACGTCTGATTCCATTATGTATTTGCGGCAAATTAAAGCCGGGGGACGGGGATACGTGCAGAGTTGGCCAAAAGGGCGAGTCAAACCAAGTCAAGTGTCAGCATAAATGAAATTTCCCACCGCAAACTTCCGGCATCACAATGTGCACTCCTTCGAACGGCGCTGCTGGTGGTTGTTAACAATGCATTATACACACACACACACATACACACACACACAAAGAGGGCCAACACTGCTGCTGCTGCTGAACTTTTAGCGGTTTCACTTTCGCTGCCATCGACACACTTCGCTGGCCATAAAGTGCAACAAAACGTGAACATGACAAAAGGCAGGGAGGGGGGGGGGGGAACGGTTGGAGCATGTTGCTGCTCATAGAATGCGCTCACAATTCAATTGCAACGTCACTTCCGGTTCCGTCAGATACCCTGCACGCAGCAATATCCTCAATAACTATGTAAGCTGATAGCTTCCTCACGTATTTCCCTTACTTTCACAGAAAGTTCTTTAACTTTTCGTTGTTAGTAAAATAAAATTAGCACCAGTTCTTCTTCATACTTACATCTTAATAATTAGCCAATTTGTGTGGTATTTGTAAATATTTGTAAACTCAAAAAAAAATATATGAGAATCTCAAAGCAATATTAATTAATAATACAATTTAATTTGCTGAAACAAAAAAATATTTTCTAAATTTAAATGTCAGCTTACAGTGAAAGTGTATATCAAAGTCGGCTGTCTTTCTTTTTCACTTTCTTGTCTGTCGCTGGCATTTGGGCTGCACTTTTGTGGTCACACACAAATGTGCCGCATCATTTCATTTTTTATTCGCTTTCGTTGTTTTTTGGTGAATTGTGTAGGTGTGCAAATAGTTAAATCATGCGAAGAGAGGCAGAAACTGCCGCGGGGTTGAAAACTTGCCGATAAAACCCAAAAAAAAAAAAAACAAGCAACAATTTGCACAAAGTTCAAGTGAAGCGTAGAATTCGTTTGGGTTCCGTTCATTTGAGTTGGATTCGAGAGCGCTTTTTGCATTGCTAACTTTTTTAATGAACTTGTTGATGTTGCATGTTTGTGTGCGTTGCACTTTTTGTTGCCACTCATACATATACATATATTGTTGCAATTGTCTGTCAACTTATTTGCCTAAGTGCTGCGAATCGTTCGCTGCGTGCATTTGACTTGTGAACTCGCACACTTGCCACTTAATTAACTAGCTAACCACGAAATGGCATTAATTGCACAAAAATTCATTTGATGCAAGTACATTTTTTTTGTGTTGCTACGTTTTTAATTATTTCATCTGCAATTGCTGGATAAATTTAATACCAATTAAAAGTCAATAATTTCAGCTCTGATTTCGGAATTCAATTTTTCAATTAATTTAATATATGTCAAAAGCGTTGTGACTGTAAGAGATCATTTGCAATTTAATTAACAAACTTCGTTAACATTTTAATTTATCAACCACATTTGTAACGATTTTTGTAATATTTATATAAGTGGTTATTTACTTAAAAGAAAAATCATAAATATATATAAATTTGGGTTTCTGTGTACTTTGACATTAAACATACAACATTCAAGCAGGAAAACCTTATAAAAAAACTAAAAACTAAACCCAACTTCCATTCGCTAGCGAAATTAACAACATTTTCTTTGCCACACTTTGTGGCATGGCGTTGAAACACCTTTTGAAAAAGCTGTCGCTAAAATATGCAACACAGTTTTCAACGTAGATTTTTGGCAGCTCTTTATGAGCAGTTGCCGACACCGAAAATTCCGCAGCTGAATAATTAAATAAAATTTAATTAAAACTGTCTAACTAAGCAAACAGCTTCAGTCGTTAAACTGCTGCTGGCCTTGGCTGCCAGCGCAGACTAATAAATCAAGAGCTCATATTAAAGTAAATGATATGATATGCCAGGCAGCCAGGCGATAGATAGTCCCTTTGGATCCAAGCCCTGTATAGATGTAGCTGCAATCTAATCCAATTCGTTAAAATGTAAAGTTGGTAACAAAAACTCGAGTTCAACGTGGCGTAAAAATGGCGCACTCAACAAACCAAATGCGAAAAACCAAAAGCAAAATACAACAATTAATGTCATCAGCAACAGCAAATATGGCAACAGCAGCCGGTTAAACAATAGCCAGAAGCGGTTAACAATGCCAAACAGTGTCGCAGATTGCAAAATGCTTCAGCGGTCACTCACACGTGTGTCTTTCTCTATGTGTGTGTGTGTGTGTGTGTGTTAGTGTATCTACGTGGGACTGTTGTCTGTATTTACATGTTGTTTGTCACGCTCCCTGGCGCTTGACGTGGCAATAAACAAACAGCAAGCAACAGCAACAACAACAACAACCACAGTTTACACGGCAAATGCAACTGCATAACTTGTTGGCTTGTTTTGACTAATTGACAAAGAGCTGGGCTGTAGCTGTAGAGTTGGTAGCAAATATGCAAAACAAGCATGCAAACAGTAAATGAAGATATGACACAATCTGGCAAATTGACGTGCTTTACAGCTGCCACATGATATATCGCGATAAATACAAACATTCAACCAATTAGGACTTTATCTTGCCTTCATATTTATTTAAATTGTACAACTAGCGACGTGAATAAAGCACAGCTTACAAATAAGCTTTTATATTAACTCACTACACAATATCTTTATCTGGCACAGTTATGGAAGATCAAAGTCTGGGAAGGATATTTTTAGGGACTTCATATGTCAACATCTTGTCATGATTTTTAACTTGAAATCCGAAATTTGAAAATTTCTCAACTTTGACTGTAGAATTGTTATAGATGACCAACCATGACTAAAATGCCTTCGGAGTTCAAAATCGGTTGAGATTTGACAAAGTTATGGCACTTCGAAGTCTGGGAAGGTCATTTTTGGGGACTTCACATGTCAACATCTTGTCATGATTTTTGACTTGAAATCCGAAATTTGAAAATTTCTCAACTTTGAATGTAGAATTGTTAAAAATGACAAACCATGACTAAAATGCCTTCGGAGTTGAAAATCGGTTGAGATTTGACAAAGTTATGGCACTTTCGAAGTCTGGGAAGGTCGTTTTTAGGGACTTTATTTGTCAACATCTTGTCATGATTTTTGACATGAAATCCGAAATCGGGAAATTTCTCAACTTTGAATGTAGAATTGTTAAAAATGACAAACCATGACTAAAATGCCTTCGGAGTTGAAAATCGGTTGAGATTTGACAAAGTTATGGCATTTCGAAGTCTGGGAAGGTCGTTTTTAGGGACTTTATTTTTCAACATCTTGTCATGATTTTTGACATGAAATCCGAAATCGGGAAATTTCTCAACTTTGAATGTAGAATTGTTAAAAATGACAAACCATGACTAAAATGCCTTCGGAGTTGAAAATCGGTTGAGATTTGACAAAGTTATGGCACTTTGAAGTCTGGGAAGGTCGTTTTTAGGGACTTTTTTTTCGTAACATCTTGTCATGATTTTTGACATGAAATCCGAAATCGGGAAATTTCTCAACTTTGAATGTAGAATTGTTAAAAATGACAAACCATGACTAAAATGCCTTCGGAGTTGAAAATCGGTTGAGATTTGACAAAGTTATGGCACTTTGAAGTCTGGGAAGGTCGTTTTTAGGGACTTTATTTTTCAACATCTTGTCATGATTTTTGACATGAAATCCGAAATCGGGAAATTTCTCAACTTTGAATGTAGAATTGTTAAAAATGACAAACCACGACTAAAATGGCTTCGGAGTTTAAAATCGGTTGAGATTTGACAAAGTTATGGCACTTTGAAGTCTGGGAAGGTCATTTTTAGGGACTTTTTTTTCAACATCTTGTCATGATTTTTGACATGAAATCCGAAATTTGAAAATTTCTCAACTTTGAATGTAGAATTGTTAAAAATGACAAACCATGACTAAAATGCCTTCGGAGTTGAAAATCGGTTGAGATTTGACAAAGTTATGGCACTTTGAAGTCTGGGGAGGTCGTTTTTAGGGACTTTATTTTTCAACATCTTGTCATGATTTTTGACATGAAATCCGAAATCGGGAAATTTCTCAACTTTGAATGTAGAATTGTTAAAAATGACAAACCATGACTAAAATGCCTTCGGAGTTGAAAATCGGTTGAGATTTGACAAAGTTATGGCACTTTGAAGTCTGGGAAGGTCGTTTTTAGGGACTTTATTTTTCAACATCTTGTCATGATTTTTGACATGAAATCCGAAATCGGGAAATTTCTCAACTTTGAATGTAGAATTGTTAAAAATGACAAACCATGACTAAAATGCCTTCGGAGTTGAAAATCGGTTGAGATTTGACAAAGTTATGGCATTTCGAAGTCTGGAAAGGTCGTTTTTAGGGACTTTATTTTTCAACATCTTGTCATGATTTTTGACATGAAATCCGAAATCGGGAAATTTCTCAACTTTGAATGTAGAATTGTTAAAAATGACAAACCATGACTAAAATGCCTTCGGAGTTGAAAATCGGTTGAAATTTGACAAAGTTATGGCACTTTGAAGTCTGGGAAGGTCGTTTTTAGGGACTTTATTTTTCAACATCTTTTCATGATTTTTGACATGAAATCCGAAATCGGGAAATTTCTCAACTTTGAATGTAGAATTGTTAAAAATGACAAACAATGACTAAAATGCCTTCGGAGTTGAAAATCGGTTGAAATTTGACAAAGTTATGGCACTTTGAAGTCTGGGAAGGTCGTTTTTAGGGACTTTATTTTTCAACATCTTGTCATGATTTTTGACATGAAATCCGAAATTTGAAAATTTCTCAACTTTGAATGTAGAATTGTTATAGATGACCAACCATGACTAAAATACCTTCGGAGTTGAAAATCGGTTGAAATTTGACAAAGTTATGGCACTTTGAAGTCTGGGAAGGTCGTTTTTAGGGACTTTATTTTTCAACATCTTGTCATGATTTTTGACATGAAATCCGAAATCGGGAAATTTCTCAACTTTGAATGTAGAATTGTTAAAATGACAAACCATGACTAAAATGCCTTCGGAGTTGAAAATCGGTTGAAATTTTACAAAGTTATGGCACTTTGAAGTCTGGGAAGGTCGTTTTTAGGGACTTTATTTTTCAACATCTTGTCATGATTTTTGACATGAAATCCGAAATCGGGAAATTTCTCAACTTTGAATGTAGAATTGTTAAAAATGACAAACCATGACTAAAATGCCTTCGGAGTTGAAAATCGGTTGAGATTTGACAAAGTTATGGCACTTTGAAGTCTGGGAAGGTCGTTTTTAGGGACTTTATTTTTCAACATCTTGTCATGATTTTTGACATGAAATCCGAAATCGGGAAATTTCTCAACTTTGAATGTAGAATTGTTAAAAATGACAAACCATGACTAAAATGCCTTCGGAGTTGAAAATCGGTTGAAATTTGACAAAGTTATGGCACTTTGAAGTCTGGGAAGGTCGTTTTTAGGGACTTTATTTTTCAACATCTTGATATGATTTTTGACATGAAATCCGAAATTGGGAAATTTCTCAACTTTGAATGTAGAATTGTTAAAAATGACAAACCATGACTAAAATGCCTTCGGAGTTGAAAATCGGTTGAAATTTGACAAAGTTATGGCACTTTGAAGTCTGGGAAGGTCGTTTTTAGGGACTTTATTTTTCAACATCTTGTCATGATTTTTGACATGAAATCCGAAATCGGGAAATTTCTCAACTTTGAATGTAGAATTGTTAAAAATGACAAACCATGACTAAAATGCCTTCGGAGTTGAAAATCGGTTGAAATTTTACAAAGTTATGGCACTTTGAAGTCTGGGAAGGTCGTTTTTAGGGACTTTATTTTTCAACATCTTGTCATGATTTTTGACATGAAATCCGAAATTTGAAAATTTCTCAACTTTGAATGTAGAATTGTTAAAAATGACAAACCATGACTAAAATGCCTTCGGAGTTGAAAATCGGTTGAGATTTGACAAAGTTATGGCACTTTGAAGTCTGGGAAGGTCGTTTTTAGGGACTTTATTTTTCAACATCTTTTCATGATTTTTGACATGAAATCCGAAATCGGGAAATTTCTCAACTTTGAATGTAGAATTGTTAAAAATGACAAACAATGACTAAAATGCCTTCGGAGTTGAAAATCGGTTGAAATTTGACAAAGTTATGGCACTTTGAAGTCTGGGAAGGTCGTTTTTAGGGACATTATTTTTCAACATCTTGTCATAATTTTTGACATGAAATCCGAAATTTGAAAATTTCTCAACTTTGAATGTAGAATTGTTATAGATGACCAACCATGACTAAAATACCTTCGGAGTTGAAAATCGGTTGAAATTTGACAAAGTTATGGCACTTTGAAGTCTGGGAAGGTCGTTTTTAGGGACTTTATTTTTCAACATCTTGTCATGATTTTTGACATGAAATCCGAAATCGGGAAATTTCTCAACTTTGAATGTAGAATTGTTAAAAATGACAAACAATGACTAAAATGCCTTCGGAGTTGAAAATCGGTTGAAATTTGACAAAGTTATGGCACTTTGAAGTCAGGGAAGGTCGTTTTTAGGGACTTTATTTTTCAACATCTTGTCATGATTTTTGACATGAAATCCGAAATCGGGAAATTTCTCAACTTTGAATGTAGAATTGTTAAAAATGACAAACCATGACTAAAATGCCTTCGGAGTTGAAAATCGGTTGAGATTTGACAAAGTTATGGCATTTCGAAGTCTGGAAAGGTCGTTTTTAGGGACTTTATTTTTCAACATCTTGTCATGATTTTTGACATGAAATCCGAAATCGGGAAATTTCTCAACTTTGAATGTAGAATTGTTAAAAATGACAAACAATGACTAAAATGCCTTCGGAGTTGAAAATCGGTTGAAATTTGACAAAGTTATGGCACTTTGAAGTCTGGGAAGGTCGTTTTTAGGGACTTTATTTTTCAACATCTTGTCATGATTTTTGACATGAAATCCGAAATTTGAAAATTTCTCAACTTTGAATGTAGAATTGTTATAGATGACCAACCATGACTAAAATACCTTCGGAGTTGAAAATCGGTTGAAATTTGACAAAGTTATGGCACTTTGAAGTCTGGGAAGGTCGTTTTTAGGGACTTTATTTTTCAACATCTTGTCATGATTTTTGACATGAAATCCGAAATCGGGAAATTTCTCAACTTTGAATGTAGAATTGTTAAAATGACAAACCATGACTAAAATGCCTTCGGAGTTGAAAATCGGTTGAAATTTGACAAAGTTATGGCACTTTGAAGTCTGGGAAGGTCGTTTTTAGGGACTTTATTTTTCAACATCTTGTCATGATTTTTGACATGAAATCCGAAATCGGGAAATTTCTCAACTTTGAATGTAGAATTGCTTAAAATGACAAACCATGACTAAAATGCCTTCGGAGTTGAAAATCGGTTGAAATTTGACAAAGTTATGGCACTTTGAAGTCTGGGAAGGTCGTTTTTAGGGACTTTATTTTTCAACATCTTTTCATGATTTTTGACATGAAATCCGAAATCGGGAAATTTCTCAACTTTGAATGTAGAATTGTTAAAAATGACAAACAATGACTAAAATGCCTTCGGAGTTGAAAATCGGTTGAAATTTGACAAAGTTATGGCACTTTGAAGTCTGGGAAGGTCGTTTTTAGGGACTTTATTTTTCAACATCTTGTCATGATTTTTGACATGAAATCCGAAATTTGAAAATTTCTCAACTTTGAATGTAGAATTGTTATAGATGACCAACCATGACTAAAATACCTTCGGAGTTGAAAATCGGTTGAAATTTGACAAAGTTATGGCACTTTGAAGTCTGGGAAGGTCGTTTTTAGGGACTTTATTTTTCAACATCTTGTCATGATTTTTGACATGAAATCCGAAATCGGGAAATTTCTCAACTTTGAATGTAGAATTGTTAAAATGACAAACCATGACTAAAATGCCTTCGGAGTTGAAAATCGGTTGAAATTTTACAAAGTTATGGCACTTTGAAGTCTGGGAAGGTCGTTTTTAGGGACTTTATTTTTCAACATCTTGTCATGATTTTTGACATGAAATCCGAAATTTGAAAATTTCTCAACTTTGAATGTAGAATTGTTATAGATGACCAACCATGAATAAAATGCCTTCGGAGTTGAAAATCGGTTGAAATTTTACAAAGTTATGGCACTTTGAAGTCTGGGAAGGTCGTTTTTAGGGACTTTATTTTTCAACATCTTGTCATGATTTTTGACATGAAATCCGAAATTTGAAAATTTCTCAACTTTGAATGTAGAATTGTTATAAATGACAAACCATGACTAAAATGCCTTCGGAGTTGAAAATTGGTTGAGATTTGACAAAGCTATGGGAGTTTGAAGTATATACTTGAACTTTAAATATTGAAAAACCAGAAACTAGTTGGTACTCTAGCAAAAAAGAAACCGATTCAGGCTGTTAAAGGTTACACGAGTCGGAGAGCTACTATAGTAGTATGTATAAATAATTGAATTTGAAAAGAAAACATTTTAATTAAATTACTGCCATACAAAATCTTATTGTTTCTATTTTCTCTACTTATTTTTTTAGTTGTTGGCATCTGACGCTTCCGCTGTCATTTATTTTTAATTTCCAACTTAACCGGAATTGCAATCAAATCAGATTTTCGAATTGAATCCATCGAATAAATGCATCAAATATCAGCCAAAGTATTTAATTAGTAGAGCGGTGTGATAATAAATTAATTAAAAGTAAAAAAAAATAATTATAATTCATTATATCAAGCAGACTCTATCTAGATTACTTTTGCTTAAGCACATTGCATTTTAAAACAAATTTGGCTTAAATAATCAGTTGCCAAAATACGAATAAACTCAACGTGTGGCCCAAGTGCAAAGTGAAATTCCCCAGATAAGTGGCAGTTACATAGTTTGTCAATTACGAATGTGAGTTGTGGAAATACGTACGTACGTAACGGTATAATGACTGAAATGGTGTCACATTTAGTACATGGCGAAGGACTCTTTGCACTAATTAAGTTAAAACCTTAGCATTTACCTTGTAAGGACACTCTTCGTTTGGCTGCATGTTAATAGCAAACTCTTGTTGCCCAAGGCTGTGTGAGGCACATAAAAATATCATATGTCAACTGCAGCCTGCTTTGCCAGCCCCCTCTCCTCCTCTTTCTCTAGCGCTCTCAATATCCCACTCTCTCATTAAGCTCTTAACCTCGTTCGCAGCACACACACACACACACACACACACACACACACACACACACACACACATAAATACGGAGTCTTCGCCAGGATATACGAACTGCTAGTGAGCGCTTTATTACCAATGTCGACAGGCTTTGGGCCAACAGCGGCGTTGCTTTTGTTTTTGCAGCAAGTTCAATGAGTTTTTCCCTTGCACACACACATACACTTTTACAGTCTCCTTTTGCAGCAGCTTTAAGCTCCAACTTGTTGGAAATTATGAATGTGTTGCATTCGCGAAATTCTCTTTTTCTTTTCTTTGTTTTCTGCTGCCTTTCAATTAATTTAACTGCCTCTTGCTGGTTTCCTTTACATTTCCTTGACTTGAATGAATGAAATCATATTAATTAAGCAGCAGCAGAACCCCCCACTCACTCACACACACACACACATACACAATGCCAAGATTCACGCCCGTTTCCTTATGCACATGCGTGAAACATTCTTTTCATAATTTATTTTGCTGCCTTCGTTCGGCTCGTTGCGTCTTTGGCATTCAGTTTTATCTGCCCCTTTTTATCATTATCAACTTCATCAGTTAGGCAGGCAGCCAGCTAGCCAACAGGCAAGCCAAGTCCTTGTCAGCTAGTCCTTCTGCTGCTGCAGTGTCCTTTATTTCTTGTGGCATACTTATGTGCATATGTCTCCTGGTGTTATGTGTATGCGCACTCATAACTCGATTTCTCATACAAAACTTTGATTAAGGATATCGACACGCATACACACATTGAGTGTGTTTGTGAGTTTTGCCCTGCAGCTGTTTTGTATTTTGCTGTATTGAGTTTCACTTCGATTTTCCTTGGCGACTGCTTTTGCCTTTAAGCTTTGGTCAGCAGTTTATTGCACAGGATTCGCTTATTTTTAAGAATTCAAGCAACCTTTTTATATACACTATAAACAATAAACTCTGGCACTTATTTTTCAAAACACCACAAAAACTAATGGAAAACAATAAAAATTAAAGAGTAAAAACTATAAAACAAGTTGGTTCAAAGTCAATGTATTTTTTATGTGCATAGCAAAATAAACAAGTAAGAGTGCTCTAGTCGAGAGTGCTCGACTAGGAGATACCCTGAAACCAGTTCTTACATTCATAATTCTTTATCTGCATTCTCGGCTATTAATAGTGATCAAGAATATATATACTTTATGGGGTCGGAGATGCTTCCTCATGCCTGTTACATACTTTGCACAAATCCATTATACCCTTTTTCCTATTTTTAATGGGTTCAGGGTATAAAAACAGCTAAACTTATTGATTGGTGCTTGAATGAATTGAATTGTTTGGACTAATATGCAGCTGAATACGAAGATAAAGCTGTATATCCTGTATATTTTGAATGGCAAGTCTTCAATGAAATTAATTGATAATTTTCCGTTTTTGTCTAGGATATATTGAGCAAACTCAACTACTTCTTAGCTCTACAACACTTACCTATTTGTTGAGTTTATTTTGGTCACAAACTACTTGGTGTATCTAATTCTGTAACGACAAGATTTGGTATTCAAAATGCATTAATTAAGTTTAATTAGGGTATTAACTGTTGACGAAAACTTAATCATAAAACCTTGCGCAGCTAATTAAGCAAGCAGCAATTCAATTAATTAATGAGTTTTCGGGGGCAGCCGCAGACAAAGTTAAAACCTAAGACTGTGTGTCACCTGTGTGCACAGGTGTGCTAATAAAGAGCAAAGCACACACACACACACACACACACACACACATATAGAAACACAGAGAGACAGGCAGCTAAGCCACAAAATCAGAAATGTTAATTAAAATCACTGAGCGTTGAGCACAAGCGTTGGGCATATTAAGCAGCCAGCAAATCAGTAGGAATGAAAACCCTTGGCCACAACCAAGGTAGAAGCACAAGGACTGGGCTAAGAAGATGAATGTATTCCCATATACCGTGTTTAGCATGTACAAAAGCAAAGCAAATTAATTCGGGTCTAAATTATGACACTGTCAGCGTAGTTGAGCGTTAAGAGAGGGCAGGCAAGGGGTGGTGAGAGAGAGACACAAGTATTTAGATTCTTGCCGGAATAAAAAGTTAATTGGCTTTGGCTAGAAGGGAACATAATCATAGCGAATCTGCCTTGACCACAAATTAAGGATGCAAATAGAAGGATATAAGCAGGATTTGCTCTTCTAATTGTCTTTTTTTCATTTGTTTATCAATATTTAATGCGAATCATGTGGCAATCTTTAAATTTTATGCAGAACTTAAAAATTAGTTAATAAATTTTATCAACAAAAAAACCCCTGACTTAATCAAAGAGCAGGTAATATACATAACCTGCACATCTTATTATATTTTTTAGCGCAGCATTTTATTGTTGGTTGAAAACAATTTGAAAGTTGCCGCGGCAAAAATTAAATTTCTAGAGTTTCCACAGCAACGAATGCCAGCTGCTCAGTTAGCCAGCGGCAACAATAATAAATAAGAGAGAAGCTGCATGAAAAAAGACGCCAGAACAAAAGCAAAGTTCACATTTAAAAGCGTAATGGACGTAACGGAAATACAGAATTCCGATCAGGAAGCAAGGGGTCAGGAAATCAACTGAAAAAGTGGCAACAAAAAAGCACGCAAGTCAAAATGAAAGCAGCAGGCGCAAGAGAGAGAGAGAGAGAAGAGAGGGAAACAAAACAGAAAACAAATATACATTCACACATACATATTTACAACAAGGTCCTAGCGCATAATATCCATAAAAGCACACGAATTCAAAATAGAACAAAGCAAATGTCCAAAAATGCGTTGCCAAAATTATGCGTGACATTTTGCCGAGGCCCATTGTGAAAATACTTTTAGTTTATGGCAGATTGCATAAATTAAAATTGAAAACAGTTATATGAAGTGATCACTAACGGCTTAAGGACATTATCCTGAACAATTAATGATGCGTCACCTTCAAGTACTTTTAATCGTTTTAATATTTCAACATTTGCGCCAGGACCAACTTTTCCTTTTATTCGAACATTTGTGGGAATATGCTTTAATAAAGGCTATGCGAACGGGTTAACGGTGAGTGAAGGGGCGGGGGAGGAGGAGGAGGGAGTAGCTGGTCATGTGGTCTCTCCATAACACAATTAGCAACAACAAGTTGCATTAAAGCGGCTTCTAACTTTCATTAAAAACCACTTAACCCATGCCAGGACGGGCAGGAGAGAGACCGTAAGCCGACCCTTGCGTAGCCGCACAATTCTAATACTTGACCCACCCACTTGACCCACATGACCCACTGCAGCCAACAAAAGCAGCAACGTGGCGGCTGCTCCTGCTGCTGAACTTGCCTAGTTGGGGGTGGGGAGGGGGGTCCAGTTGGCTTAGTGAGCTTATTGTAGGCGTGTCTGCTGCGTGTGCGTTGCGGATGTTAATGGGATGAGGGGTTTAGGTGGATGTGGGTGTGGGGCACCACTTCTGCACATCGTTAGTCATATATTTTAGATAGCCAAGTTTTTTAGCAAACAAGCAAGCAAAAAAAAATAGATCTACTACAGACAAATATATATACATATTTTTAATTAAATTAAAGAGCGTTTTGTGCGGTGTTCTTAGTGGTTGGGGGCACAGCGCAAACGCAAAAACTGTTGCATACTTATGCGGGCAAACGTTGATGTCAGCAGACAATATAATTAAGAAGTTCTAAAAATAGCTAGAAATGACCTTGATGCGACAAAAACATATAAATAATTCAATTCGACATTTTTGCCTACATATGCCGCAGACAAATAGAATTTTGATCGCTTATTTCGATTCCATTACGGCTCGTATTTTCCTTTAATTTTTCTTCTACAAACAAACTGAACTGGGCAAAAAAACAGCTAAAGTTGCACAATAGCAAGGCACAAAAAAAATGAAGGGCGATGGCATATTAGCTGCGGGGGTACTGCAGACAAGCAGAAAAACTTCTTCATTTTTTATTTTTTGCTTGGACTGTTTTCTTTTAATGCCAAAGCGTGAAAACAAAACTTTTTTCTTGTTGTCCCTTGCTAGCCACATTTAAACGGCGACACTAATGGCCCGAAATTGAAATGGAATTTTCGTATTTGTGCAAATATTTTGCAAACTGAAACCAGTAAATGCGAAAAAAAAGTTTATTGAAAGGCGCTGTGTGAATCGGCAACAAAACGGTATTTACCAAGAAATCTGAAAACGATTTCTGATGGTATTAATGATATTAAATAGAAATTTGATCTTTATAAAAATGGTAGCATGTTGTTTTTTGGTATTTAAAAAAGTAGCTTAGGGATGTTTTCTAAAAAAATACGGCCGAAAATCGCATTTAAGTTAAAAGATGAATTTCTTTGCTGCTGCATTAAATATGAAAATGCTAAGTCGAACAGATATTTGAAATAACGAATATCTTTCGCTAAAAACTCATTGTTTGTTCTTCAAAATGCATAAATTAGCATAAATTTATCGAAACTTCTTTTTTTGGTACACAAAAAAGATGCAAATTTGATGTGATGCTAATTAATAATATAATTGTCTAGCAATCGATAACTCGAATTCTCCAGCTTAATAAATTTCCAAAAAAATAGAATTTCATTTGTTTGTGTGACCCAAATAGAAACCATTCCGTTTCAACGCAGCGAAATATTTCTGCAAATCAACTGACAAACAAACAGCTCAACGGGCAGCAACGGCAACTGCAATAAAATTGTGTGTATTTTGGCAAATTTGTGGCAAATAATGCAGAGTGCAATAATGGGAAAAGGGACACAGATGCCGGCAACATTATGATTAAAATTACTAATTGAAAAGTTCTGACACAGCGGGTAAGGGATCCGGAAGCGAACAGCAGTGAAAGTAGATTTACCTTTTTCCCATCCATCAATGCTTACGCTGTCAATGCGGATATATTTCATTTGCTAGTTGGCTAATACAAAATTCTGCCAGCCAGCGGCTTTTATGGATAGCCTTGCCTCAAAAGCTAAAGGTTTGAAAAATATTGATGAGCTGGCTTGTAAAAGTTTTCACACACATAAATATTTGTAAATCCAAGTGTGGCAATTTGTGCAGTTAAATTCTAATTTAATGCATGTTAAATTATTTTCACTCTATGCAGATTTTTGGCAACAAAGTTGCCAACGGAAAGCTAGCCAAAAATTTCAAAAAATTTAGGTCACAAATGCATTAGAAAGTGTTGAATGCTCTGTGAGTAAGAGAGAGTTTAGACAGAAAGGGAGAGGGAGAGTTTCAGTGTGTAAAGGACATAAATACTGCTGCAAAGTTGTGCCCTCAGCTGATTGCAAAACGTCGAAGCAACGGTAAACAAAGTTTTGTGGCCATCGGCAACGGGTATCGATAGTTTGGCACCCGCCACATACTAGCCACTGAGACTGACCGGAGATAGCCAAAATGGTCAGCCAAGCAGACGGCCGTCCAAGTTGCCCCGACATGTTAGACACATTCGATATCACCATGCAGCCAGCCAACCCACACGAATATTTGGCTCGCATAACGTTTTTGCATTAATTGAATTTGTTTGCTGGCAGGCGAGCTGGTTTTTCCTTGACAATTTAGCACTTGCGGCTTTTGTGGCTAACACTAGTCAGACTGATGGCACCCAGAGCTAAAACATTTTGCAAAAATTCAAATCCAAGAAATAGCCAAGTAAAAATAATTATAAGAAGTGACTGGGAAATATGCCAGAATATCAAAAATATTTTAGCAATTTATTTTTAAGAAATTACAATTTTTTATTTAAATTTAAAATTGAATATAAAATTGAAAATATTGTTTTATTGCTGTGTGAAGAAAATAATAAGGCAATTATTAAAATATATAACTACAATAAACTGTGTAGTTTGAAAATAAATAAATAAATGCAAAGAGAGCAAGCATTTAAAGTTAATTAATTTCATTAAGTAGAGCTTCAATTTATAACTCACATTAAAGTGATCAAAATTTAAGCAATTTTCATGTAACTTGAACTAGCTCCTCATAATTCTTGGATACAATTTACGTTAGACATAAAAAATTAACTATGCGTATAAAAGGAAAAACTATGCCATAACGTGTAAGCAGCTTGCAGCGCAAGGATAAGCCAGGATGCGGCTGCATGGAATGCCTTGCTGCAATTTTGAACGCGATGAAAAATCCCAAAATGTATCTATAAGTTCGTGTTGTATCTACAATGTATGCAGTTTTTGATGCGGTCAGGCAGAGTCCGTTTCCCCACTGCGTTCAGTGTCTGGCTCGATGCTTGGCTACGTAAGTGCTGCCGGCTCGTTTTGTGGTCACTTGCCTCGACTCTGCATAATGTGGGTGCAGGATGCAGGATGCAGTATGCAGGATGCTGGATACTGTAGACAACCACTTTGTATGTTAAATTGTATATATGTATGCACAGCTTCAAGGTATTTGCGGCGAGTCAGGAGTACCACAGTGTCTTGAAGCTGGTAAGTACGCTGGGAGGTTGCTTCTGTTGTGCTCCTTCTGGATGTCCTTAATTGTAAAGATGTGTTAATGTATTCCCTTTTTGCCAGTTAACATTTTATTTCGCTACGCTTAAATATGCAAAATGTTATCCACGTGAAATGCTCAACCGAATTGACAGCAAACGCTGACCGTGGGCACATTCAAGGATTGTGCGGTGGTCTCAGCGGGGGGTTAATAGGTGTAGGGGGGAGGGGCGTGTGCCGGAGGCAGTGTCTCAGCGTGACACCGAACACGTTTTAACGAAGAGCATCCAACCGAGTCTGTGGCTCATAACTTATGCACATAGATAAGCGACAGCAATGGCTGTGTTGCCTCGTCCTTCGTCCTGTCGTTGCTGCTGTTGCTGCTGTTGTGGTTACCGTTATGTTTGTTGTAAGCCCCGGTGTTGTTGGTTGTTGGTTGGCGGGTTGAGGTTGGTATTTTTCACGCTGCCGGCCATTTAAGCCAATTATGATATTTTAATAATTTCCCAGTATAATTATTTAAAACCGTCTTAAAGTTGCTTAAGTCGAATAGATCTCTTATTATTATAAAATTGAAACTTTTGGAAACGCATCTAGTTAAGCTCCTTTAATTAACTTTTAATTGTCGACTTTTTTTTGTTGCTGTTCTTTTTTTGCGAACTTGGTAGCTTTTTCGTATTAAAAATCTTTGATGGTTGCATAAAATTTTAAATTTGTGCAGGATTAAATGTAAAGCTGAGCTTTAAGATTAAAGTATGTTTAATATTGACTGATTATTTCTTACAATGAAAGCTCAGATTAAAGTGGAAGTTTTAGGTACTTTGCGTACATTTCATTAATTTTAATCTAGCATACTGCTGTGGTTATATTAAGCTCTAGTTATAACTAGAATTCAACAGCTAGCTGAGCTTTAAGCTAGAAGTTTATCTAGACATTTGCTTTCGGGTCTTTATATCTCTGCTTGAAATCAAAGTTAAAGTAGTTGTGATTTCAGCTTCAAGTGTTTTTAATTTCACTTAGCTTAATATCACCGGAAACTTTAATGCACTTGCAAAGAAGCTTCATTTAATTGTACACAACGAGAAATTAAATTAAAAGCAGATTTTATGTTTACTTTGTTCACATTAAAATAAGTACATTATTTGCACTGACTGAAAAAGCAATGCACGCCAAACGAACATCAACTTTATTAATTCTCTTTTCATTTGTTTGCGACTTAATCACATTATAAACAACTGCAGTTAAGCTTTGGTTGCACAAAGAGCCGCATGTGCGTATAATTCCTCACATTCAACATCGCACCTCAGCTTGTAATTATATTCCTGATGTCGTATATATATATATATATGCAGCCACTCAATGTACATGCCATTAATTATGAAAATATTGGCCAAACACTTTCCGGGGCCAGAAAAAAACGATAGCCAGCGGCAAAGGACATGCGCAAGGATCCTTGAGAGCACTTGCCTGGCACTTGTATTAAATTTAAAGTATTTACCGCAATATTTTCGCTACACTTTGCCCAAATTGTATTTCGTTCGTTCGCTCGCTAGCATTGTGTGGGCCAACGACTCACAGGACCAGGCGACACACACACACTCACACATACATTCGTACATTTCGCGCCATTGTATGCAATGTATTGTGTTTTTGAGCTGAGTTTCGTTGCATTTGGTTTGGCAGCTTCACCTGCTCCACTTCCTCCAGCTGCTGTGGCTGCCACTTTTCATGCTATGCGGTGATCTCTCTCTCTCTCTCTCTTGCTTTCTCTCTCTGTTTGTTCCGTTTGTTGGTTTTTTCAGCGGTCTGGTTATTTTTTTGAAATGCCACTACTAAGGGCATATGAGGTTGCTGTATCCTGAATAACATAAGGATATTCAACAAATTCCAAGCATTTTTATGACAAGTAACAGAAAACGTCTGAAATTTTCTTTATTTATGGCATTATTTTCTTATTTTTACTTGAACTCTTATCTATGACAACTTATATCAAAGGTAAGGGAAAAATAAACAACTTATTCTATCAAACGATAAGTTGCAAAATAATTTAAAAAAAAGTAAATCTCAAGTTAAAAAATGTCAAGCTTTTTGTTTTTTGTTTCAAACTTCTTTCAATACCGTTTCAATAAAAAAGTTGTTGATTTTCTTTTTTATATTTTATCAGTTTATTTATTTTTTAGTGTGGATCTGTTACTTTTTCAAGTTCTATAAAATGTCAGAAATATCGCCAGCACACATTTAGTTTGAACTTTATTCTTAATGTGATAAATCCTACGGATTTTAAGGTAACTAATAACTAAGCGGGTATTTCATAGTTGGGCACACGAAATCGGTGTTGCTGCTAAAGTGCAAAGCAGAACAATATTTTTGTACAAAATTAAGGACACGGCCTGGCGAACAGGCCACAAAGGTGCGTTCAACACAAAAGCAAAAATGCGCCAAATATTTTTTTACTCTGCGAATTGAATCGCTTGGCGGGCGGCAAATTTAATTCACTTGCTGGAAATTAGCGTGGCTTGTCGTAAATGCGGCCCAGACAGCCGCGAGGGCGTTACAGATTTGGCTTTTAAGGAAAGCAAACACGTAATGCGCCCCGGGGCAAAAGGGGTTAGCCAAGCACTCTCAGTCCTCTCGAGACTGCTTCTCTCAGTTGGCCAGTTAAATATAGCAGCTATACCAAAATAGGCGCAAAATTCTATGAAACGTGCGTGCAATTATTCAAAGTGAAAAGTTGCTGTGTGGAACGTGCAAATTTCGTGTTTTCTTTTTTTTTTTGGTGGGGAGTGGAAGGCCTAGGAAATTGGTCATAATTTCACAGCAGACAACTTTGTTAACTTTTAGCCGAAAATGCTATTTTGCCGCACAGTCAGCGTCTAATTTATTGACGTAATTTGCCTTTGGCTGCGGCTGCATATTAATTTGGCATAAACGCCACACAGCCATCAACAAATTACGCCAAAGATTATATGTCCTCGCATGTTGAGACATTGACAACAATGCCATTGTTGTTGTGTGTGTGTGTGTGTGTGTGAGGCAGAGCGTCGTATAGCATCAACATCAAATTACCGTTATCAAATTGCCATTGTGCATATTTTAAGTTAATGAGTTCTTGAATTTAGATCAAATTAGCAAACGCACTGAAATTTCAGTGCCTTTTTATTGTCATTCCCTAAGTTTGGTACTAGACAGGAGCTTTGAATATATTGCTCATTAACAAATATATCGGTGATAATATTTATTTAGGTCGGAAAAGTAGTTAAGTATGACATTTTGAGTGCTAGCTGGGAATATTACTTATTCGGCTGGTATTTTTTTTTAAAATTTAAAGTACAAAATATTTGACAACTGTAGAAAAGAAACCCACTCAAAAGTGTCTATCTCTTGTCTGGAAATTTAAGCGTGACGACTAGGAATTTCCAGAAGAGGCAGAACAGAAATACAATTTAATGCCAGACTGTATTTTTGTTGCATTAAATAAATTAAGATAATGCATATTTAATAATTATTAGTCAAGAGGTTTTAATTAGCGATTGAGCGATTAAATTTAATCCACAAATCAAACATATTTTTGGAATTAAAAAACATTGTCCATAAATATAAAAAAGTCAAAACACAAATCCTATACAAAACATTGAAAGTTTTTGTCAGCAAACTTTCCAATGGATTGTATGTAAATATTTAATTCATTTATTTATTATTTATTTAATTTTCAAATTTCAAAAATGCCTTTACTTATTTCTTTTTTAGCACTCAAAGCGGCAGAGAGCTTAACAGTACACAAAAGTGAGCATTCCAGGTAAGCTATTTAATTATACATAAATATTATCAACGCTTTAATTAAGGTAAAATTATTTATATTAATTAGGTCATTATATACAAAATAGCTATAAAGTTGACAGTGCCTCGACTGCCTGACTAGCAAAAATAAATTGAATTTAAAAGGTGGCTTCAGGTCGACAAACTTGTTGGCTTTCGCAGAAGAACCCGCATGCCAAAAAAAGTATGCTAAAGTTTGCAATTCACAGCTACTAAGAAATTAATCAAGTAAGAGAGTTGCGTTGGTTGCTGTGCTGCACAAAACACACATGTCTCAGGAAACCAACTAAAGATTAGTTGGCAAAGCAGTTTAGAAAACTCGCAAGGAATAAAACTTAATATGGACTTAAGCATATAAAAGTCTTAACAAGACATAAATGGACAATGCAGCGAGCTGAAAAAAATAAGCAACTATAGCTGCAAACTCTAAGAAAGGCATGGGGGTTGGGGTTGAAGTTTAGTGGGGAAGACAGAGCACATAGAGCCAAGTTCTGGGCAAACACCTTAAGTGTATATGGCGAAAGGGTGAACTTTTGGCTTGCATAAGCTCAAGCTCAACTTTTATTTGTATGACTCGTCGTGTGCCTCAAACTTTTTGCCAGCTTTTATAGCATTTTGTTGCTGTTGCTGCAGCTACTTGCTTGATTTTATTGCTGCAGTAACTTCAGCTGCAGCATCCGCTGCTTGCCTCAGAGAGGCGAGTGCACTTTAAATTACTCGAATGATACTTGATGGTTGCAATCAGCAGCCAGGCATGCCACCATGCCACCGTGCCACCGTGCCACCATAGAGAGCCAACCGTACCCGCAGTAGACTTCATTATTTTGATGGCAATTAGCAAATTGAGTTTTATAAATTTTAAGTTGTCTGTCTTGCAATTAGTGCAGGCACAACTGACCAACAAACCATACGGCTCTGACCCCAGCATACACTGCGTATGCTTGATGTGTATGCTACAATTATGCATGCAGCTCCCTTGCATTCAGTTCTCCACACTTCGTTTGTGGCATTTGTATTGTACGCTTGATAATTAACTTTGGTCAACACAAAGCTTCATGCAAATTATTTCTGTGTGACTTTTGTTTTATTTGGAACATAAATTTATGCAGCATAAAACAAACTCTTTTTTTTGCCTGCACAGCTTACTCTTTTCTGAACATTTGCTGTTCTCACAAGTGGCTTGAACTTATGTTTGGAATGAATATAAAGCTGTGATTTTTATAAGTGAAAATAAAATACTTGCTTGAAAAAAATTCGATTTTTCTGTCCTATTTCATGAGATGTAAAGTTCCCAAGATCAAAAAAAATAAAATTGACTTTAATTAACAAATATTATTGGCCACTTCCAGTAAACTGAATTAACTAATCAGCTTTGTAATTGTTAAGAGCTTTAAGCCCAAGCGTTTAATGCTATTAATATGTTCCAGCGTAAAGTTTAGGTCATGGCAAAAATTTAGTTATTTTGAGAGCAGTTGAACAAAGCAAATGAAGTGGAAAATACAAAATGTTGTTTGCGCCTGATTTGTGTTGCTGTTTTTTGTTATTGTTCACGCAATTTTCAATGGCAACCGCATAACAACAACAACAACAACAAGCAGTATTATGATTATAAGCAGAAATATGATACTTTAAGATACAATACGCTGCGTTTTATGCTTGTATCGCAGGTTATAGCTTGGTTATAGCAGAGATATGATGACGAGGACGATGTCGATGATGATGATGATGATGTCGATGATGATGACGACGATGTTACCCGTCTGGCAGCTGAAAAGTTGTGCTCTGTAATGCCGCCGATATTGATCCATGTTGACAATTTTGGCGGCGTGCAGAAATAAACAAACATATATATATATATATATATGCCTTGATTTCTGCACTCCCCTCTTGACTTGCGATTCCGCGCAACGTGTGTGGCATAAAGCTTGTTTTGTATTTGGGGTTTTGTTTTGTTTTGGTTGTGTTTTTTTGGGGCCATGCACAGTTTATTTGCTTTTTATTTTTACTGTCGATTGGCGCGATTCCGCCATATCTATGGCGCTGTCTGACAAAAGGCAAATGCGCCCATTTGTCATTTGGACAACGTGCTGACAGTTGGCAACAGACAGCTGAAGCTGCTGGCAGTTGTCAGCAGAAGGTTTTGTCTTTCTTCAGTTAACACCCTGCAGGCACTTTGTCGAGTATTGAACTTGTAAACAGCAGCTTTAATCCAATTGGCATATGTATTAAGGTTAGGAAAAGCTGCCGCAAGTTTGGGTATCATTTTAAATAATGCAGCTGATTTTAAGGGTAACTTTTGATTAAATAGGAGTCCAGTTTTTAATGCAAAGTAATTTAAATTTAAGCAAAAGAGTGTGCATCTCTATTTTTACTTAATTTAAGTTTTTTTTAAAGTTACGCCTATATTAGTCCTGTTTGGATTAACAATTTTAAAGCATTTTCTTATAAAGCTTCACAGACTTTGAAGTATACCTGCCCATATTTAATTAATTCCTTTTTACATAATATATATTTTGCTTTACAAATTGGAAAAACCTTTTGATACCGCATTGCTTTCAGCGTGCATTTAATTAAGAATCAATTTATTAATGTACTCCTACATACTTAATTACAAGAAAATTGCGCGCATTTTTTCATTTCAAATGGACTTTGTTGGATATTTGTGTATGTCCATATATATATATATGTATTTTAATTCAACTGGCCGCATAAAAGGCTAAAGGCAGTTACAACAGCAACAAAAACAAATGTAAAGAGCGCACTCAGCCTAAAGCAAATAAAATGCGACCCAAACGCATTATTGCTATACCCTGTAAGCAAACATATGTCTGGTAGTGCATAATACGTAGATGCTTTAAAAATATATTAATTGATTTTGAAATAGTAGCATATGATACCAGTACAAACTAGATATGTTTCAAAAAAGTTTTGATAACAGGGTATCTGTAGTCGAGCGCTCTCGCCTAATGCACTGTTAATACATATATACTTTTGTTGGCCTGGAAAGCACAATTAAGGACAAGAATCCGTAGCGACTAAGCCAAATGGTTGGCTTAAAAGGCTGCCAGCTTCCATTGATATGAAAATAAACACACGCCGCTAATCAAATGTAAGCTCATTTAATGTTTAAATAAACAAAAATGAATACCCAGATCTGCGGCTGTGAGTATAGGTCTGATTAAATGCCGCATAAATATTTAATATGTATTATTTTCATGACGGCACAAAATGGCATTTAATTAGCTAGCCAAATATACTTCAATAAAAACGCAGATACAAAACGAACAAAACTTTGGGACACACAAAAAACTCATGCGTTGGCGGCGGCCACTTGAAAAATATAACATCAATTTTATTACGGAGCAGAAGCGGGCGCCACAATCCGAGCGAGTGGCTCGGTTCCAGACTCCACGGGACAACTGAAAAACAGAACAGTCCTCCACGCGACTGGCTGCTGGATTTGTTTGTTATTTTTGTGTGTTTGCGCGTATTTTTTGTTTGTGTATTTTAGAGTATTATTTTCATTTTTTTTTAAGTAAGCTCCCGTTTTATTCCCTTTGAAGTGGCACTGAGAGTCTGCCGGAGAGCACCGGCATTTCTCAGTTATGGTGTTTGTGTAAGCAAAATCAACTCAAAGCCAACTTTATAGCTGCTACTGTGGCATAATTCTTGTAAAGACTTTAACGCAATTTTAATAATTTTTTATTGTCAACATTTTGTGAAGTTCTCATTTTTGTCGACTCTTTCGGATTTTAGCTTTGTTTGTTGTGCCCAAAGCTGCACTTTAATTTTGTCATTAAGTCTGTGTCTGGCTGTGCTTGAAAAAGTTATAAATAAACCACTCAACGGCGGCATAAAATTGTAAATTGAAATAATATGGTGCTTAAAAAACTCTTATGGCAAAAAGTATAAACTTATCTCTATAATAATATTTAAATTTGTAAACAAATGCGTTTGGGGTTGATTCAATGTATCTAAAGATTTATCAAAATTAATATAAAAAAATAATTGTAAATTTAATACCAAATTATTGTTCACTTTTACGGCCCAAAGCTTAATTGTTAAATTAGCTGTAAATGCACAAAAAATTATAATACAGTCGTAATTCTCCATAAGTACAAGTAGATAAATTTTTTCACATACGACTATTAAATTTCACTGTAACGAAATATTTGTGATTCCCTGCGAGTTCAGCTGTATTCGGTTTTGTGAAATAATATTTTAAGGGCTTGAAGAGGATTACAGGCATTTATTTATATTCAATTTACATTCATAAATTCAGGCAGTTTGCATTATTTTTTTAAATCCTTTTATTTTTTTTTTTAGTCATAAAAATGCCAAAATGGGCAGACAAAACTTTGCGTTTACACAGCAGAGAGAAATATGAAGGGGAACTACAAAAAAGTTTTTCGAGTGGCAAAATATTTGATGTCAATAAAACATATTTTCATATGCAACTATTGCAAACACAAAATACACAAATGTTGCAAAATAAAGCTTCGATTTTTTTTACTTAAATACATTACAGAGTATTTCTCAGTCATAGTATTTTATTTCGAGGACCCAAACATTTTCATTTAATTTTCCATATGTATGAATATGAATATGGACAGAAATAAAAATATTTTGCAATTTCAAACAGCCCGCTGCAACGTATGTGCAGTTCAAAAATAGGAGCGCAAAAAGGAAGAAAAGAGAAATGGAATTGAATTGTCACAACTGCAATTTTTCAACTGTCAAATCAAAACATAAAACCAATTACTTTTAATGATTAATTACTTGCGAGCCGAGTAGAGAGCAAATGTTGAAAACCACAAAATGATTTTGATTACGAGCCCTGCTGGCAGGGCTGGCAGGCAGTCAACATTGATTTGATTTATGATGCTCACAACCCTTCTCGAGGCATCCCCAAGTGAGACACACACACACACACACACACGCAAAACATGTGACGTATGCTTGAACATACTTTCCATTGGATATGGACTTAAACTTAACCCGACAACACGAGTATCACCTTAAAATTCATAAGTTTGTCAGGCGAAATTTGCACACGCAAAGACGCCGCAAGTGAAAGGAGCAGCAGCTGCATGTCATTAACTATATGAGCCCAAGATATAATCCCTGCTCGGGCGCCAAGGCGCGCAACATGGCGTATGCGTAATACAGGCGCCAAACTTTTTGGCGCTTCATTTTTTCAACATTTTAAACACACAACGTGCGACTGTTTGTGTGTGTGTGTGTGTGCGTGTGGTGACAACTTTTCTCACTTTTGAGCTGTGTTTCTATTTTTTTTTACCCATTTTAGTTGTCATCAAGGCTGAAGATTATGTGAGTTTATGTTCAAAATTATACTAAAGCCAGGCAATGGAAAATGCTGATGAGACGGGCTGTTGCTGATAATGTTTATGCTTATGCTAATGTTGCCGCATAACACCAAAATGAAATAAAATTGTGTTGTGCGGAGGCAAAACCAAAAAAAGATAAATATAAATGTATTTTTTTTGAACTGATTATTGTGATAGCGTAAACTAAAAGTGCACTGTAATTAAATGGAGTTTAAATTAAATTCCTATTTATTAAAATCAATATTAAATTTAAAGCACATGGCATTTATTTGTATGTATGCAGGTATTATTTTAAAGCTAAAAAAGTTTAAAAAGCGAAATGGTAAACTAACCAAAAATGTTTATTTGTTCGCTCAACATAAAAAGACTTATTAAATTTGCATTGTAATATTTTGTACTGTGTAACCAAATATTATAATTACTGTTGGCTCTGTGGCCACAAGTGACCCAAAATTGCTAGCAAAGGGTTCTTTCACACCCTTTTTAGCAAAGTGTTTTAGCTGGTTGCAGCTGAGTAAAAAATAAAAAATTGCTCTTTCATCATATTAACTCCAGTTTACTTGAGCATGACGAATGAGTTTCTCAAGTTTTGCAATTTCAATAAAAATTTTAAGGGCTACCAGATGCAGCACTCAAACTTTAAACATATAATATTGCAAAGCAATTTAATGTTGTATTTTATTATGGCCAACCTGTTGGCTAATATAGGTAATTTATATTGTCCCTCGTAAGAACTGTCAACAATTTATGGACCACATTCTACGCGCTAGTCCAAAACCCATAAAATTTTGTTTTATGTACGAACATTTCTAGGCGCTAATTTATGAGCCGGCTCTATAGGAAATTATGAGCTGCCTTCTGAAGTGCTTTGGGAAATGAATTAGTAATCGATTTGCCAAATTTAGGCATTTTATATGCACAGTTTCAGATTTATTTGTCAGCTTTAAATTACTTTGCGGTTAACTGTAAATGACGAGCTCTACAAATGGAAGCCTTTGAAAAGCGGAAGAGCTGTCATGTGATATATGTACAATATCCGCTGGTCTTATTTATATGTATGTATATTGATTTTGCGGTTTCTTGAGACATTGGCACAGGTGTCAGATGATTACAGCTTAAGGTTAATAGCGAGTTCTATTCAATAGACATACATAAATTGATACTAGTATCATTACTAGGAAAGTGACAGCTGATGTTAAAATCTACAGCTTTTGGTGTATCATTAAAATTTATTTAATGCATTTATATTGAAAACTCGGGCAATAAAGTTGCAGTTTTCATTTTATTATTGAAAATCTACATTTATTTTATTATTGAACATTTAATATACATAAGTCTTTGTTGCAAAGAGTTGCGTAAATGTGAATTTATTTGTTAGCCACTCATCAACATAATTTTATTTGCGATAATACTTTCAATTACCATAAATTTCTGTGCATTATTTATGCCAGCATCATATTCAAATTTTAATATTCCAACATCTCACGCAAAAATAATAATAATAATAATCAATAATACCATTATTTAATTATGTCTGATAATGTTTCGGAACTCCAGTTGAAAGTACTCTATGTTAAAGGATTATTTTAATCTATTATAAGTATGTATATAAAAGTTGCTTAAATTTATTTAAAATCTTCTTTTTAATTTGCCAATATTCTGATACATTTTTTTATCTTTAAAAATGTCGTTTTAGTTTTGCATTTAAATTTTACAAAAAAAGTCAACATATTTCATTTTCGTTTATACAAACTTACCTAATGTGCAACGGCATGTAAATCGAAAAATTACGGAAAATGTCACTTTTGGTTACGCCTCCTGCGGCAGGCTGCTGTTAATCATGGCACACACATACACACACACACACACTCACACGCATACACAATCTAATCAAGTTTGGGTGCTGCAAAAATATTCAAATGAGTTGCAGGCTGCCAATAAATGAAAATATGTTACAGGGTTCACACACTCCTTCCAGCAGGCAGCAACAACAACAACAACAACACGCACTATGCACAAATATTCTTCAATTTCTTAATTTACAATTCACACTTTTTGGCCAAGCATGCACTTGAACTTGAGCTTAGTTCCATTAGCACGAACTACACTATGCCGAATTTGTGGTCAAGTTTATTTGCTGGCTTGAAAGTGGCGAGAAGACGTGAACTTCAAACTGAACCGAAGCGACGCATAAACGAACGACGTCCGCACTATGCGAATGAAAAACGAATACTGACTTGGGATTGGACGAAATGAAAGTTAAGAACTGTCGCCGCAAGCTCGAACAAGTTGCAAGCCACAGCATTTGCAACATGTTTGCACAACTGCAAGCCGACGACTCAAGCCGAGCCGAGCCGAGCCGAGCCGAGCCGAGCAGCTCTTCGGGTATTCTATGTTCAGCTGCGACAAGTGCTCATGATCATTGGCTCCATTTGGAATGAATGAACAGGAGGCATGAATGAAAAAGCGAATGAAGTTTACAGTTTTACTTAAGACATTAATTAACGGTTAAACAGAACACTTTCCCATTAGCAGATTATCTTGGCAACTTTAGGGTCCAATTTGGGGTGATACGGCATCAGGGCCAGGTACTGTAGGTCTCGCAGGGCGGATCGGGTCCAATGTAGCCAGGATTAAACATACAACAGGGAATGCGGCTAAATGATAGTTGAGGAATTAAAAAAATAATACTTTTAAACATTAAATAAAACTACTTTTAAACTAATTCTAAACTCTGTTCCTTATAAAGAAATATTAAATGCATTAATAAATATATTAATAAATACAAATAATTCATAAACTTCACTTATAAATATTTTTAAATATTTGTAAATATAAATATAATAAATATAGATGCTATAACTTATTATAGTTTAAGCTTACCCAGGATCTTCAAGTCCCACATAGCCAAAATTATAAATTTGCATTACTATTTTTGGCTAAACAAAAAATGAAGTCCGGAAACGTTGGACGGACAATTTGAAAAAGTAAAAAAAATACGAAAAATTAATGTACTGTTATGTGTACGGATTGAATTTCAGATTTAGACTGTAGACTTTAGATATGTGTACACAAAACTATAAACCACAATGACAGCAAAGGGCAGGCAAATTCGATTTGAAAAACTAGCTACAAGCATTGTTAAACAATTGCTGTAAAACGTAAGATATTGTTGGGCGAAAGTTGGAGGATGCCGACACATGAAGCAAAGCAATGAAAATTCCGACCTGCCGCAATAAATTCCAAGCGCGTATGCCAAAATGAGAGTGAAATATCCTGCGCACACACACACAGACACAGAGACAAAAGTAAATGTCAGCAGGACTAACTTAAAGGGACGCACACAGGAATAAGTCCGGCGTGTGTGTGAGCGCCATAAATCGCGCTAAGCCAAAACAAAACATAGTCCCTGAGCAGCAGCAGCAGCAGCAGGAGCAGCAGCAGCAGCAGGAGCAGAGCATCATGCATTAGGCATCAGGCAGGTGGATGCCACAGCCTTTGACCTGACACAATGCTCTACATTCGATGTTTTTTGTTCCCCCTCCAATGTAACGCGGTTCGAGACGCGTCTGCGCTGTGGCAGCTCGAACCGAACAGCTGTTCAGAGAAAGTCCTTACCTAGGACAACATGAGGGAGAGAGCTTGTCCTTGCGGCATCTAAGCGCGAATATAAACAATGCATAAATAATTTTACATAGTGTTTTTATTTATTGTTAATGATGGGTTATGTGTGTAAAACAATAGCCATATATATCTTCAGCCGTAAGTCCGGCAAGCGCTTCATTAAAGGACTAAAAATATATATATAAATCATTTGAAAAAGCATAGAAATCATATTGCGCTTACTTAAGTAGGTAGATCCTCTACCAGCCGCAGGGGCAGGAAGTGCAACCGGGACTGCCCAATACTCCGCAGGGACCACAGCCTCCACCACAAGGACCACAGCCTCCACCACAAGGCCCACAGCCCCCACCACAAGGCCCACAGCCTCCACCACAAGGACCACAGCCTCCGCCACAGCATCGTCCCGCTGGTACCAGGCAGCCGGGTGGGCAAGGTCCCACGTAGAAAGGATCAAATTTGCAAACGATAAACATTTTGAAATCCTAACTGATCCGCGGAGTTTCCTCAGGTGTCACTTTATACACGCTGCAAAACAGATTGTATTTAAAAAAAAAAATTTTAAAATTTTTTGCCTACATACTTTTTTTTTTATTTTAGGCCGAAGATATATGTGATTATTGTTATCCTCAGCTCGTTCCTTGTTTTATATTCTCATATTTTGGGGTGTTGGCAGACGGGAAATTTGGAAGAGAATGAGTTGTTAAAAACTAAACAAAGCTAAGAGAGCAGACTGGACAACATTTTCAAAGCCTACTACGTTTTGGTACATTCCTTATCAAATTTACGACTGACAGCTGTGCATAATGCAAATATCGGTACGATCATGATTACATATGTTTGATGTTTTAGAAATGGTTTTGCTGAATGCAGAACATAAGGAAAAAAGAAAATGACAATGCTACCTTTAAAATTAATTTTCTTATTTAAATCAATATTTCAGACCGATTGTTCCTATGACAGCTATAAGATATATTCGTCCGATTTTGACCAAATTCAACCAATCTATATAAAGTATAATTAAACTCATAATTACTGAGTTTAGTTAAAATAGTTTGAGAAACAAAAAAGTTGTTCATACAACGACTCATTTTTCAACAGATTGTTCCTATGGCAGCTATAAGCTATGGTTTGATCCAGCTGATTCCGAAATATTATCTGCGTGCCGCAAAAATAAGGATCTGTACCAAGTTTCATGAAGATAGTTTCAAAATAGAGAGACTACTTTGCGTAGAAATAGATGGACGTTTTGATCAAGAGTAAATATATTTTATAGGGTCAGAATAGTTTCCTTCTATGCGTTGCAAACTTCTGGCCAAAATTATAATACCCTCTGCAAGGGTATACAAATTAATCAATTTATTTTTCCACTACAAAAACGAAACAAAGCAGAGGCTATAGTATTTAATCATTTATTCCGTATATATTTATTAGTTTCATCCGAGCAATTTCCACATATGCTCGGCAAAAATAAATTTCCCTCTATTTCATTATTAAGTTAACCATAATTTTCCCTAACCAATATACAACAACTACGCTTAATAATTTTAATTTATTGAGAATTTAGAGTTGAACATACAAGGCAGATCTTGAATAAAGCCACATATATTTCCGGCCGTAGTTAGTGTCCCTTTAGAAGCTGCTTCGGTGCTCGTATCGTCCTTGCCAAAGATTAGGCAGTCAAATAAAGTTCCCTAGCTCGGCTAATTAGCTTATTAGCTCAGCAGCATCCGCCGCAGCAGCCACCGCAAGGACGACATCCGCCGCAACGGCCAGCTGGGACCAGGCAGCCAGGCGGGCAGGGTCCAACGTAGAATGGATCAAATTTGCAAACGATATACATCTTATAGTTTTATATGTTCCCAGCAAAGAGTCCTTAATGGAAATTATTCAACGCCAGCTGTTAAAGGAAAAATATTAAAATATATTACCAAAAAAAAAAAAATGTTAAACCTTACTTGGTTTGATGATATTTTTTGGGCCGAAAATATATGTGAATATTATTGCCTAAGAATTAAATTTGTTTTTCATTTAACTCTAGATGTTCACAAGCCGAAACGTTCGAAAGGAATGAGCTCTACTACAAAACGTTAGACGAAGCTCCAAAAGCAAAGCCAGTTCAACTTTTCAAAGCCAACTACAATGTTAAAAATTTCCAAAAATAAAAAATTTAAAAAACATTGTAAATCGACTGGATTTGCTTTTAAAGCTCTTGACATGCTTTTTGTATTATAAACGTTTCCGGACTTCCACGCTGCGTTTGCCATTAAGTGAATGTATTCGTGTAAGGTTCAAGGTTCTGTGGAATGCATATAATATATAAATATTAATATTATCGATTTACTTAATAGACTTCTACACACAGCCGCATTTAGCACTTTTCTGCATTTCTCTTTTTAATATTTTATGTATTTTATTGTTAAGTTTATCACAGATTCTTTGGTACTATAAATGGTAGCAAGTAAAGTTGCACTATAAATTATTAATATTTTTTAATAATCAGAATACATATTTTAATAAGCCAAAAAATTAATTTTGGAAAATATGAAATCACTGTGCTCTTATGCATTTTATATAAAATATTTAAATAAAAATATAAGCAGTCAGTTTAAAATAAATATTGACAATCAAAACGGCTGATTAAAATGCTAAATGCTACGTGTAAAACTTGTAAGCTTAATAGTCTATAGGTCGCACCTTTCAAGATACAACTTTAAATGCCTTAGTTTTCGATGAAGCAAACATCTCAATGTATTGATAGATGCTATGACCAGTTTTTTGTACAGACGAACGGGGGCCAGTTAGACGCTTTGAATCTAGCAAAGGTATGCCATCGCCAGGCGTAACGCGATCCATAACTCTCCTGCCACGTTCGACCAGTTTACAGAATGGATCCGAGGCATTGACCACCACCTGAGATGCGCCGTGGCCTATAATGACGAACATGGACAGAGCACCGAGCACTCCAAGGGAATAGTGCAGAGCATTCATGGTTTCAGTCCTGGATAACTAGCGCTCAATCATCGCCTATCACTTGAAATTTTATTTACTACTATGCCATAACAATTATTTTGAAAGTCAAATCAAAGCGCTGCTGATTAGCCACCCAGATGTGAGACCACTATAACAATTGACCTAAGCACAGACCATACCCAGCCGAGTATCTCCATCAAGCACCCGTCCAACGATGCCGCATGGAGTGTTGGTCCTGTTTCACATTGATATTCAAAAAATGATTGACGCATCACTAAATTTCGTCTGCGTGGCACGGCCACCCTTGGAACCATCTTCAGGCGCAGCCAGCGTCTGCCATAGTTAAAAGATTGCCCGAGTTTGGCAAATATCAACATATTAAAATTCTAAAAGTGTCTTAATGAAATGAAGTGTAAGAACATTGATTAGCAATAGTTGTTAAATTTTGCATCATATTTTTTTGAATTTGAGATGTGACGTTAAATCCAAAGTCAATCTTAACACCTACTTTTCAAGGATTCCCATATCAGTTCTGAACTCGTTTTAAATTTCAATACCATTTTGGCTATAGTTTGTCTTCTAGATCAATTCTAACCAAGACTTCAAACTTTGTCAAATTTAAACCAATGTTTTTTGTCACTTTTGGCGTGATTTTTTACAGAAAAACGAACTTTTCGTATAGTTTTTTTCACCAAAAAATTCTAAATTTTATTTGTTGAAAAATTTCATAAACTTCAGATGTAGAATTAAACTGTATGCCAAATAATGATCATAATGGCCTCGGGATTGACAATCGGTTGAGATTTGACAAAGTTATGGCAGTTTGAAGTCGGGGAAGGTCATTTATTAGGAACTTTACAAGTCCATTTTTTTGTCACTTTTGGCGTGATTTTTGACAGAAAAATGAACTGCCACAAAATCACTTTTCGTATAGTTTTTTATACTAACTGAGACACCTCCAATCAACTAAACGTAAAATTTCAAAATTCTATTTTTTGAAAAATCAAAATTTGAAAGGGTCCCCCCTTATGCTTTTTTCGGAAAAAAAAATCCCAAATTTTATTTTTTCAAAAATTCATGTTTTTGAGATGTAGAATTGAACTTGATGCCAAGTATTGATCAGAATGGCCTCGGGATTGACAATCGGTTGAGATTTGACAAAGTTATGGCAGTTTGAAGTCGGGAAGGTCATTTATTAGGATTTTTTCGTTGTTTGGGCACTTTACAAGTCCATTTTTTTGTCACTTTTGGCGTGATTTTTGACAGAAAAATTAACTACCACAAAATCACTTTTTGTATAGTTTTTTATACTAACTGAGACACCAACAATCAACTAAACGTAAAATTTCAAAATTCTATTTTTTTAAAAATCAAAATTGGTAAGGGTCCCCCCTTATGCTTTTTTCAGAAAAAAAACTAACATTTTATTTTTTCAAAAATTCATGTTTTTGAGATGTAGAATTAAACCCGATGCCAAGTAATGATCATAATGGCCTTGGGATTGATAATCGGTTGAGATTTGACAAAGTTATGGCAGTTTGAAGTCTGGGAAGGTCATTTATAAGGAACTGTGTTTGTGTGCGTGTGTGTGTTTCCATGTATGAATGCAGATGAATAATTATGAATGAATGTAAGACCTTGGGTCAGGGTATATCCTAGTCGTGCACTCTCTACTGGAGCACTCTTACTTGTTCTGTCCCATTTTATGACACAAATGTACCATGTGAAGATCTTAAGTTCCAAAAAATTAAATTTTCCGACTAAAACTCCCATAACTTTGTCAAATCTCAAGCGATTTTCAATGCAGAGGGAATTTTATTCATGGTTTGTCATCTAGATTAATCCTAGATTTTAAGCTGAAGCACATATTTGTTTTAGATATTCAGATAAAAATCATAATTAAAATTCGATGAATTATTTATTTTAAGTTATTACCGAACTATATATGTACTGGACATTTTGACTTTATTTCACTTTGTTCGCTGCATTTTGTTTCCACTCTTATTTGTTGCTCTTACTTGAATCCTTGCCCTCTGTTTTGCTCTCTTTTATCAAGTCAGTTTTGCATTCTTTTCTCTCGGCAATTCCCTTACAGCGATCAGTCCAGCCACAGGGCACATATCCAGAATACATGCCATAGGGACAGGAGCCGCAGGATTTATCCGGATAGGGACCAATATAAAAGGGATTCATGCGTTCACACTCACAACGTGAGCCACCCATTTTGAACTGTGCAATTTCTGTATTTATGAGTTCAATTCATTTAATTTGTATTAATATCTTGCATTTGGCTATGGAAAAGGGAAATAATCTGTCCAGTTGTTGTTAAATTTGTTTAAGGAATGCCAAAGAACTAATTTTGTGCACATGAATTAAAAATCAATGGCAACTTGATTTCTATTAAATCAGTTTCTTAAAGTAAACTTTATATATAAATAATGCACAAAGCTTTTCACCGTTACTTTACAGCTGTTAAACATAACGCTCAAGGCAATGTAAAATGCAATCAATGTAATTTAATTGTTTGTAAATTTCTATTTGTTTATTGTAGTTGGGGTTTGGGTTTGTGCATCGTCCGTTTTATTGTTACAAGCTTCAATATCATCATTATAATTTCGCCGTGTCCCATCTGCATTTGGTGAACAGCCGCCACAAGGCGCCTGAGGTCCTGGACATGGTCCACACTCGGCATTCGGACATTCGCTTTCATCGGTGCATTCCGGATCACAGCAAGGCGGATTGGGTCCAATATAGCCAGGATTAAATACATAAGGCATTGTGATGAAATCCTTAGAGTTGAAGTAATCGACAGTAAATAACTATTAGCTATTGGTTTATGAAATTCACAAAGACTTACCTTCAAAGATACCTGAAGCAGGTGGGTTCTATTGTAGGTGTTGTTGTTTGGGCAGGTGTTGAGAATGTAAAACAAATTGATTTTCTAGCCTGTCACATGACTGAAAGGCTGCTTGAATGAAAAACAAACTAAAAGCCAACACAGTCAGCTTTTAGTAGGTTCACTGCAGACACATTGACCCAATCAGGGACAGTCCAACCCAGCCCCGGCCCAACCCCTCCGGTGCAGACACACAATGCGTATAATTATTTCATAATCGGGCAACACTTCATTTATGGTGACAAAAGCCTGCAGATGCGAAAAAGCCACGCCCCGCCGGGAATCTGTGGACAGCCAATAAAAGGGACAACAACTAAGCAAAATTGAGGAGTGACTGCTAGACTAGTAGATACTCTGTACTTAAATATAAAGTAGAATCGCTGCTTGAAAGGCAGAATAATTCTAATTTGCAAGTAATTTAAATTTATGATAAAAAAATAAAAAATAAAATTCTGGAAAGTCAAATTTTATGCATAGTTTGATTATCTCACATTTTCACAGCTTACCCCATCCTACGCATTTTATTTAAACAGTGTATTCGAAATGGCAACAACACGCACACTGTGAATTGTAAGTTGAAATTAATGAATAATTAAGCTGCTTTGGGGACCCGTTTGACCGTTGTTCGAACGGAAACGGCGGCAACATTTGCATAACTAACACAATGAACTACATACGCACTGTCAGCTAGCTGAATGAATGTTTAGTTCGAATGAATGCACTCATACTACATTCATATAGACATACCATGGAGTCGGCATTAGATATGCAAATTCAAATGCTGCCAAACATAGTTGGTATATAACGGCAATGCTTTTGTCAATTAATCAATCAATCAGAGACCAAAGTTGACAATGCCAATAATGTACGCAATCAAAATGATGCAATGTGCGGAAACAACAACAACAACAACAAAATGAACAACTTGTCCAAATGTCTTTTGCCTCAACTTCAGCCACTAAACTGCACCTTGATGCATGTTAATGTCATCATTTTCGGATCACTCGCTAAGTTCAGAATCAGAATGCTTTGAGTCAGCTGCGGCAAAATCGTTGCCCACCCCCAACCCCACTCCACGCAATTTCTTGGGTACACTGAGCAAAATGAATTGATTGTACAAATAAAATTGCAAATCTTGATACCGAAAATGTTCCTTTTATATTGGGAAATCTTTAAAAATAACTACTTTCTTGAGTTAAGAATTTTAGACCGAGATAGTATATACATATATATAATCTATGATCAGTATCGTGTTTTCAAAAATCATTTTGACTTTTCTATAAAAGAAGTTTAGCTGATTCGAGGATTCAAGCTGGCTTATTCTAAAATAAACGGATTTAATCCAAGAATATATACTTTGTTTAAGATTTTGGCCGCTCAAGAATATATGTATTCTTGATTTTAGCTTGATTTTTTCTCTGTGTACAGCAACATTGATGCCCCTCCCCTTGTCCCTTGCAACTGCTGAGCTATTAACATCAAACGCTGACGTTGGCCAGCTCACAACTTCTCGAATGTCGCCTCTTCTTCTTATTCCGCTGCTGCCACTGCTGCCCCTGCTGCTGCCCCTGCTGCTGCCCCTGCCACTGCTGCTGCAGCGCGTCAAAGTCGTGTGCGTTCTCTGCGTAATTCATATTCAAAGCGCGATGCGACACAGCGCGTAGTGGTTACTATGGTTAGGGTAGTGAAGTGTGGGGGGAGGGGGTGTTGTTGTAGGCGTGTGGCTACCCTCCCCACTGTGCCTTCTCCACTACTTTGTGCAACCGCGCGCAGTGCTTTTAAGTGGCGGCCACTGGGCAGAGTCGTGTGCCTCATTGCGTTGCACGCTGCGGCGGCTTACTTTCTGTGTGTGTGAGCGAGAGAGAGTGTGAATGTGTGTGTGTGTGCCCTGTCGATGGTTCGCTGCGGCTGGCGTGGCAATTGTGACCCGCTATGGCGCTTTGTATTTGTAGCGCACTCAACAAATCCACATATTGTAGTAATGTGCACTCAGAGAAATTCTAAGTGAAAACACAAAAATATATGTTTTGTTTGCTAAAGCAACATTCACCGAAAATAAACCTTAAAAGTAATTTATATTATTAATTGTTTAATCAACAATCAATGAAATAAAATAAAAAAAAATCAATATATATATTAAAGTAAAGTAAAACTTAAAAGTAATTTATATTATTAATTGTTTAGTCAACAATCAATTAAATAAAATAAAAAAAAATCAAAAAATATATATTAAAGTAAATTACAAGCAATATAAGAAAATACAAAAAATACGAAACAATTATAAATTTGTTTGTTTTTAAAATGTTTCAAAAAAGTACGAAAAAACGAAAAACTAATTTTATAAAATTAATTTATAAATATTTTACAATATTTAATATTTAAACATTTTTTCTTTAAGAACAACATTTTATCTCAATAGAACAATGTTTTTGATGTAGTCTGCTACAAAATCTTTCAGATCAAAACGAACATTGCAAAACTGTAGCCATTTCCTTATGTATGGAAAAGTTTTCTATAGAATATACTATTTTCATAGTTTTATGTTTAAGTACACTTGACGGAAAACAACATGACCAACTTCAATAAGCTTACAAAAAAAAAACAGCGAAAGAAAGAAAGAATCGAAAACTAATCGACTTTGTCTATTCCACTTCCGTTTATAGGTCTCTGCCAAGCCAGTTTCTTTCCATTGCATATATATATATATGTATATATATATATATTTTTTTTTTTAATAATTTAAGCTCTTGTTATAGTGTTGTCCGGCTAGTTCATGGGTGCCTCGGTCTGGACACGCGCAGCGGCCACTTGTCTCGTCGTAACTGTTTTGAAATATGTTGTGGAGAAATGACAAAGTGACCGGAAGATGATACTGTAATAAAACAAACAAACACACACACACACACACACACGCACACAACAGACAGCACTGGACGGCCCATGTTCATGTTTGCCTAGGAAATAACAGAAGCGCAAGTGCGACGAGTAACCATACTGGATACTGGAAATGAACATGGTCAAACTGGACAATGTTTTATATGCTGTCCGCTGTGCGTTTTCTATTTGTGTTTCTATTTTCTTTTCTTCGAATTTTTCTAGTCATACTATTTTTTCTATTTTTTAACCATTTATTTACAAATGAACAATATTTATGGCCTCTTTCTGTACTCTAACTACGTTTCAAAGAGTTCTATAATAACAACTTCCGTTGTGGTATATGGCAACAGACTTTTCGCTTTGAGTTCATAATTTTGTGGTTTTATTTTCGGTATCATGCTTGTGGCATACGTAAATAGACCTTTGTTTGGGCAACAGCATATTATTTAAAAAAGCTAAACAATAAATATTTATGTTCTTACAACTCTTTTGGCACGAGCGTTGCTTCAATCTTCATAGAAATTATGATAATTGCCAGCAATTATTTGTCGCCAAAATATTAAATATGTATATCGCGTAGCGATTATAATCTGAGGTGCGACTATAAAAGCAACAATTTTATGTACAATTTGATTGTATAAAAAATGCTTTAGCTGATAAAGATCTCTATTATTGTAGCCCTTAGATATTAATGTATTCAGAATTTTATTGTCATTTATTGAAATTCGTATCGTATCAGAAATATAAAAATTAGCATAATACTAAATAGATTGTAAGTAATCATAAGCAATTAGTTACTTAAATCACAGCATTACAAGTCTACAACCAGCTCCGATTAACCTGCAGCTGATTCTAGGTAACAGCCCACGTATTTGAAACTGGTCCATAATTAGAGTTGTCATGGGAAAAATTTATTACGTCCAATTGGAGTTTGGCCATCAAACTGGATGCACTAAATGCCAGGCACTTAGCCGATCATAACTTTGTCCATGATAAATCGAACTGGATTCGCCTGCAGATGCGAGTCAAATCGTAGCATGCAAAGAGCAGCGGGAGGGGGCAAGAACCTGAATCCTGAATGGGAGGCACAGGCAGCTGGCGTTGAATGAATTGGTTTGGTCTGTCATCCCATGCCGTGTCGTCTTGGCAATCAGCGCTACCGGGCATGGAAAGTTAACGCGTAGTATTCAAAAACCGGATTCGGTTTCAATTGGCGCTGAGGAGCGCCAAGTGCCTCAACTCTTTGACAGGATGGACTTGCGGCGGATGTCAATCAGTGCTGACATTTTAGCTATTTAACGGTCAGATGCAAAGTAACAGTTTGATTTAAATATAGAAATATAAGAATTAAGATTGTTGCTAAATTATTTATATTTTTTTTTTTACCATGCATAAATATATTAGTTTTATTTTCAAAAAATCAGAAACATTTAGTTAGTTCTGCTTGAAGGCATTTTTTTAAGATTTAGTTAGTCTTAACTGTTTAAATTTTGCTTAAGTTTTTGTTGGTAGTTTAAAATAAAAATGTTTTTAGGCTTTATACATTTTTTTGCCATTTTTTTATATATTATCAAAGTTGTTTTTTTTTTTAATTTATCAATTTATGGCCTTTTGAAATTCTGGCAACACTGAAGTCAGTTAAGCAGCCAGAGGTGCGTCTGCGGCTTCTAAGGCGTATTTGCTGCAACGCCTGTCGACTCGCTCGCTTGGCTGCCTGAAGTGTGGAGAGAGCGCATTCAAGTTGAAATTGCCGCAATTGCGTGCCGACCACAATCTTAACCGGCAGCAGCACCAACACCAGCCAAAAGTTCTAACTGACTGCTTACCACTGGCAGCGTCTTGAATTATGCTGCCCAGCCCCCTAGTTCTCGTTCAGGTTGTGTCTGTCCTGTCTGGCCTATCGGTTTCCTTTTGTTTTAATGAATAAGTTGGAACACCTGCTCGTTTCCTTGCTGCTTGTTCAAGTCACTCCCTTTCTCCGTTTGTCTGCTTGTCTGTACAGGCTGTACAGGCTGTAGCTTGACGCCGCGTATGTGTTCTATCTTTGTGGCAGGCTCTTCTCATTCTTAATACGCTTCATATGCTGTGCTGCATGTGAGTTTTGAACAAGTTGCTAGACAACAAAACGGTCTGTCAGTTCATCAGTAATTGTCATTGTCACAGCCATGCTCTGAAATATTGTTGATGGTTTCTTCTGTTGCGTTGCATCAACTAGCGTTGGCCAAGTAGTCGTAAGATAGCGCTTTTATGGAAAAAAAACATTCCATTCAAGATTTGAAAAATAAATGTTGACAAGGAGTACATGATTTTTTCACAACATTTATTTAACAAAAAAAAGGGTACATTAATTTTTTTGAAAAAAAAATCGAAAAATTTAATTTTTTTAAAATAGATATACCTTAAATTTGGAATTTATCTAGATGCCAAATAATGACCAAAAAGTCCTCGGGAGTCAACACCGATTCAGTTTTGACAAATTAATGGGAGTTAGAATTTATTGAAGTGCATTTATAGAGACTTTGGCAATCATTTAAAAAAAAAATTGCATGCTTTTAAATACTAAAAATTACAGGCATATTTAATTATGCAAAATAAAGTATGCACCTTTTTTTAAAAAACAACACAGTTATCCAGCTCTTAATAAAATTATATAAACTTGTAGATGACAAACAAAAACTCATAAAAATCGTTTTGAAGACTAGTTTGTATATAGATTGTGGATTAAATAACATAAGGAAAAACAATAATATAAGCGATTTTTTTTGTTGTAAGCAAAGTGTTCAATTAACAGCTAGTCTCAATTGTAGTCATTGCAACTTGTTTCTTTATAAGTCTCAAATTAGCCTTGCCACATGATATGTTTGCTCGACTTGGTCTGCATTTGATGCTTTAATTATAGCGTTGTTTGCGTTGCCAGAGACAGACAGGGGGTAGGGGGAGGGATACCCGCTCGTAGAGTCAATAAACAACCTGTTCAAATGTCATTATGCGTAAATCTGCGATACTGCCGAGAAGGAGCCTTACAATCTTAATTCATTAAACTGCGCCACACCTGGACGCCAGGTAGGCAACATTGACATTAAAACCGGCTGTTGGCTGTTGGCTGCTGACTGTTGGCTGCTGACTCTTGGCTGTTGGCTGCTGCAAGTAGCCACATTAAAAACCTCTTTTGGCCAATTCGCTGCCTGCCCTATCGCTGGCCCATCGCCGACGCCGCGGAGAGCCCTCGACATGGACAATTGACTGCAACAATGCATAACGAGTATAAGGGCTATAAAGGAATACGCAAAGTCATTGGGAGTTGCAGCAGAGGGAGATAGACACAGATGGCTCGAGATGGCGATAGCGCAAAAAGCACGCACATATGCGCGAAACATTCACCTCAACAATCGGCCCCAAGAGTCACAAGAAAACACAAGAAGTAACAGCTGACTTGGAGTAGCCGAAGATTAAATACCCTTGCATATATGAGTCATTTATAATAATCCTACAATCCTATGCTAAATCTTCAATCGATGGATATATGACAAAGTATTGGGATCATAATAAAACTAATATTCAGTGACTTTAGTTTAGATGTAAAAAAAAATGCCTTAGTACAAGAACTTAACTTTCGTTCTAATCCAAAATGGCCCACTTTCAGATATATACTATCTGTGTAAAAGATCCGACTTCTTATATATATATATATTCTCTAATGATTTACTCACTCCACGTCAAACTAATAATACCCCCGGTTAGGGTATATGAACTCTTGAGGTCGCCCCAACTTGCCGGCAAATTGAATTGAGAGGCGTGCGATTTTCATCAGGCTGCAGCAGTAAATAAATTAAAGGACGAAAAGGACTCATCTCAACATCGATTTACGGCGCTGCGCATTCGATTAAGAATCGTGCATCTTTGAGTGCACTTTAAGCCGCCTCACAGCCAAAGGCCAAAAGCCATTGCAAGTAATTACAGAGCACACACAGGTGGCGGCAAGTGAAGTGATGATGATGATGATGATGATGATGATGATGATGATGATGATGATGATGATGATGATGATGATGATGATGATGATGATGATGTTGATGATGATGATGATGATGATGATGATGATGATGCTGATGATGATTATGTTGCAAGACAATCAAATTGGTGTATGGCACAAATTTAATGCCGGAAAATCAAAGCAAGTTTACTTAGTACTCTCTCTCTCACTCTCTCTTTCACTCTCTGCACCCCATCCGCCTCGCTCTTTTAACAATTATAGAGCAAGACATGAGAGGACTTTTCCTGCTGATGGCAAAGTATAAACTGCTCGTTGTCATCTCATTGTCAACTACGCCCGTCGCAACTTTTGCGGCAAATAATTTTCTTTTTTGCTCCACTTCGCTTCTCTGCTCGTTTTATTTTCCATTTTCTTTTTTTTTTTTTTGTGCTTACTGCAGACATTTTTAATAAGTTGCCTGGCAGCCGTTGCACGTCGCAGCAACAACAAAAGCAAACACTGCAGCTGCCAAGTTGAAAATGAAATTCGTGGCACGAATAGATTTTCAAACATATGAGCAAAAGAGGAAACAGCCAGACAGCCAGACAGTCAGACGGAGGCACAAAGCACGTCGAGTATGACAGAAATTCGAAAATGAAGCAATTTACTTGTATATTTGATACTGCCGGCCAGGGACAGTTGTCATACTATCTGGAGTAGCCACTGGATGGGAACCGAAACTGCAACATTGCAACTGCAACTGGTCGCAGACAGTCGACAGCTTATTAAGTGGCTGCCCCCCTTTTCGAGTACACTCCACATACCCCTCTTCTCACAGAGCTTATAATTAGCAGTGCATATCTGAGCACATTTTATGAATTACTTTCGTAATTGGTTTTTTCTTCAGCGACAACTGAAAGAGTTGTTAATTTTTACGGCTCTGTTGGAAAGTTGCAACAACTGCTTGTTGTACTAAAAACTATGCAGCTAGAAGTACATAACTCTAAAAGTTTTTGAAAGAGATTTCAACAGAATTGAAATAACTTTGTTCAAGCTGAACAGATTTTCATGTTTATTTTAATACCTGTTAAATATACTTTGTTGAACTTCAATTTGTTTCAAATTATGAACTTTTAATTCTAAATCATTTTGTATTTATTTTTATTTTTTAACTTCATTGATTTTTATGCGAATTATATTTATGGTAATGATTTCTGCTCTAGATTTGAAATCAATTATTTTTTGTACATATTATAAAAATTCAATTAAAACTAGAATGCCATTTTTGATAAAATATTCCTTTTTGGGTGCAACACTTTGTTGGGGACATTTTTTAGTTTAGATTTATAAGCGCACTTTGCCGTTTCACCTGCCTCACCTGCCACACCTGCCACACCTGCCGTCACCTGCCTAATGTGCAATTATGAAATCTCTTTTAGGGGCTTTTGAGTATGTTTGCTTTGTCATATTTAAAGTGCTTAGTGCTTATGAACTCTTATGTGCTCGCTGCAATTACTTTGGCAAGACAAGAACCCTTCCAATTAACGGCCCAAGCGCGCACACATAATGGGGATATAGAAACCCATTGGGGGCAAAGCAGCTCGAGCACAGGAAACCTATAAAGAAAATACCGAAAACTAAAACTAAAGGCAAAGTACCAAGCCCCAGTAACCAGTAACCAGTAACCAGCAAAACAAACCAACACCCCATAGACCTGAAGTTGGGCCTAGGCGGCAATATGGCTGCCAGCTGGCGTAATGGCGGCTGCCTAAAAGATGGCACAAATAATGAAAGCAGCGCGCTAATACTACGTGCAAAATGGTTTTCGGCAGTTGCCGCCGCCGTTGCAACATTCACATTGCGTATACGTAGCGTTGTCACCGACAGCACAACGGCGCTCGGCTTATGCAATGCAATTTCCATTTACATAAATTCGAGCGTATGTGTGTGTGAGTGTGTGTGTGTGTGTGTGTCGCCTTCGAAAAGCAAGCGTAGCGGAAAACTTTTACCTTGTTGTCTTCTATGTCAATTTGCTGGCAAAATTACCTTTTTGTTAATAGTTGCGGACGCGTGGGAGGCAAACATTAAAAGTAATACAAATGTTGCCTAAACGAAACGCGGCAGCAACAATAATAACAGCAACAACAACAACAACAACAACTGTAGCAGAGGCAGGCAGCAGCATCACAAGCACTTACACTGAAACAATGGTAAATGCTTATTTAACTAATTTTGCAACATGTATGCAAATATTTAGAATGCAACAGCTGCATAAGTGCGAGGTGTGCTTAAAAAGTTTCGAAAAATTAGGTAGAAAAATAAACATTTATTTGAGAATATAGTTTTTACCATGAGAATAAACAATTTGCCACTTTTCATGTGTCCAGTATCATTTTTTGCACTTTTTATTTATAGAAAAAATTAATGGTAGTTTTTTGAAATTAAGAAAATATATTACTTATATATTTAATTGTTAAAACTCATTTGTCATTGTGCCACGAGCAGGATGAAAATAAATAAATTTAGCTTTTTTTTCTCTCAATCAAATTTATTTATTTATTTATTTATTTAATGTCGATTAGAAACAGTCAGACAAAGAAATTAAAATTTTAAATTTATGTGAAATTAAATATATATAATATTCTACAAAACGTAATTAAAATTCTTCTCTCAGCTGCCTTTATCATATTTTTGCAGCTACTCTCTCGAGAGATAAGCAGCTGTAAATAGGCAACAGCAGAGTAAAGACTGTTAACGAGTACTGTTCAGTGTTTAAGTACACGTACATATGTTTCTTGTTGCTATCCAGCAACCGCTTCCCTTTTTCCTCACTGAAATCGAGGAAACCGCGATTCGTGTGTAGCCAACTTTACAAATTAATGCCGCTTGCTTAACCATCAAATGAAACCCACAGATTCAAAACTACTTGGGGCAAAGTGTATTCATGCAGGTGACTGTCTGGCACATTAAAGAGGGGAGGCGGGTGAGGATTTGGCCAGACACTAAACGCCTTGATTTCTCACCCAATTTTGAGCTGATTAACAGCCATTATCCGCTTTGAGGTCGCATCTAATTAGCATTGTTTTCATACTGATGCTTCAAGGACACTTTGTTTAACACGCAAACATTGCACTTTTTAATGGCGTGAAATGTCGCACTTGCTACAAAAAACAAAAAAAGGGTCGAAAAGTGTGAATACTGTGCGTGTAAGCATGTGATTCAATTAATTAAAACTTGAAACGACCAAAGAGAAATATTTTGAGAGCAATCAGCTTGAAGTGATATCGGCAATAACGAACTAGCAATGAGCTTAATGTGACAAAAATAACGGTGCAAAAATACCTATTTTGAATAGGTCACAATCGAAATCAATACTATCGATAGCTGAGGCAATTCTACAAATTTCATTTAAATATGCAGCGAATGGCATAAAAATCACGTCAGCTTCCTTGAGTCTAACGTAAACATAACTACCGATATGCCTGAAGCGCAGTTGGTACCACGCTGCGTATGCGCCATGTTGTTTCTTTGTAAATAGCTGAAGCTTATTAAATGCCTTCACTTGACACATTTAATTAACAGACACGAACAACTTATAATTGCCCCACACATACGCCCAGCTGTGACTGTTGCAACAAGGTAATTGTTTTCACTGGATGTCTCTGGACTGACTGACCGACAGACAGACAGACAGATTCGCCTGCCTGCCCGCCTGGTCAAATGAGTGCGAAAATAAATATTCAACAGACACTCGTATTAATTACAAGAACACGCACAACGTTCGCACTGAACTGATTTAAATTCAAGCATTTTTCTTGGCAGAAATAAGGATAATATTAAAGAAAGTGCGTTTGAAGTTTTTCACTTTTTCCGCAAGAGTTTTATTTATTTTCCTAGCATAATAAATAATGCAGTAAATTAATTAAATTTAAGCATTTTTCTTTTTCAGAAATAAGATTAATATTAAAGAAAGTGCGATTGAAGTTTTTCACTTTTTCTGCAAGAGTTTCATTTATTTTCTTAGCATAATAAATAATTAATATAAATATTTAACTTATATTGAGAATATCTGGACTAGGAAAGTGACTCTAAATATTTCTTAAATTAAATAGAAGACGTCTTCGATTAATTTCTTATACCTGTACATATAGTAAAGATTATAGTCTGCCCATCTAATTTCGTTTATGTAAACACTGCTAAGCCACTCCAGCAAGCCTTCACTGCATTTATATTTAAAAGTCAATTAAATTCCACATGCAGGCACTAATCAACGGCTGCTATTTATGGCTAGGGCTCTCGTTGTGCTGGCTTATGGCCGCAAGGCTAAGTCTGCAGCCGCGTTTTTGGGTCAAGGCTGTTGCCAGACAACGAGAGTCGAGGATTGTCTGACTGAAGCTGAAACTGAAACCGAAACAGAAACTGGGGTTTGCCAAAAACGCCGGCATGCGAAATGAAACTATGTAGAGAGGCTGTGAAACATGGCCAGCCCCCCTCTGAGCCCGCACATGTGAGCATTAGAGACTAGCTGCACAAAAAGAGCTAGAGAAATAATATATTTATTAAAAATTGTTTGCTTCGTGCTTCACGGCGCTTTATGGCCAAGCACTCGGCCATTATTATTTATTGTTGGCACATTTCTTCCCAATTCCCTTCGGAGCGCACAAATGCAAAGAGCAAACATTTCCGCTGCATACTTTCGGGCGTCTTTGTCGCAGCTCATAGTTTCTGTGGTTCGAGTTTAATTAAGTGCAAACTTCTAGCACCGCAATCGAAAAACTTTGCGTATTTGTTTTAATAATTTTAATTAAAGCCAGACCCTCAATTACACACTTTGCATCCGCTAATGAGTAGCCTCACCAAATGCGTCAAAAGGACCGCATTCAAATTGGCCAGCGGTAAAAGCTGCTGGTCACGCTCCAATCGCTATCTCATTGCAATTCACACGGCGTTTGAGACTTTTGATTCTGATTGCTCGCGGCTTAACTGAAACTAATTAAACCTCCCCCGCAGGCCTTCCTGTCCTCACATGCGAGGGGGTGCGAGGGGGGGTTGCATTACATATTTACACACAGAAAGCAAAACGCATAAAAGTAGGCAACACGTAACATCAAATGCAACACTGTTTGCTTAACGTGCCAGCCAATTAGCATGTGGTCGCATTGTGCGTTAATCGCAGCTGTTCCCAGAAACGTTTTCGCTACTAAATCCACTTTGTTTCTTAGTCAGATTTCAGGTTCTATTTAAAAACAAAATGTTTAGTTTTTTGGAATATTTTTAAAGTATAGTATTAAAAGTAAATAAGTTTAGGCTTATAGCTAATATATCAACATGTCAGAATTTTCTTGAATTTAATATATAATTATTTATTATTATTTTAAATACAATTTTTATTTATAAATACTTTTTGTAAGAATTTAATAAAAATTATTGTTTTTTTTTTTATTCCAGTTTGTTGCTATTTTCTTGTTATCATCGTTGCTATTTTTTATGAACATATCGCAGGTTTTTAAACAACTTTTTATCAAACACAATTTTATGTCAACTACCATGAACTTTAACCTATCTAACTACATTTTGTTTCCTCTTCTTCAGTTTGCTTTCTTTTTCTAAAAATAACTTTCGCTCTTAAAACAATTGTGCTGTTTGGACTGACAGAAATCATGTCCGCCGTCAATTCAATGAACTTATTGTGCCAGTTTCCGCTCTCACCCCAACCCGCAAAAAAAATCCCCGCTTGTAAGTCCTGGCCCCATGTCAATGCCAATTTCCCTTTTATGCACAACTTAACAGAGCTTATTGCTTTTCACTCTTCATTGCGCATAAATTTAGCATATACAATAAGCATGATATGCTGTCTAAGGCCATCCAGTTTTATGCGCTTTTTGTGTGCCCCGAACCCCCCTCCCTCCACCCACGATATGTGCAGTCAATCGTGTACGAGGGGAGAACGAAGCAGACACACATGTGCCTCAGATGCCAGCGAAGATGCTGCGCGTCTGATTAGAGTTTGACTGCAGGTAATATTCTTGCAAAGCTAAACTACCCCCTCTGACACCACAACCCACTCCACGGGGAGAAAATTGTGCATTCTAAAAAGAAAATGGCTCATCTTGATTCAAGAATGTTTTATACTTCAATGGAAAGTCTTAAAACATGACTGTAAAGAATTCCAAGCGCTCTGTTAACTTTTGAGACGTTTTGTGTCTGAATCCAGATTATATATGTTTTTATTTAGGTACTTTTTTTCTCAGTGCACATTACCTACTTTGGTCGCGAGCACACGTTGCAGCTAAAAGAAGATATGGCCATAATAGCAGAGCTAAAAAAAGAAGAACCGAGCTAACTGCATTTAAGGCAAACAAAATGAGCGCCACGTAGCACTAAGCATCAAATTATGCATATGTGCAGTTACAACTCCACCCTACCCCCTCTCAGCCCCTCCACTTACTCTTAGTTTTGCTCGATTTTGGCCCACTGTGCACAAGTGAAAGCAACGCAAACGGAAATAATTCAAGTGCAATGCAAATCATGAGACGGGCACGCTCAGGTAACTGTGTGTTTACCAAAGAGGAACAGGAAGTCATGGCGGGAGACTGCACAAAACAAAATGGAGGAAAACGAGCAGCCGGAAACGAGCAAACACATTTGGCGCATAAGTGTGCCCAGAGTTAAATCAATTTGCGTTTGACCAGCGCACTTATTAAACAATCTGAAATTCAAGTTTCCCACAACATTTTTATTTTACCATTATACGAAAAGATTATCGGAAAATGTATATTAAATATGAATTAAGCCGAAATTTATTGCGTTAAAAAAGCAGTCTTCTTTTTTTTTTTTAAATATAAATTTATTGTAGCACTGTTAAAAGAAAGATGCGCTGCTTGTAAATCACCGAAGATTTAATACCCTTACTGCTGGAAAACTATTGACAATGATTATTATTAATTTTAGTAGTGGAAAAATTTGACTTCAAAATTTAGTTTTAATATTTAAATATAGAATTAATAAGCCATGAGTAAAAAGACATTGATTCTGAAAATCTGACTAGTTTTGACAAATTTATGAGTATAAATATATTTAATAAGTGAAAATCGGGTCACATTCTTAAATATTTTCTTTAGTATGCTGGCAAAGAGTGCAACAATACAGTCGTATAATAATGGCGCACATTAAATTGCATTGTTAATGGGGCTTTAAGTGCGATTACTTATATGACAGATAATGATAGCCATAATCTGATTAATCGCTCGCGTTTACAGTCACTTAAACCGCAGCGGAATAACCAACCAGTCATTTATTAATATTTGATTGCATCTGCCCCGTGCTGCACTTGATGATTGGCTTTCACCATTAAAAAAATGGTGAGGCGCTGCATAAATATTTGCCATTTATATGCAATTCCTTTATGCAAACTTCCCTCTACCGCTCCTACACCCCCCCCCAGAACCGTCAGAAACACTTATCAGGCAGACTGCTGAAAAGCTGCGTTCAATTCAATTCAGTTGAATTTGAAGAGTTGAACAACAGAAGACAGAAAACTGGGTTGCCCACCATTTATATAAAATAAATAAATAGACAGACAGCGACAGAGATAGAGACAGGGAGAGAGAGAGAGAGAAAGAGAAAGAAAGCAGATAGTAGAAATAAGTATAAATAAACAAACAAACAAACTTTTTGAGACCTGCCACCCATAAAAAAGCTTGAAAAAAGCACCAAAAAGAAAATGAGGAAAATGTAAATGCGTCGCATTTCCACAGCTAGAACATCTATCAAAGTGTGTGTTGATTTTCAACCAAAACTGAAATACGTGTGTGTGTGTGTGTGTTCCGCAATAAGATAAAACTGTGACTGCGACTGCGAATGCTGACCAGCGGCATGAGAAATGATATGTGGGCAGCCAATACTTGACTCAAAGCAGTAACAACAAAAATGTTGTAAAAATCTTATTACTCTACATGGTAAAAGCTTGTGTGTGTGCCTTCTTGGGTCACTTGTAAATCACTTCGTTAAGTAGATTTGTAGAAAGGCTTTTGGCCCCGAGACAGATTTGCAGAAATAGAATTATGTACTTGGAAGTATTTCCGAAAATAAAAGTATTAAAGCAATTGGCTAGACTTTTTTTTAAGTTTCGCATCGAAAGATGTATTTAGTCGAAGTTTTGTAACATTTATTCCTCATACATTTTTTTTTTTGTTTATATATTTTGCATATCATTTACACAGTCTCGACATTTCTTTTGTCAACTTTCACTTTTTATGGCTTTTAATTTCCTTTTTGTGCTCATCATTTACAATAATGCCAAACGAGCAAAATTAACATAAATTTGCTATTTTCCAGCAGTTTAGCGAGAGCACATAAAAACAAAGTTGAAGAAAAACAAATAAAAATGCTGCCAAACCGACAAACACAAAACCATAGAAAACAAGTAAGAGTGCCCAAGTCGAGAGTGCCCGACTAGAATATACCCTGATCCAAGGTCTTACATTCATTCATTATTATTTATCTGAATTCATACATGGAAACACACACACACGCATGCAAACTCAGTTCCTTATAAATGACATTCCCAGACTTCAAACTGCCACAACTTTGTCAAATCTGAACCGATTATCAATCCCGAGACCATTTTGATCATTATTTGGCATCAAGTTTAATTCTACATCTCAAGTTTATGAAATTTTTGAAAAAAAAAATGTAGGATTTTTTGGCGAAAAAAGCATAAGGGGGGACCCTTACAAATTTTGATTTTTCAAAAAATAGAATCTTGAATTTTTACGTTTAATTGATTGTGGGTGTCTCAATTAGTATAAAAAACTATACGAAAAGTAATTTTGTGGTGTTTCATTTTTCTGTCAAAAATCACGCCAAAAGTGACAAAAAAATTGACTTGTAAAGTGCCCAGACAACAAAAAGTTCCTTATAAATGCTCTTCCCAGACTTCAAACTGCCACAACTTTGTCAAATCTGAACCGATTATCAATCCCGAGGCCATTTTGATCATTATTTGGCATCAAGTTTAATTCTACATCTCAAGTTTATGAAATTTTTGAAAAAAAAAAATGTAGGATTTTTTGGCGAAAAAATCATAAGGGGGGACCCTTACTCATTTTGATTTTTCAAAAAATAGAATCTTGAAATTTTACGTTTAATTGATTGTGGGTGTCTCAATTAGTATAAAAAATTATACGAAAAGTGATTTTGTGGTGTTTCATTTTTCTGTCAAAAATCACGCCAAAAGTGACAAAAAAATTGACTTGTAAAGTGCCCAAACAACAAAAAGTTCCTTATAAATGACCTTCCCAGACTTCAAACTGCCATAACTTTGTCAAATCTGAACCGATTGTCTATCCCGAGGCCATTTTGATCATTATTTGGTATCAAGTTTAGTTCTATATCTCAAGTTTATGAATTTTCAAATTATGGATTTTTTTAGGGTATAATATGACAACTGGGAATTTAAGAACATAAATATTAGGCTCCAAAATATCCTATTAACATTTTTAGAAATTATGAGAAATAGTTTTTAAAATGTTTTTTAGCGAATTATTAATTTATTTTTTTTATCTGAATAAGTAGTTAGACAATTTTAAAGCCTACTCTGAGGATCGTCTCAAAGAACAAAGATTTACAAAGTGCAAATTCACTTTTGTTCCAAAATTGGTAAAAAAAAAAACATTTTTGAACAATAGATTAAAGACTCATATATTAGAAATGGGAAAAACTGATTTCCAAACGAGTTTTATAGACACATAATACTTTGGATCGAATTTGAATGTATAAAACATATAGGTGCACAAAATGAGCATAACCTTTCTCTTTAGATAGGATAACACGACGACTGTCATGACTTGAAATATGCTAAAGCTTTCCACGGCTATTGCTCTCAGGTCGCTGGCTTAAGTCGACATTTTAAGACCTTTTGAAAGCGCGACGTCAAAAAAGCCGCATTGAGATTTATGCGCTATGATTAAGTGACTTGAAACGCGTTTAGCTTTATTAAATTTGATTTACGCATTTCTAATTGAAAGTCAAATATTGAAAACGACAGGAAACCAGCTTAAACAGCAAATACAAAATGGCAACACCTTCGGCTGCAATTGTATATGTCAATTTATCAACGCCTGAAATCAAATCAGCAAAGCTCCTTTCAACTGTGTTATTTCCTATGTGTCTGTTTGCTATTTGAGTGGCAAATGTAATAGATCAACCGGGTAATATGACCTAACCGGCAATCCCAAACAAAAGTAGATTTATTGCAAAATAAATGGCCTTTAAATACAAATTACAATTGTCAGAACTGAATGCAATAACAAAAGGCAGCTCTCTTGGGCAACTCCATCAGCTCCATAAATTTGACAACGAATTTGCGTGCAAACATCCACAAAGAACTTGTGTAAAACATTGAGAACTTGGTCTTTACCAAATGTTTTTAAGCTCAAGTAAGCAACAAGAATATTACAATGTTTGAAAACAGAAACTGGATTAGATATACATATATGATATATATTTACAGTTACTTGCGTAAATATTTAGTGTGTTTGTAGAATTTTGGTAGCACCAATGCAAAAACAAGTGATTATATTTTAGTTAGGTGTGAATGCCTGGAAGATACCCTGTGAAAAGCTTGTGTCATAGGAATATGACATTTAAAAATATTTACCAGTTTAGGAAGATCCTAAAAATTATATATGAATATTTAAAAATATTTGTTAGTTTTGGAAGAGCTTCAACATAATATAATTAGATGATATGAATAGTAGTTTATTCCGTTTCATTTTGGCATCTCTTGTTATTATATTCATATAATCTAGGTTTGGAATATTCTCATTCAATTCAGAACTTTATCAAACCATGTTTTACAACTGAAATTGTTTACAGGATATACAAATAAAACCCCTACGTATAATCTTTATGTCTGCCTGCAACTGTTTGTGCTGACAGCTGCTTTGCCTTGGCGTTGGTTTTGGGGCTTGGGGTTTGGGAATATGGGGTTGAAGTTCGGTTTGGTTTTGGTTATGTTTTGTTTGCCCCTCTCTAGGTTTTTTGCCGCCCGCTGCAGTGTGAAAATTGCAGAAGATTGCATGTGTTAGTTTTGAAAATATTTATATCCATAATATTTTTTGTGTCTGTCATTTGAGTGTGGCGAGTAAGCATCTGTGTGAGTGAATGTGTGCTTGGTTTGTGGGTTTACACAAATGATGTTTGTGGAGTGTTCGGTGAGTGGCAGCACCGTCTGTGTCTGGCAGTAGCAGTTAGATTATAATAGATTGCAGCTGACAACAGTTGAAAGACTCGAGCACCACATATTGCATGAAATTATCTAAGCAAAATTGTTTCAACTTTTGGTCTATTACTATTTTCCATTACAGTTAGTTGGCATACATAATTGCTCAAACAGAACTTGGGTATTCAGGAATAGTATTTGAATAATGAATTCTTTGAAGCGTAAACTTTATTTTAATAAATTGAATAATGAAGTGGAACTTAAGAGTTATTAAATACTAATAAATTATGCAAGTCTTTAGTTCAGCATAACTAAAAAAATTATAATTTAACAAAATTTTTTAATGTGTTAAATTAAAAATAGTAAAAAAATATACTCAAATAGATACTTAATTTGGTTGAAATAAATTTGAAGTCAGTCCGAAAAATACTATAATATAAGAATAATATTATTTTAAAATAAGAATCCAAACCAATAAATACAGATAAATACCTGAAATTCTGGGAATATATATATATGTATGCCAGAATTCTATCCAAAAACGTATAAAAGTATCTGACAGATAAACCTTCATTTGGTCAATCAATTCGTTGGTCAAATGCAACTCTAACGCCAATATATTGACGTACGTAAATTTACTTAACATTCAATTTAGCAATAACCGTTCAATCATTTGCCCGCTAATCAAGTGTTTGAACCGTGCACACAGCAAATGTAACTTGCGCAGAGCTTCCATCCATAAAGCCTGCCCCAATAAAGCCCCATAAATCACTGGCAAATGACGCTGCCAAGGAGCCAAGCAGAGCGCCGGAGAGAGCCGCAGGACAGAGCCGCAAGGCAGCACAGGATGCTATAATATGGGGTTTTGTAACTGTGACTGTAATGCCGAATGTGAATGTGAATGCGAATGTGAATGTGAATGCACAATTATAGTCGCTTCGCTAGCTCGTAAAGCAACAGCAACAACAATAACAACAACCATAATAAGAGTGGCAAGTCACATTTGGCTTGGTTTGCCACGTCGCAATGATGACTTTGTTGTGGCAGCTTCCAGTTGCAGAAACCAGCGACATCAATAAAATAAACACTGTCAATGCTGGCTGGCTGGCTGGTTGGATGGTTGGATGGATGGATGGATGGCTGGCTAAATGGATAAATGGATGTTTAGGATGCTGGCAAGCAGCGGCTGCACAATTGAACTCGCGACATTTGCTCGCGCTGTTTGTCGTTGTTGTTGTCGTTTTCACTTCGACTTTTATCTATTGACATAATATTTCCTTCCTTTTTGTATGCCTTTGCCTTTGACTTTGCCTTTGCCACAGGCGGGTGTCGAGCTTTTATGCAGGCCCAGAGCAGTAAATATAGCCAGCCAGCCAGTCAGTCAGTCAGCCAGCCAGTCAGTCAGTCAGTTAGTCAGTTAGTCAGCCAGTGGGTGATTGAGCTGGTCTAATGGCTTAGTGTTGACGGCCTGCATAGATTTAAGAGCGGTATTTGCAGCATTGTGAACAGAAGCGACAAATGCCATTAGGAGCAATAAATGGGTGGATTGAGACATAGAAAGAAGAAAAAAGCATAAAGCGCATTTTTCAGGCCTTTGTTTTTGGTGTGTTAAGCAATAAGGAAAGTTCCTTCAAGTTAATATACGACTATCAGTTATCAAGTTATGTTAAAAATGGTTTTATTATGAATAAATATTGCCAACAGAAATTTTGTATTCAAAAGCTGAAGTCATATTTCATCCATTAATTGTAACCAAAAATATATTTTATATTTTTTTCTTTTTCTTTACCTTTTATTTTTATTCTTTTTCGTTTATTTGAAATCAGTTTCACCTAGACTATGATCTAATAAATGGTATTTATGGCTCTTTACCTAAAATCAAATGTTTATAATATTTCATTTAAAGATTTGTATCTATAATATTTTAGATTTTTATCCTACTTGCTTTAATTCTTGCCTCCTACTCGTCTCGAACTCAATATAACTAGTATTATAGCAGTTTACAATTAAATTCAATAAAAAAAAGTATTTAAGTAGTTTTTTATAACACACACTTTTGCAATCAACGGAATGTTTAAGTGTGTATTATTGGAAAATCTAAAGGCACATTTGAATTTTATTCAGCTCCCATTTATTTCCCATGCAGACATACATATATTATACATATACATATATACTGCTCTCCATTCCTGCTGATGCAAGTGTTAAATAAAAAATCACTCACACTTGTAGCTTATAAGTGGGGTAGGAGCGGGGGTGAGGCGTTGACATTTATTGCTTGTTTAAAGCGAAAATAAAAATAAAGCGGGCCAAGGATGCAATTCCTTATAAATTACACTTTGATTACAAACACTTACAAGCAAACATTTATTTATATGTGTATTTTATAGATAGTTTGAAGTGATATTGAAATTTCATTAGCTAAATTCTTTTTGAAGAATAATAAACTATTTTTATATTCTGTGCATATATATTTATTAACATAACTAATAATATATTAATATAATTTTTATTTGAGTGCTTAAAGCTGCAGCCAAATTAATAGCCATTATTATTATAATTATTTAAGACTATAAGAAGACTTTGTAAAATATTTTCAAAAATATTAATAATAATTTTAAACTACAATAAGCATAACTAAAATAAGTACATGATATAGACCGAAGTATTTCCCACTAAATATTTAAAACAAGGGCAATTCTAATTACATTATTTTTGTTTCGTTAAGATACACTCAAAAAGTCATTTGGCCAACTCAAATGGCTCGCACTCAATGCAAGTTGGTAATGATTTGGTGCTTAATTAACTGTCCTAATGAAAAGCATGTTTTTCTTTAAAATGCTGACGCCTTGGGATGCGGCAGCAGAAGCAGCAAGCGTAAAGCAGGCAAATTGCCTACTTTTAGGCGCTGGCACAACAATTAAGTTGGCATTTAAGCCGAATAAAGGACAAAGGACACGAGTGGGGCTGGGGAGAAAGGGTTAAGGGTTACGGGTTGGGGGTTAGGGGTTACCACCAAAAAGTCTGTGCATATAAATCAATGGCAACAACATTATTGTAAATGAAAGGAAGGCACATGAGAACGGGCCGTGCAAAAAAGGTCAAACGCTTAATTTTCTTTGGGGGCCGGCGCACTGCAATAATAAACAAGAAAGTGTGAAATAAAGCGAAATGGACATAAAAATTTGTATGTCCAGTGACTGGGGGCACACAGAGAAAATATAAAAGAGCTGAAAAAAAAGAAAACAAACTGCAGACACAGCAATAAAAACGGCAAATGCTTTTAATTTGAAATGCTGCGCCTCGGACATAGCAGCAGATCCTGGCGAGAAGCAACACCAGGTCCGAGATGTAGCCCAGGCGCCTCACTCTTTATTTGTAAAGTGATTCCTCGGTGGCAGCGGAGCAAGCAGCAGTTGCAGAAGGAACAGCATTTATAACGCTTGTGTGGATTATAAATCCCACTGGCACAATAAACTGCTTTATTTGCAAAAGTTTTGTGCATGAAAAGGCACGGAGGAAGTGAACTGTAAGGTGGGGGCAAAATACTGCCATATAATTTAGGACAAAAAAAAAACCTGGATTTATTTGCTTGTTAAAAATTATAATCAAGTTGTGATAAATGTTTTAAATAAACATTTGCTTTGAAGTGAGGCATTATTGGAAGAGCTAAATGATGATAATTGGAAAATTAATTATTCAAATCCAACTAAACTGCGTAGAGATATTAACTAATTAATTTTTAAGATATATATATATGATTGATCGGCATCAACAGCTGATATTCATCCATTCACCTTGAATCTATGAATTGTGATTAAATTTAAGCCATAAACACTTTTGATGTTGAAGATAACAAATTTGTAAATACCATTTAACCGTTATGAAAATCTTTTAAATTTGCTCAAAAGTCCAAAAATTATTTAAGTGCTGTATTATATTATAAACTCCATTTAATCTTAGATTTGAGTGAATTTCTTACACGACACACAATAAAATTAAATGGCATTTTATGTCCCAAGTCATAAACTCATATTTCCACCTGGATACCGTCATTCAACGGTAGCAGCCATATGTAAATTTTGCAAACATATTAAAATATGTTTACGATTTTATGAGTTTTTTCGGCTGGCATTTTATTTGCCCAAAAAGCTAAACGTGATTGCTGGCAGGACAATATTAAACTGAATTTGAAATGAGTATTTATATGTGTGTGCAGTTTAATGTGTAAATTGTTGATAATAATAATATCCGCCTGACATTTGCATGGATTAGAAACTTGAGCGTTATTGATATTCGCTTAGGCAAAACAGGAAATTATTTTACTCGACTAATTCAAAAATAAATAATGCAACATTTGTTTTAATTGTCAGCGATTATAGCACTGAAAATGTAGCCAAGTTTTTCAAAGATTGTTTCATTAATTTGCATAGAAATTGCCAAAGGGCAAATCTAGATAACTTAAAATCAGTCAAGTAGGCCAATTCATGTCGAAATGATGACAACAAAGTGTGAAAATCAAAACATCAGCAAATAATGACGCCGACAGCTGCTGGAAAACACAAGAAGACATTCAAACCCAGAGCCGCAATTTATTATATGGCTTAAGCAGTGGCACAAAATGCTTGCAGGCAATCAATTTTAATGTGGCCCTAACCCAAGCACTCATTGATACACACATACACATCAAGTGGTGGCCATATCATTAGGGACGCTTTTTTTCATTATGATTTAAGATCATTTTTAAAACTAAAAGTATATTTTTTATAAGTGAAAGTAATTACATATTTATAGGAACAATTTTAAAAAATATATATAAGGCCTAAGCTAACAAACTTTATTAGGCGATTTCAAAAATAATTTGAAAAAATTTATATGATACATTTATTTTTAATTTTTGATGAGAGCAGTCTTTTTTAAATTTAGCTAAAAATCTTTTTTTACTTTGCTGTACATTTACAATATAAACTATATTTTTAAATTCGTTCCTAAACATATGCCCACCATTGTACATATATTTAACTGCTGTTGGTCATGCTACAAATTTTGTACAACAATTGAAATGTGTGCGGCCTGCCAAAGGTTAAAGCGTTTGTTGTATTGCCAAATTTGCGCCGTAGTGCGGGCCCAGAAGGAGGGGGGCTATTTGGGAGGGGAGAAGACAGCAGCAGCCGACCACATTGTCAATCAAGAAATGCCTGGGCCCGAACTCTAGCCCGCTATTTGGCAAAGTCACAGGCACAAACACTTGACCAGCACGTGCTGGTTCCCAAACCCATACAGAACTCTCTCCCCCCCCCCCCCCCCCCTTCCGTAGAATTCCCAAAATTTATGCATTGCAGTTGACTTATTAGGGTCCGAGTGGCTATTGTGATTGTGTGGGTGAGTGGGTGTTTAGGTGTGTGTGAGTGTGTGTGTGTGTGTGTGTGTGTGTGGTCTGTCCGCTGTCCGCGCTTGTTGATCTGCTTTGATTTTGTCGTCCCTTTTGGTGTGCTGTCCCAAAACTGACCAAGTGTGTGTCGTAGTTACACTTGGCAGTTTGGACCCAAAACACTGCGGGGCTGGCTTGTTAATAGTTGCTAATTATGTTTAATTAGTCAGTTCCATACGGTAACCGAATGCACGAAATGTGCCTCTCAGGCATGCCAAATACCTTTCTGTATATCTGTATGTAGTATAGAAAGTTTGGACAATGCGAAAATTAAGCACACTTGATATCTAGATCTAAACTGATTGATGGCTATTGATCCAAATGTCCTCGGGATTCAAAATCCATTCAGTTTTAGCAAAGTTAAGGAAGTTTGAAGTCTCGGAAGGGCATTTCTAGAGACTTAAGAACATCACATGTCTACAATTTTGACATAAAATGTGACAGAAAAAGCGAAATTTTGAAGCACTTGAACTTTGAATGTAGAATTGTTATAGATGACAAACAATGACCAAAATGTGCTCGGAATTGAAGATCGGTTGAGGTTTGACAAAGTTATGACAGTTTGAAGTCTGGAAAAGTAATTTTTTGGGACTTAAGATTTTCACATGTTATATTTGTCTCATGAATCTGGACAAAAAAAAACCGAAATTTTGAGGATTTTGATTTTTAAATGCAGAAATAACATAGATGACAAACCATGACTATCGGATGAAATTTGACAAAGTTATGGGTGCACGAAATCTGGGAAGTGATTTTCTGGTTACTCTGCTTAAAATAACTTGCTAAAATATACGAGCCCCAATTATGAGGACTGAATAATTAATGTCAAATTCAAACACAAAGGAAATGGAAAATGAGTCCATTTCCCAGCATGAATTTTGTTGCACAAACCAATTTGGAGTAGTCTCCAGAGCAGCTTGCCACAGTAATTAGAACCAACCTCTGATGCCCCAAAAGTCGAAATCAATCTTTGGTTTGTCATTTGCTGCTCCGCTTGCTGTTTCCTTGGCAATGGCCATAATTACGATTACGATCAGGAAAACCACAAATGTAAATAGAGCCTTTAGGCCCAATTTGCCAGCAACTATTGCTAGTCATTTTTACAGTTTTGCTTTGTGGGAATTTTTAAATGTAAATCTCTTCATTGCAGGCAAATTTGTTGTGCGGCATGGGGGGAGGGGAGAGGGGGAGAGTGGGAGCTATTTCTGTCTGTTGGTTAATTGAAAGCAATAACGGCAAACCGGCAACGTAGGTATGACGACTGGGCTCGAACAATAAAGCCAAACATAGTAGCACAACTGCATATAGAACTAAGAAGAAATGCCAAAAGACAGACAGAGCGAGACGGAGAGAGAGGGAGAAAGAGGGAGAGAGAGGGAGAGTTTTTGTGGTTTCAAAAGAAATCAGGTGAAATTCTTGTTGTGTTTATTATTGTTGTTGCTATGGCTGTTGTTGTTGCTGTTTGCTGAGCTCGTTGTGTGCTGTTGGTTTGCCTAAGTAAACAATGAATATGCATGACTTTCCAATGCAGGCTCAGCAGCAAAGTTGCAACAACAACAACAACAACAACAACACCAACAATGCAAGTTATGCTGCATATAGCAATGCGCAACGAAAAAAAGCAAAAAAAAAAATGGAAGGTAACTTCAATTTCCGAAAGTGATACGACGCTCGATAGCAAAATGAAAATAAGTCTCAATGCTTTTTTAGACAGAGTATTGGATTAGCAGATACCCTGTACTAAGTTTTATTATATTAATATTAATTAATATCGTTTACAAAATATTAATTTATTGAGCTAACATTTTAATTTTCATATGAGTCTTAAAATCTTAATTTCATATCTTGAAAATGCGACAACAAACAAAGCTGGAATTTTTCTATTAAATTATATTTTTTTTTTTTTTAAAATAATTAATATTTATATTCAAAAAGTACTTGCATTAAATACAGCTACTTTTAAATTCTCTACCTTTTTTTTAATATATTATAAATTCTTTAAAAATACCTCTTCTCTGCTTTATTGTGATTTTTTTTGGACAATGTGACAGCACTTTTTTAGTGATAATTTCGACTGAGGAACAATCAATTTATAGGGTTTTAAATGTATCATTTTGTGTGTTACCTTATAATATACCCCACTTTGCACCCACATCTTTCAGTTACAGGGTACAATAAAAATGCGAAACACAAACAAGGCCACCAAACTCAACGACAGTACTCAGAGCACTGACGAGCACAACGTTGATTAATTATTGCTGATGACGAGATCACAGCCTGGCGGCCTCTCATACAAATTGATTAGAATGATAGCGAGCTCGATTTTCCGGTGCACTCCGAGGCATATTTTGGGTGACTTGCTGCTTTCTCTTTCTCTGCATATAAGTATCTCCCTCTCTGTCTGTTTGTTGGATAATGCAGCAATTAGTAAATGTCAAATTCCGCGAGCAACTTGCATTGAAAGTCGACAAATTTATTGCTTGCAAATCGCACAAATGCATCAAGCAATGCGTCAAGGCAAAACTGCCGGCGCCTGTAAGTATGCAACGGAATTGCATGTGATTATGTTGTTGCCGTCTCCCAAAGGTGGTGGCAGTTGGGCAGCTGGGCAGGTGGGCGTTGAGGGTAGCACAGTCATGCTGCGCATATTTCCACGTTGGGGGCACAAGTATCTGTCTATCTGTATACATATAGTACTATGCATAAATGTGTGTGTGTGTGTGTGTGTGTGTGTGTGTGTGCGGCTGGTTGATTAAAGGGCTCGGCTTAACGATGAATTGTTGCAACGCCCATTAATATTCGTATGCATATTTTATGGCACGTGTCTGGCAAGCAAATATCTCACCTGTACCAATATCTTGAAGCCAACAACTTTCACTATGCAGCAATGCAAAGCACATTAAAGCAACAAATTGCATAGCAACTCATGTTGAATGTGGATTATGTAAGACAGTGGAGTTTATATATAATTTGTATATATTTCATTTATATTATAATTTCTATATGTGCTGTTAGGTACTAACTTATGCTACACTTAATAAAATTAATTAATTCAAATATATTATTATTTAATTTATATAATTTTCTGATTTTCATATAATTTCCAACTATTAAAAACAGCAAAACAAAGAGTGTTTAAAGGTAAAAATTAAGTATTCGCTGATTAAAGAAAATAATCTCGGAATAAAAAAAGAAACAGTCGAAAGCCAATTATATTTTCTGTCACATCACGTAACTTTATTTGTTAAGCAGCTCTTAACCTTTGCACTTAATATATAACCACAAAAATACTTTGAAAGCTGCACAAATAATTCATATTTATATACAAATTTATTTTGCTTTGTTTTTCGGTTTTAAATCAACTCGAATAAAGCAAAAGAAATATAGCAAATGCAAATTTCTGTATTTAGGTAACAAGCTTATGCACAGCTGTGTTAATAAGCTACATAACCTCAGTTTTTATGGTCACATAACCTCAATTTAAATTGTCTTTGAGCAAATGCCCACTCTTTCGCCCCGTTTTCAAATGGCCACAATATTATTTTCAATTTATATTTATAAATGTGTGTGGGCTTCGAATCGCAATCATAATCTTTTGATATAATTTCTACTTTATAGCCGATTGTTATTGCTCGGTGTTGCAGCGTCAGGGTAAAAAATTTACACATTGATATGTTTTTACGAGTGCAGAAATGTAAACAAATAAACAAAGAGGCAGCCATCAAAGAGCAATTTCAATGTGAAATGTCACCAGAGAGAAAGACTTTCACATGCCTCCAAATACTGCTACTTGTGTGTGTGTGTGTGACAATTTATACGCTTGAATACACACACACACACACACATAGACAAAAGGCAGTGGCACAAGAAGAACATGTAATTTGACAAAACCAACGAAATGCCATAAACCATAAATTCTTTGGCCAAAGCCAAGCACTAAAATTTTCGCCCTGCCTGAGAGACAGATGGAAGTGTAACGTGGCCTAAAGCCTACAAGCCATTGTTTTTGCCTTTTTGTCAGTGGATATGGATATACAGATGTATATATTTCTTTAGGTCCACTCCAGGCACTAGCTGACTAGCTGACTCCTCGTAATCGGCGGGGCAATAAAAACAAAAGCTGGCAGTAGTCGAAGAAGACCACATAAAATATTATCGAAATCGTCATATTCTGGTGTGTGGTGGCAACACTGGCAGCGGGGCTCGACTCGCACATAAAAAGCACATAAACAAATAAATCGTCATATGTTACAATGGTCTATTAGTGGAACTACAAGCCAGCACATGTCAAAGCAAAGATAGAAAAAAAACCAGACTCATGAAATTACATTTATTTAGTGTCTAGTTTTCGGGGCGTTTATCAAGCAAAACGTTTACATATGGCATTATGAGCCAAATTACTGGGCTTGATTCAAATCAAGGCTTAAATGAGCCGCCAACGATGAATTACTACAATACCAAAATGTTATTAAATTTTGTGTGTGCACCAACACAAAGCACACAGTGTCACACAAAAAGCTACTACCACATCAGCATCAGCATCACACAGACTGGGCCACAAAGCATTCAACAGAATGTGTCAATTTTCAAAGTTTCAAAGTTTTCATACTGGCATTTTAGGGATTTTCTACTTTTTTGTATAGTTAGCTGCATTTTTGTTTTAATTTTTTTTAGACAAGCTAGAAAGCTTTAATCCCATTTAGCTGTTTTTTAGTCCAATGATGTTCTCAAAACTGATTTCTAATAGTTTTAACTAATTTTAAATATAATTGTTTATGGTTTAAACTAATTATATATATATCTCAATAATCTTCAACAAAATCCACTTAACTTTTTTTATAAAAAAAAATTGTTAAATAATGTTAAAACAATTTTTAAAAATTCTCAAAAATTATTTTAAAGCTAAATTATTATTATGCTTTAATATAATAATAAAAATATTCGGCATAAAATATTTGTAATTTTCTGCTAAACGAAATTCAGGTGAAATTCAATTTGAGAACGTTGCCAACGTTTTTTTCCGACTTTGTTTGTCAATAAAAAACCATGCAAAGGATTTGACTGCTTTGTAGCTGCAAGCAAACTTTTTTCCAACATTATTCTTAGTTTTTTTGTGGCCAGCAAGTGTTATAAAAATAATTCCATTTCGTTAGCCAAGGCTTTTTGGCGGTTGAAAACGGTACTAGCCAACAATGCAGTTAATTTGGCAGCTATTTAAATTGTTAGCGCAAACACTAAAAGCTGACAAAAACAAATAAAATTGGGGAAAAAAGCTGGCTAGAAAGCTGCAGCTATTTGTTTGCCAATAAAGCGTTGCATCATTGAGCGAACGGAAATGGAAAAGGCAGCAAACTATTTTTGACGGTATTTTCCATCAAACAGATGTGCAGACAGGATAAGCGCTAGATGGATGAAGGATGCAGAGCTTTGCGTGTGCCGGTTTGGGGGTTTGGAGCTACTTCTCTCTTACATTCGCTAGTAAATTCGCTTTTGCGTTCGGTGATAGCTGCCTTTGGGGCTCACCGAGCAGTGCGTACTCTATAGAGCTTACAGAGTTAGCCGTGAGTTGGCGTAACTAAGTTTGCGCACACTCACACACACTTAACCACACACATACACACAATCGCAACTTTTGGGTGCCCCAAACGCAAATCCCCCGCGCATACCAAAATTTGATTATAATCAACTGTGCGAGGTGTGCATTCATTTCATTCATTTGCTCATGAATGTCAAACATGAATTTATATCTCTATATATGTATAGCTCTTGCAAATACCAAAACCCATATGCAGTTGAAAAGTAGCTTAAAAGAATTATCTTATTTTGCCTGGAATTACTAAGCTAAGGCAAACTCTAATTGCTGCTTTTGGGCGCTTAAAAAGTTTAGAAATATGCAGTTTATTATTCCAAATACTGTTTGCAAAGAAATTTCATAGTTTTTTAGAAATGTGATAAATCGAAGAGTTAAATGGACCCATTTTCTGTAATAATAATAAATTAAATTAAAAAAATAGAATCTTTCAAAAAATAGCTTTAACTAATTTTTAATCAATTTATAAAAATATTTTTATGCTATTAAATAAATACTTGATGTAGGCAACAAGGTAAAAATAAAAAAAAAAACAAACCGATAAAATCTTTCAAAAAGTAGCTTTAACTAAATTTTATTCAATTTATAAAAATATTTTCATACTATTAAATAAATACTTCATGTAGGCATCATTTAAAAAATGTAAAAAAAAGAAACATATAAAATCTTTCAAACAAACTTATTTATATAAAATTAATAAAAATATTTTCATACTATTAAATAAATACTTTAAGTGAGCAAAAAGGTAATAAATTTAAAAAAAAAACAAACCCATTATATCTTTCAAACAGTAGCTCTAACTTATTTATATAAAATTAATAAAAATATTTTCATAATATTAAATAAATACTTTATGTAAGCAACAAGGATAAAACTGTATTTACTTAGTGACAAACTCAAAGTAATCAATCGGTTTGAAGTTAATAAAACAGAAGTAAATATATTTAACGTTTAATCAAATATGTGCAAATATATGCACTCATTTCCTTTCATTCAGTTGGAAAAATGAAAAGATCCTTGAACTTAGCGCACTCAGCGAATCCTGCAGCTGCTCGCAACAGTGCCTGTCAATATTGAGTTGTTGTTGCCGCTGTTTACAGCTCTGACATGGCCATAAAGTTTGTTGTCGCATCGTGCCGTGTCGTATGGTGACTTGGCCGGGGTGTCCTGCTTCAGGATACGGAGCACATCTGAGCACGCTCCTACAATTCAATTAATGGGCATTCAAATGATATAAACCTGCTGAGGCATTTTTAGTGCTGCCGGTCGAGAGCGGCCGGATGCTGAGTTTCATTAGCAGGCACTGTAACCGGCTTGTGGTAATGTCAGCAAACATTCTATAGTAACGGTAAACACGTGTCTGACAAAAAAACAACAGGTGCAAAGGCCAAACAAAAAGACAGAAGAAAAAAAAAAGTAGCTGCATGGTAATAGAAACCCACAACTTTTAATCCTTGGCAACGACAATCGCGTTGCTCAGGACAACCGCAAGGACACAACAAATTGTGTTTTGTTTTTCGGGGCAAAAGTGAAAGAGCTACGGTGAAAACTGAAAGTGCATCAAGAGCAAAAGTTTCAAGAAATATACAGTTGATTGAGAGACAAATATTATATGCAATGAGTCAGCGCACAAAATTTATAATAAATACTTCCGGTAAATTACATAAAATATAATCAAATAAAAATCGAAAGTGAAATGAATATATAATCAATATTTTATATTTAATTATAATAAAATAACTAAAAAAAAGTAGCATTTTAAAAAAATTAAATAAAATAAAATATTTAAATAAATTATTAAATTAAAATTGTGTGACAAGCAGTTAGAATAAATCTATAAATAATATTCAACTATTTTTTATAGTTATAATAAAAGTCTCGTAACAGTATTTCAGTTTACCCTCAGAATACACAACCTATTTCTACTTAACGCTATAAAGTTAAACTATAAAAATATGTTCTTTGCAGTTGAGTATTTTGCCGCTCGCATTCCGGGCACGGAATTGGATGAGCAAACAGCGACTATATTGGAGTTTCTAGAGCAGGAGGAGCACACGGTTATCTCGGCCGTGCATAATAAATCCGATGGCAAAATCAAATTTCAGCATCGCATACCCAACGACGAAGTCTGTTTACTTTTCTACAAGGTGCCGCAGGTGGGCCATGCGGGCCAGGTGGGACAGGGCGGTGGTGCGGGCGATGCAGTTGAGCCACTGTTGGGCATATTAACACTGGAGGGTGGCCTGGTTAAATCCATTTACAATTCCGTTTCACGTGTCTTTTCGCCCCATGCCACAACATCCCGAGTAAGTTGCAAGTGCATCAACTACTATATACATATACACTATACATATACATATATATTGCGCCAACACATATACTATCTGATTCGTATTCTCAGTTGTAGTCGTATGTAGTTTATACAGTAATTCCTGTTGGGCTTAAATTATTTTGCTGTTTGCTCTCAGTGCTGTCAATTAAGCTTATTTTCTTGTTAATTCTAGCTTTTTTTAAAGTGAAAATTCTGGAATATATTTTTTATTTTTAGAATTTAATGAAAATAATAATTATAATTTTTGAAAAAATGTTAAGTAATTTGAATTATTATTTACATTTATTTATGTGATAATAATATGTATATATAGAAAACAATATAGCATATTTTTTGGAGTGTTTTTTTCTAAACCTGAATCAAATCCCCAGCTCTAGACACATCACTATTGTATTTAGCTTTTTTCCAGCTGAGTATTTAGCTTTTTTATTTCGGACAACTCTTAAACTAGCTATTTTTTTGCTGCCTCGTCAAAAGTGGACAGCACTGATTGCTCGCTCTCCTGCCTTCTTCTTCTTCTTCGGGTGGCAGCTACAAGGAGTATTTTAATCGCATTTGCGCATAATTCAATTCTTTTTTTGCAATTTCATTTTGTCAATTATAGCATTTGCCTGCCAGCGAATGCAATTTGTTTTCTCAATATTTTTATATTCACATTCATATATCCGCCATTCATATACCCCCCCCCCCCCCCCTCTCTTTTTATCTCTTTAAAGCGCAATGAATATAGTCCTGAGCTGAGCGGACTCCTTGAGAATTTGCATGTCTCGCTGGGCTCCACTTTGGGGCTGCCACAAAGCGGTGAGCATAGATTATACTTAAACTAATCAATTTTTATATTTATTTTGAATTTATATTTTAATTAAATTCACTTAACATGATTTTGGCTGATATCAATTAAAGCCAGGCTCAGATCGATATTTAAGCTGTAAAAGTTTATCGATCAATCTGCCAAGACACTTCCAATTGGAACGATAGGCATATCGATACTTAAAAACTAAGAATGATTCAAATTCGTGTTCCCATTTGGGAAAAAAACGATATTTATCGCTTGAATTTCACTTGGTCACACTGATTTCATCAGATGCTCACGATCTAACGGCAGTTGCTTTTTTTTTGCGCGCAATTTGCATGTGAAAATTTTCTCAAGTTAAAAAAACTGTTAATTTGCAGGAATAACAAGCATTAAAGATGAAATTAAGTATTGGAAACAAAAACTGGGACAGAAAGCAAGTTCCAGACTTGATCGCGAAACGTCGCAAGTGTTTATTGGAGTGCTGGAAAATATTCAGCAGCAAATTGGGTAAAAAATTAATTTATTAATTATACTATATAATTTAATGTTTTTTATTATATAGCACGATTGATAGTGGTGGGAATTCCTCTAGTCGTATTGAGGAGTTCCTCGACCACGCCCACAATAATCTGGATGAACTGTGGCGCTTACCGTATAATTATCCCCAGCAGAGGATGAAGGATCTGCTGGATATAATGGGCAATCGCCTGCTGGAGGCGTGTCTCCTGCAACTGCTGGCGGAGGACATTTGGAGTCTCCAGTCGCATCATGTCAACAACCTAATGAGTCAATGTATGGATACCGTGGATGCCTGGATGCAACTCTGCGATTCCTTGACCCGCCTCTTTTGGCCCAATTATGTGAAGCATCCCTGGTTGGGGGAACCACATCTCCCTCGTCGTGGGCAGCAGTTCAAGGAGCGTCTGGCGGAGATTCGCAATATCAAGCAGCTGTACAAACAGATTGCAACGCTCCTCAACGATGCCGAGCTGCAGGAGATGTTCCAGGAGCAGGCGGCATTTAGTGGTGAGAGAGAGAAAGAGAAGAATATAGGGTAATAGAATCGATCTTCTTTGTTTTTGAATATGTCTTAACCATACTCAATAATTACGAGTTTTATTTAATTGTCCCACTCTCTAACTAGATTTCAACATCTTCGACACGACGCCAACGGGTCAGGCCAAGTGGCACACGGCGCTGCAGCATTTCGAGCAGGTGCTGCAGCCCATTGATGAGCGCATAGCGACTGCTTTGAAGGCACAGCTGCATCATCATTTGAGTAATCCGCGCCAGGTCATCTTTATCTTCACCAAATATGAGATGCTCATACAAAGACCCGCTGTGCTGGAGCTGCTGACCATTGAGCGGGAGCAGTTTCTGCAGTCGCTGCATTTGCTGCTGCAGGATCTGCACAAGGCGATGACGGACACGAATATGGAGCCGGATACGGGCCATCTGTCGGTCATCTGCAACGAGTGCCGTTGGCTCAAAGTGGTGCAGTATCAAATCCAGGAGATTGAGAAGGTCAGTCATTTGATAAGTGGACGCGAGGGCTTCGACAAGATCAACAAAGCGGTGCAGGAGATCAAGGAGGAAACCGAATCCCTGCTGCGCACCAATTTCGAGATCTGGTCGGGTCAATGCTCGACAGCTGTTAAGAGTGGGGAACTGAGGTGAATAATATCAAAATAACAGAAGCAGCTCCCATTTGAACTACTCTTTTCACCCGCAGGCTTCGCGACGACCAGGCTGTGGTCAAATTTGAGAAGGAGGGTCGCCAGCTGATGCGCGTTACCTTCAATCCCAAGTTGGTCACCTTTTGCCAGGATGTGCGCGAGTTTGAGAATCTCGGCTACACGGTGCCGCTGGAGCTGCGCTCGGCTGCCACCCATGCGGCCAAGTATATGTGCTATGCGCGACGACTGCAGCAGATCGCCACGTTCCACAACACAATCGGGGATCGCATGATACCCTGCCAGCGACCGATAATGCTGAAGAATGCGCTGGAGCTGCAGCGCCTGGTGCAGAGCGAAACGGTGGCCTGGCAGGATGAGGCTTCGGTGCAGCGCTATGTCAACACTTTGCAGGAGGCGGTGTCCAAGCTATCAGCGGACAATACACTGCTTGTGGGCTACCATGAGCAGGCCAAGCGCACGGTGGGTAGAAACTGCTTTAAAGAAACTTTATATACTATTAACATATATCCCGTACAGGTCATGAAACTCATGGGCACCGATTTATTGACACAAACCCAAGTGTGGAAGGACGAACTGCGTCATTTGCGTGAGCTGGTGGCCACCCTGGAGCGCCAGGGCTACACCAATCTGGATGCCTTTAAGCTGCACTGGGATCATCAGTTGTACAAGGTGCTGGAGTATCAGTATATACTCGGCCTGCTGGATATGAACAACAAACTGCCGGATATACACATAAAGCTGCTGCTGCGTCAGCGCGAACTCTGCTTCAGTCCGCCGGAAGAGGAGATACGTGACATCTACTTTGCGCAGCTGCGACGCTTCATTGAACGGCCGTGCAATTTCCGTGGCTTATCCGAGCAGAGTGCCCAGTTGTTTCAGTCCATGGTGACGCTGAATCGTCATCACTTTGGGCCGCTTTATGCGCGTGCCGCACAGCTGTTTGATAAGCTGGAGGATTTCAAGCGCATTTGGCTGCCCTGGATAGCGTTGGGCTGTGTGGATGTGGAGCAGCTGTGTGGTCTGCACCTCAATGAGGCTGGCGATTGGGATCGCAATTTTCGCGCCTGCAAACAGTTTAGTCAGCAGCTGGCGAAGCTGCAGCAATCGGAGGAGTCCATCGATTGCATTGTGATCAATGTTCTGCCGCTGCGCACGGACATTGAGTATCTGAGCAGACGCTACTGGGAGGCGCTGGCGAACAGTCTACGCTCCTCCATACTCAACGATGTCGGAGCCGTGCAGGATTTCCTGCAGAATGCGCTGCAGTTTCTGCAAAATGTGCCTATGGATGAGGGCAGCATCAGTCAGTCGGGCATGAAGTATGAGAAGATCATGAGTGAGCTGCCGCAGATTAGTACCACCCTGGAGCTGGTGCGGGAGAAGGATGCCTGCCTGGCGGGCTGGTGTAAGGAGCGTGTCACCGCTCTGGCAAATATCATGCTGCAGTGGGAGCAACTGCAGCCACTGCTGGAGAATCATGCAGTGATATTGCAGCGTCAGGTGGACATGATTAAAACACAGGCACACACGCAGCTCCAGAATCTGCGCAATGAGGCGGACAAATTTCTGCTGCGTTGGGAGTCAACTATTGCGGAACTGGAGGCCAATGAGCTGGCCAGCCTGGAGCTGTTCACGGAGCGACGCGCTCACTGGCAGCAGCTGCAAACGAAGAAGCAGCAGCTGCTTGATGAGTGCCATAAATTCAATATGGAGTTTCCCGATGATGCACTTGCTCCCTTTGCCGCAATCGATGCACAGTTGGAGTCGCAATCGCAGCAGTGGCAAAACTATGTGGCATTTGTGGCGGAACTGCAGCCCATATTGCAGGAGGAGTGGGCCATCTATAGACGACGTCCGTATATCCTCAACGATTTCATTGCCCGCTGGGAGGGCTCGGTGCATGCCTCCATTGATCTGCCCTCGAAGCGCATACGTCAGCAGGTGGAGCGTCTGCAGGCCACGTTGCCCGTTCTTCAGCAGCTGCAATCGGATGCGCTGAGTGAACGCCACTGGGCGGCCATCTTTCTGCTACTGCATCGTAGTCATTCCAAGCCACTGCATGCCATACAGCTGCAGGATTTGCTGGAGGATATGGATGCTCTGCAGGCGGCTGCCACCGAGATTGGGAATATTGTGCGGCAGGCAGCCTCGGAGCAGATTGTGCGTCAGGCGCTGGTGGAGCTCGATCAGTGGTCAGTTACGGCACATCTCAAGCTGATTGAACGCACAGATGCCGCTGGGCAGTCAGTCTCGCTGATCAAGGACTATCAGGAGGTGCTCAACAAGATTGGCGACAATCAATCGCTGCTGCAGTCGGCTAAAAACTCGGCAGCCTTCGATAGCTTCTCAGATCAGGCAGGACTCTGGGAGAGTCGTCTCAATACACTCGATGTCCTGCTCAGCAGTTTGAGTCATTCCCAGCGACGGTGAGTTTTCTTTTGGAATTTACAGAAATTTAATTATTTACCATATCTTTTCCTGTTCCCCTTACAGTTGGGTTTACCTGGAGCCAGTCTTTGGCGCTGGCACCTTACAGCAGGAGCACGCCCTGTTCAAGCGCATCGACAAGGACTTTCGCTATGTGATGCGGGAGATACAAATGGATCCGCGTGTCACTGCTCTGCTCAAGATTAACAATATTACCACCATTGTGAATGCGCTGGAAACTCAACTGGCCCGTTGCCAGCAGAATCTAATGAGCTATATAACGGTAATATATTTTGTATATATTTATTTATTTGATTTTAATCCCTGCTATCAAAATCTTCACAGGACAAACGCAATTCATTTCCGCGTTTCTACTTTCTGGGCGACGACGATCTGCTGGAGCTGCTGGGCCAGGCATCCAAAGATGCGGACATTATCAAGCGTCACATACGCAAACTCTTTCCCGGCTGCCATAGTCTGGGCATTGAGCAGGCGTCAAATGGCAGCCACTATCGAATTCTGGCCGTGCACAGCGCCGAGGGCGACGAGCTGCGACTAAGCCAAGCCGTCCAAATGACGGGTGACATTGAGGTGAGTAAATATGAAGGTCTTACCCAAGGACCTCTTGATTGAACTTTTCCTTCGACAGCGCTGGCTGAATGAGCTGGTTACCGTGGTGCAGGAGACGCTGCGCGGCCAGATCTACGACTGCTACAACAACACCAGCGGCGCTCAGGACAATCTCAACGAACCGCTGCTAAAGCAGTATGCCAGCCAAGTGCTGGCCACGGCACGGGCGCTCCACTTTACAAGGCAAACGGAAAAGTCCATTGGCAGCATGTCGCTGGCTAAGCTGCAGCAGCAGCTGCAATCGGAAATCTCGCATTTGGCGGCAATGAAACAGCGAGCGGTGGGCGGCAGTTTGCAGAGCCTTAAGCTGAGCGCCTTGCTGCTGGATCTGGTGCATTATGCGAGCGTGGTGGAGCAGCTGCAGCGGCACAATGTGACGCACATCACCGACTGGCACTGGCTGAGTCAACTGCGATACTATCTGGATGGCCGGCAGGTGCTGGTGCGCATGGTTTATGCGCAATTTGAATACGCCTACGAGTTTCTCGGCCATGCCAACAAGCTGGTCCACACGCGATTGACACACAAGTGTTATCTCATACTCACACAGGCCATGCACATGGGCCTCGGCGGTAATCCTTTTGGACCGGCGGGCACCGGGAAAACGGAGTGCGTTAAGGCGCTCGGCGGCATGTTGGGTCGCCTGGTGTTGGTTTTCAATTGCGATGAGGTGAGTTTTTAGCCGCCGCCGCCGCCTCCTCCAGCAATTTGTCATAATGTCGCTACTGTTTGCACAGAATGTGGACACCGAATCGATGAGCCTAATCCTTACTGGTTTGTCCCGCTGCGGCGCCTGGGGCTGCTTTGATGAGTTCAATAGGCTACAGGAGGCTACTCTATCATCCATATCCATGCTAATACAGCCCATCCAGAGTGCGCTCAAGGACAAGGCGACAACGGTGCAAATTGGCGAGCGAAAGGTGAGAAAACTGATGATGGATGTGCAGCAGTCGGGTTATTATCGGTATTTAACATTCCGTGACCTGACCTCCATTAACTCACTAATGTTTACACTTAAACAGGTTCAGATTAATCAGCACTGCGGCATATTTGTGACCTTGAACCCAGCGGGCGGCGAATACGGCGGCAGACAGAAACTGCCCGGCAATATACAAGCGCTGTTCCGGCCCATTGTCATGCAGCAGCCGGAGCCGGGCGAGATAGCACGCGTCATGCTGTTCGTGGAGGGTTTTGCGGCGGCCGCCAATATTGCCTCGCGCATTGTGGAGCTGTTCGAACTGTGCGGCAAAATGCTGTCCGCCCAGCGGCACTACGACTGGGGACTCCGCGAACTGAAGACGGTGCTGCTCGTTTGCGGCGAGGGATTGCGTACGCAATTAGCAACGCCGATTAATGATCAATCCGCATCCTCGCACCGCCAGGCAAATGGTGATGATGAAATGCGCATTGTTGTCCACTGTCTGCGCTCATCAACCATGTCCAAGCTGGCGCAACAGGACGTCGAGCGCTTTGAAATGTTGCTGCTAAATGTATTTCCGGAAATTGGCGCCTGCGAGGCACCGTTGACGCCGCTCCAGCAGGCACTGTCCGCCGCCTTTGGGCCACTAGGCCTACGCGCCAACGAGCGGCAAATTGAGAAGGCATTACAGCTACATGAGCAGCTCCAGAAACGCATGGGCGTTGTTCTCGTAGGCCCACCCGGCTGTGGCAAGTCCAGCATCCTGGCTCTGCTACGTCAGGCACTGACCGCAACAAACAGCACTCAACTGCGCGTGCACACCATCAGTCCCAAGTCGATGAGTCGTGTACAGCTGCTGGGACGATTGGACACGGATACCCGCCAGTGGCAAGACGGCGTCCTCACCCACACGGCTGTCGTGGTCAATCAGGAGCCGGCCCATGTCCACTCATGGATTGTATGCGATGGCAGCATTGATCCCGAGTGGATAGAGGCACTGAACTCGGTCCTCGATGATAATAAGTGAGTAATCAGTTTTTATACTTTTTGCAAGAAAATATACTCGAAAATATTACATATTCGATTTTAAATAATCTTTGGGACAAATTGAGCTTTAAATGGAAAATAAGGGTCAACCCAAGACCAGAATTACCTTGGGATTAAAAAGCGGTAGAGATTTGACAAAGTTATGGCACTTTGAAGTCTGGAAAGGTCGTTTTTAGGGACTTCACTTGCCAACATCTTGTCATGATTTTTGACATGAAATCCTAAATCTGGAAGTTTGTCAACTTTGAATGTAGAATTGTTATAGATGACAAACCATGACTAAAATGCCTTCGGAGTTGAAGATCGGTTGAGATTTGACAAAATTATGGCCCTTTGAAGTCTGGGAAGGTCGTTTTTAGGGACTTCACTTGTCAACATCTTGTCATGATTTTTGACATGAAATCCTAAATCTGGAAGTTTCTCAACTTTGAATGTAGAATTGTTATGGATGACAAACCATGACTAAAATGCCTTCGGAATTGAAGATCGGTTGAGATTTGACAAAGTTATGGCACTTTGAAGTCTGGAAAGGTCGTTTTTAGGGACTTCACTTGTCAACATCTTGTCATGATTTTTGACATGAAATCCTAAATCTGGAAGTTTCTCAACTTTGAATGTAGTATTGTTATGGATGACAAACCATGACTAAAATGCCTTCGGAATTGAAGATCGGTTGAGATTTGAAAAAGTTATGGCACTTTGAAGTCTGGAAAGGGCGTTTTTAGGGACTTCACTTGTCAACATCTTGTCATGATTTTTGACATGAAATCCTAAATCTGGAAGTTTCTCAACTTTGAATGTAGAATTGTTATGGATGACAGACCATGATCAAAATGAGCTCAGAATTGAAGATCGGTTGAGATTTGGCAAAGTTATGGCACTTTGAAGTCTGGGAAGGTCGTTTTTAGGGACTTCACTTGTCAACATCTTGTCATGATTTTTGACATAAAATCCTAAATCTGGAAATTTCTCAACTTTGAATGTAGAATTGTTATGGATGACAAACCATGACTAAAATGCCTTCGGAATTGAAGATCGGTTGAGATTTGACAAAGTTATGGCACTTTGAAGTCTGGAAAGGTCGTTTTTAGGGACTTCACTTGTCAACATCTAGTCATGATTTTTGACATGAATTCCTAAATCTGGAACTTTCTCAACTTTGAATGTAGTATTGTTTAAGATGACAAACTATGACTAAAATGCCTTCGGAATTGAAGATCGGTTGAGATTTGACAAAGTTATGGCACTTTGAAGTCTGGAAAGGTCGTTTTTAGGGACTTCACTTGTCAACATCTTGTCATGATTTTTGACATGAAATCCTAAATCTGGAAGTTTCTCAACTTTGAATGTAGAATTGTTATGGATGACAAACCATGACTAAAATGCCTTCGGAATTGAAGATCGGTTGAGATTTGGCAAAGTTATGGCACTTTAAAGGCTGGAAAGGTCGTTTTTAGGGACTTCACTTGCCAACATCTTCTCATGATTTTTGACATGAAATCCTAAATCTGGAAGTTTCTCAACTTTGAATGTAGAATTGTTATGGATGACAAACCATGACTAAAATGCCTTCGGAATTGAAGATCGGTTGAGATTTGGCAAAGTTATGGCACTTTGAAGTCTGGAAAGGTCGTTTTTAGGGACTTCACTTGCCAACATCTTCTCATGATTTTTGACATGAAATCCTAAATTTGGAAGTTTCTCAACTTTGAATGTAGTATTGTTTAAGATGACAAACTATGACTAAAATGCCTTCGGAATTGAAGATCGGTTGAGATTTGGCAAAGTTATGGCACTTTGAAGTCTGGAAAGGTCGTTTTTAGGGACTTCACTTGCCAACATCTTCTCATGATTTTTGACATGAAATCCTTAATCTGGAACTTTCTCAACTTTGAATGTAGAATTGTTATGGATGACAAACCATGTCTAAAATGCCTTTGGAATTGAAGATCGGTTGAGATTTGGCAAAGTTATGGCACTTTGAAGTCTGGAAAGGTCGTTTTAGGGACTTCACTTGTCAACATCTTGCCATGATTTTTGACATGAAATCCCTAATCTGGAACTTTCTCAACTTTGAATGTAGTATTGTTTAAGATGACAAACCATGACTAAAATGCCTTCGGAATTGAAGATCGGTTGAGATTTGACAAAGTTATGTCACTTTGAAGTCTGGAAAGGTCGTTTTTAGGGACTTCACTTGCCAACATCTTGTCATGATTTTTGACATGAAATCCTAAATCTGGAAATTTCTCAACTTTGAATGTAGAATTGTTATGGATGACAAACCATGACTAAAATGCCTTCGGAATTGAAGATCGGTTGAGATTTGACAAAGTTATGTCACTTTGAAGTCTGGAAAGGTCGTTTTTAGGGACTTCACTTGTCAACATCTTGTCATGATTTTTGACATGAATTCCTAAATCTGGAACTTTCTCAACTTTGAATGTAGTATTGTTTAAGATAACAAACTATGACTAAAATGCCTTCGGAATTGAAGATCGGTTGAGATTTGACAAAGTTATGGCACTTTGAAGTCTGGAAAGGTCGTTTTTAGGGACTTCACGTGTCAACATCTTGTCATGATTTTTGACATGAAATCCTAAATCTGGAAGTTTCTCAACTTTGAATGTAGAATTGTTATGGATGACAAACCATGACTAAAATGCCTTCGGAATTGAAGATCGGTTGAGATTTGGCAAAGTTATGGCACTTTAAAGGCTGGAAAGGTCGTTTTTAGGGACTTCACTTGCCAACATCTTCTCATGATTTTTGACATGAAATCCTAAATCTGGAAGTTTCTCAACTTTGAATGTAGAATTGTTATGGATGACAAACCATGACTAAAATGCCTTCGGAATTGAAGATCGGTTGAGATTTGGCAAAGTTATGGCACTTTGAAGTCTGGAAAGGTCGTTTTTAGGGACTTCACTTGCCAACATCTTCTCATGATTTTTGACATGAAATCCTAAATTTGGAAGTTTCTCAACTTTGAATGTAGTATTGTTTAAGATGACAAACTATGACTAAAATGCCTTCGGAATTGAAGATCGGTTGAGATTTGGCAAAGTTATGGCACTTTGAAGTCTGGAAAGGTCGTTTTTAGGGACTTCACTTGCCAACATCTTCTCATGATTTTTGACATGAAATCCTAAATCTGGAAATTTCTCAACTTTGAATGTAGAATTGTTATGGATGACAAACCATGACTAAAATGCCTTCGGAATTGAAGATCGGTTGAGATTTGACAAAGTTATGGCACTTTGAAGTCTGGAAAGGGCGTTTTTAGGGACTTCACTTGTCAACATCTTGCCATGATTTTTGACATGAAATCCTTAATCTGGAACTTTCTCAACTTTGAATGTAGTATTGTTTAAGATGACAAACTATGACTAAAATGCCTTCGGAATTGAAGATCGGTTGAGATTTGACAAAGTTATGGCACTTTGAAGTCTGGAAAGGTCATTTTTAGGGACTTCACTTGTCAACATCTTGTCATGATTTTTGACATGAAATCCTAAATCTGGAAGTTTCTCAACTTTGAATGTAGAATTGTTATGGATGACAAACCATGACTAAAATGCCTTCGGAATTGAAGATCGGTTGAGATTTGACAAAGTTATGGCACTTTGAAGTCTGGAAAGGTCGTTTTTAGGGACTTCACTTGTCAACATCTTGTCATGATTTTTGACATGAATTCCTAAATCTGGAACTTTCTCAACTTTGAATGTAGTATTGTTTAAGATGACAAACTATGACTAAAATGCCTTCGGAATTGAAGATCGGTTGAGATTTGACAAAGTTATGGCACTTTGAAGTCTGGAAAGGTCGTTTTTAGGGACTTCACTTGTCAACATCTTGTCATGATTTTTGACATGAAATCCTAAATCTGGAAGTTTCTCAACTTTGAATGTAGAATTGTTATGGATGACAAACCATGACTAAAATGCCTTCGGAATTGAAGATCGGTTGAGATTTGGCAAAGTTATGGCACTTTAAAGGCTGGAAAGGTCGTTTTTAGGGACTTCACTTGCCAACATCTTCTCATGATTTTTGACATGAAATCCTAAATCTGGAAGTTTCTCAACTTTGAATGTAGAATTGTTATGGATGACAAACCATGACTAAAATGCCTTCGGAATTGAAGATCGGTTGAGATTTGGCAAAGTTATGGCACTTTGAAGTCTGGAAAGGTCGTTTTTAGGGACTTCACTTGCCAACATCTTCTCATGATTTTTGACATGAAATCCTAAATTTGGAAGTTTCTCAACTTTGAATGTAGTATTGTTTAAGATGACAAACTATGACTAAAATGCCTTCGGAATTGAAGATCGGTTGAGATTTGGCAAAGTTATGGCACTTTGAAGTCTGGAAAGGTCGTTTTTAGGGACTTCACTTGCCAACATCTTCTCATGATTTTTGACATGAAATCCTTAATCTGGAACTTTCTCAACTTTGAATGTAGAATTGTTATGGATGACAAACCATGTCTAAAATGCCTTTGGAATTGAAGATCGGTTGAGATTTGGCAAAGTTATGGCACTTTGAAGTCTGGAAAGGTCGTTTTTAGGGACTTCACTTGCCAACATCTTCTCATGATTTTTGACATGAAATCCTAAATCTGGAAATTTCTCAACTTTGAATGTAGAATTGTTATGGATGACAAACCATGACTAAAATGCCTTCGGAATTGAAGATCGGTTGAGATTTGACAAAGTTATGGCACTTTGAAGTCTGGAAAGGGCGTTTTTAGGGACTTCACTTGTCAACATCTTGCCATGATTTTTGACATGAAATCCTTAATCTGGAACTTTCTCAACTTTGAATGTAGTATTGTTTAAGATGACAAACTATGACTAAAATGCCTTCGGAATTGAAGATCGGTTGAGATTTGACAAAGTTATGGCACTTTGAACTCTGGAAAGGTCATTTTTAGGGACTTCACTTGTCAACATCTTGTCATGATTTTTGACATGAAATCCTAAATCTGGAAGTTTCTCAACTTTGAATGTAGAATTGTTATGGATGACAAACCATGACTAAAATGCCTTCGTAATTGAAGATCGGTTGAGATTTGACAAAGTTATGGCACTTTGAAGTCTGGAAAGGGCGTTTTAGGGACTTCACTTGTCAACATCTTGCCATGATTTTTGACATGAAATCCCTAATCTGGAACTTTCTCAACTTTGAATGTAGTATTGTTTAAGATGACAAACCATGACTAAAATGCCTTCGGAATTGAAGATCGGTTGAGATTTGACAAAGTTATGTCACTTTGAAGTCTGGAAAGGGCGTTTTTAGGGACTTCACTTGTCAACATCTTGCCATGATTTTTGACATGAAATCCTTAATCTGGAACTTTCTCAACTTTGAATGTAGTATTGTTTAAGATGACAAACTATGACTAAAATGCCTTCGGAATTGAAGATCGGTTGAGATTTGACAAAGTTATGGCACTTTGAAGTCTGCAAAGGTCGTTTTTAGGGACTTCACTTGCCAACATCTTGTCATGATTTTTGACATGAAATCCTAAATCTGGAAATTTCTCAACTTTGAATGTAGAATTGTTATGGATGACAAACCATGACTAAAATGCCTTCGGAATTGAAGATCGGTTGAGATTTGACAAAGTTATGGCACTTTGAAGTCTGGAAAGGTCGTTTTTAGGGACTTCACTTGTCAACATCTTGTCATGATTTTTGACATGAAATCCTAAATCTGGAAGTTTCTCAACTTTGAATGTAGAATTGTTATGGATGACAAACCATGACTAAAATGCCTTCGGAATTGAAGATCGGTTGAGATTTGGCAAAGTTATGGCACTTTAAAGGCTGGAAAGGTCGTTTTTAGGGACTTCACTTGCCAACATCTTCTCATGATTTTTGACATGAAATCCTAAATCTGGAAGTTTCTCAACTTTGAATGTAGAATTGTTATGGATGACAAACCATGACTAAAATGCCTTCGGAATTGAAGATCGGTTGAGATTTGGCAAAGTTATGGCACTTTGAAGTCTGGAAAGGTCGTTTTTAGGGACTTCACTTGCCAACATCTTCTCATGATTTTTGACATGAAATCCTAAATTTGGAAGTTTCTCAACTTTGAATGTAGTATTGTTTAAGATGACAAACTATGACTAAAATGCCTTCGGAATTGAAGATCGGTTGAGATTTGGCAAAGTTATGGCACTTTGAAGTCTGGAAAGGTCGTTTTTAGGGACTTCACTTGCCAACATCTTGCCATGATTTTTGACATGAAATCCTTAATCTGGAACTTTCTCAACTTTGAATGTAGTATTGTTTAAGATGACAAACTATGACTAAAATGCCTTCGGAATTGAAGATCGGTTGAGATTTGACAAAGTTATGGCACTTTGAAGTCTGGAAAGGTCATTTTTAGGGACTTCACTTGTCAACATCTTGTCATGATTTTTGACATGAAATCCTAAATCTGGAAGTTTCTCAACTTTGAATGTAGAATTGTTATGGATGACAAACCATGACTAAAATGCCTTCGGAATTGAAGATCGGTTGAGATTTGACAAAGTTATGGCACTTTGAAGTCTGGAAAGGTCGTTTTTAGGGACTTCACTTGTCAACATCTTGTCATGATTTTTGACATGAATTCCTAAATCTGGAACTTTCTCAACTTTGAATGTAGTATTGTTTAAGATGACAAACTATGACTAAAATGCCTTCGGAATTGAAGATCGGTTGAGATTTGACAAAGTTATGGCACTTTGAAGTCTGGAAAGGTCGTTTTTAGGGACTTCACTTGTCAACATCTTGTCATGATTTTTGACATGAAATCCTAAATCTGGAAGTTTCTCAACTTTGAATGTAGAATTGTTATGGATGACAAACCATGACTAAAATGCCTTCGGAATTGAAGATCGGTTGAGATTTGGCAAAGTTATGGCACTTTAAAGGCTGGAAAGGTCGTTTTTAGGGACTTCACTTGCCAACATCTTCTCATGATTTTTGACATGAAATCCTAAATCTGGAAGTTTCTCAACTTTGAATGTAGAATTGTTATGGATGACAAACCATGACTAAAATGCCTTCGGAATTGAAGATCGGTTGAGATTTGGCAAAGTTATGGCACTTTGAAGTCTGGAAAGGTCGTTTTTAGGGACTTCACTTGCCAACATCTTCTCATGATTTTTGACATGAAATCCTAAATTTGGAAGTTTCTCAACTTTGAATGTAGTATTGTTTAAGATGACAAACTATGACTAAAATGCCTTCGGAATTGAAGATCGGTTGAGATTTGGCAAAGTTATGGCACTTTGAAGTCTGGAAAGGTCGTTTTTAGGGACTTCACTTGCCAACATCTTCTCATGATTTTTGACATGAAATCCTTAATCTGGAACTTTCTCAACTTTGAATGTAGAATTGTTATGGATGACAAACCATGTCTAAAATGCCTTCGGAATTGAAGATCGGTTGAGATTTGGCAAAGTTATGGCACTTTGAAGTCTGGAAAGGTCGTTTTTAGGGACTTCACTTGCCAACATCTTCTCATGATTTTTGACATGAAATCCTTAATCTGGAACTTTCTCAACTTTGAATGTAGAATTGTTATGGATGACAAACCATGTCTAAAATGCCTTTGGAATTGAAGATCGGTTGAGATTTGGCAAAGTTATGGCACTTTGAAGTCTGGAAAGGTCGTTTTTAGGGACTTCACTTGCCAACATCTTCTCATGATTTTTGACATGAAATCCTAAATCTGGAAATTTCTCAACTTTGAATGTAGAATTGTTATGGATGACAAACCATGACTAAAATGCCTTCGGAATTGAAGATCGGTTGAGATTTGACAAAGTTATGGCACTTTGAAGTCTGGAAAGGGCGTTTTTAGGGACTTCACTTGTCAACATCTTGCCATGATTTTTGACATGAAATCCTTAATCTGGAACTTTCTCAACTTTGAATGTAGTATTGTTTAAGATGACAAACTATGACTAAAATGCCTTCGGAATTGAAGATCGGTTGAGATTTGACAAAGTTATGGCACTTTGAACTCTGGAAAGGTCATTTTTAGGGACTTCACTTGTCAACATCTTGTCATGATTTTTGACATGAAATCCTAAATCTGGAAGTTTCTCAACTTTGAATGTAGAATTGTTATGGATGACAAACCATGACTAAAATGCCTTCGTAATTGAAGATCGGTTGAGATTTGACAAAGTTATGGCACTTTGAAGTCTGGAAAGGGCGTTTTAGGGACTTCACTTGTCAACATCTTGCCATGATTTTTGACATGAAATCCCTAATCTGGAACTTTCTCAACTTTGAATGTAGTATTGTTTAAGATGACAAACCATGACTAAAATGCCTTCGGAATTGAAGATCGGTTGAGATTTGACAAAGTTATGTCACTTTGAAGTCTGGAAAGGGCGTTTTTAGGGACTTCACTTGTCAACATCTTGCCATGATTTTTGACATGAAATCCTTAATCTGGAACTTTCTCAACTTTGAATGTAGTATTGTTTAAGATGACAAACTATGACTAAAATGCCTTCGGAATTGAAGATCGGTTGAGATTTGACAAAGTTATGGCACTTTGAAGTCTGGAAAGGTCGTTTTTAGGGACTTCACTTGCCAACATCTTGTCATGATTTTTGACATGAAATCCTAAATCTGGAAATTTCTCAACTTTGAATGTAGAATTGTTATGGATGACAAACCATGACTAAAATGCCTTCGGAATTGAAGATCGGTTGAGATTTGACAAAGTTATGGCACTTTGAAGTCTGGAAAGGTCGTTTTTAGGGACTTCACTTGTCAACATCTTGTCATGATTTTTGACATGAAATCCTAAATCTGGAAGTTTCTCAACTTTGAATGTAGAATTGTTATGGATGACAAACCATGACTAAAATGCCTTCGGAATTGAAGATCGGTTGAGATTTGGCAAAGTTATGGCACTTTAAAGGCTGGAAAGGTCGTTTTTAGGGACTTCACTTGCCAACATCTTCTCATGATTTTTGACATGAAATCCTAAATCTGGAAGTTTCTCAACTTTGAATGTAGAATTGTTATGGATGACAAACCATGACTAAAATGCCTTCGGAATTGAAGATCGGTTGAGATTTGGCAAAGTTATGGCACTTTGAAGTCTGGAAAGGTCGTTTTTAGGGACTTCACTTGCCAACATCTTCTCATGATTTTTGACATGAAATCCTAAATTTGGAAGTTTCTCAACTTTGAATGTAGTATTGTTTAAGATGACAAACTATGACTAAAATGCCTTCGGAATTGAAGATCGGTTGAGATTTGGCAAAGTTATGGCACTTTGAAGTCTGGAAAGGTCGTTTTTAGGGACTTCACTTGCCAACATCTTCTCATGATTTTTGACATGAAATCCTAAATCTGGAAATTTCTCAACTTTGAATGTAGAATTGTTATGGATGACAAACCATGACTAAAATGCCTTCGGAATTGAAGATCGGTTGAGATTTGACAAAGTTATGGCACTTTGAAGTCTGGAAAGGGCGTTTTTAGGGACTTCACTTGTCAACATCTTGCCATGATTTTTGACATGAAATCCTTAATCTGGAACTTTCTCAACTTTGAATGTAGTATTGTTTAAGATGACAAACTATGACTAAAATGCCTTCGGAATTGAAGATCGGTTGAGATTTGACAAAGTTATGGCACTTTGAAGTCTGGAAAGGTCATTTTTAGGGACTTCACTTGTCAACATCTTGTCATGATTTTTGACATGAAATCCTAAATCTGGAAGTTTCTCAACTTTGAATGTAGAATTGTTATGGATGACAAACCATGACTAAAATGCCTTCGGAATTGAAGATCGGTTGAGATTTGGCAAAGTTATGGCACTTTGAAGTCTGGAAAGGTCGTTTTTAGGGACTTCACTTGCCAACATCTTGTCATGATTTTTGACATGAAATCCTAAATCTGGAAGTTTCTCAACTTTGAATGTAGAATTGTTATGGATGACAAACCATGACTAAAATGCCTTCGGAATTGAAGATCGGTTGAGATTTGACAAAGTTATGGCACTTTGAAGTCTGGAAAGGTCGTTTTTAGGGACTTCACTTGCCAACATGATTTTTGACATGAAATCCTAAATCTGGAACTTTCTCAACTTTGAATGTAGTATTGTTTAAGATGACAAACTATGACTAAAATGCCTTCGGAATTGAAGATCGGTTAAGATTTGACAAAGTTATGGCACTTTGAAGTCTGGAAAGGTCGTTTTTAGGGACTTCACTTGCCAACATCTTGTCATGATTTTTGACATGAAATCCTAAATCTGGAAGTTTCTCAACTTTGAATGTAGAATTGTTATGGATGACAAACCATGACTAAAATGCCTTCGTAATTGAAGATCGGTTGAGATTTGACAAAGTTATGGCACTTTGAAGTCTGGAAAGGGCGTTTTTAGGGACTTCACTTGTCAACATCTTGCCATGATTTTTGACATGAAATCCTAAATCTGGAAGTTTCTCAACTTTGAATGTAGAATTGTTATGGATGACAAACCATGACTAAAATGCCTTCGGAATTGAAGATCGGTTGAGATTTGGCAAAGTTATGGCACTTTGAAGTCTGGAAAGGTCGTTTTTAGGGACTTCGCCAACATCTTCTCATGATTTTTGACATGAAATCCTAAATCTGGAACTTTCTCAACTTTGAATGTAGTATTGTTTAAGATGACAAACTATGACTAAAATGCCTTCGGAATTGAAGATCGGTTGAGATTTGACAAAGTTATGGCACTTTGAAGTCTGGAAAGGTCGTTTTTAGGGACTTCACTTGCCAACATCTTGTCATGATTTTTGACATGAAATCCTAAATCTGGAAATTTCTCAACTTTGAATGTAGAATTGTTATGGATGACAAACCATGACTAAAATGCCTTCGTAATTGAAGATCGGTTGAGATTTGACAAAGTTATGGCACTTTGAAGTCTGGAAAGGGCGTTTTTAGGGACTTCACTTGTCAACATCTTGCCATGATTTTTGACATGAAATCCTTAATCTGGAACTTTCTCAACTTTGAATGTAGTATTGTTTAAGATGACAAACCATGACTAAAATGCCTTCGGAATTGAAGATCGGTTGAGATTTGACAAAGTTATGTCACTTTGAAGTCTGGAAAGGGCGTTTTTAGGGACTTCACTTGTCAACATCTTGCCATGATTTTTGACATGAATTCCTAAATCTGGAACTTTCTCAACTTTGAATGTAGTATTGTTTAAGATGACAAACTATGACTAAAATGCCTTCGGAATTGAAGATCGGTTGAGATTTGACAAAGTTATGGCACTTTGAAGTCTGGAAAGGTCGTTTTTAGGGACTTCACTTGTCAACATCTTGTCATGATTTTTGACATGAAATCCTAAATCTGGAAGTTTCTCAACTTTGAATGTAGAATTGTTATGAATGACAAACCATGACTAAAATGCCTTCGGAATTGAAGATCGGTTGAGATTTGGCAAAGTTATGGCACTTTGAAGTCTGGAAAGGTCGTTTTTAGGGACTTCACTTGCCAACATCTTCTCATGATTTTTGACATGAAATCCTAAATTTGGAAGTTTCTCAACTTTGAATGTAGTATTGTTTAAGATGACAAACTATGACTAAAATGCCTTCGGAATTGAAGATCGGTTGAGATTTGGCAAAGTTATGGCAATTTGAAGTCTGGAAAGGTCGTTTTTAGGGACTTCACTTGCCAACATCTTCTCATGATTTTTGACATGAAATCCTTAATCTGGAACTTTCTCAACTTTGAATGTAGAATTGTTATGGATGACAAACCATGTCTAAAATGCCTTCGGAATTGAAGATCGGTTGAGATTTGGCAAAGTTATGGCACTTTGAAGTCTGGAAAGGTCGTTTTTAGGGACTTCACTTGCCAACATCTTCTCATGATTTTTGACATGAAATCCTAAATCTGGAAGTTTCTCAACTTTGAATGTAGAATTGTTATGGATGACAAACCATGACTAAAATGCCTTCGGAATTGAAGATCGGTTGAGATTTGGCAAAGTTATGGCACTTTGAAGTCTGGGAAGGTCGTTTTTAGGGACTTCACTTGCCAACATCTTGTCATGATTTTTGACATGAAATCCTAAATCTGGAAGTTTCTCAACTTTGAATGTAGAATTGTTATGGATGACAAACCATGACTAAAATGCCTTCGTAATTGAAGATCGGTTGAGATTTGACAAAGTTATGGCACTTTGAAGTCTGGAAAGGGCGTTTTTAGGGACTTCACTTGTCAACATCTTGCCATGATTTTTGACATGAAATCCTTAATCTGGAACTTTCTCAACTTTGAATGTAGTATTGTTTAAGATGACAAACTATGACTAAAATGCCTTCGGAATTGAAATCGCTTGAGATTTGACAAAGCTATGGCACTTTGAAGTCTGGAAAGGTCGTTTTTAGGGACTTCACTTGCCAACATCTTCTCATGATTTTTGACATGAAATCCTAAATCTGGAAGTTTCTCAACTTTGAATGTAGAATTGTTATGGATGACAAACCATGACTAAAATGCCTTCGGAATTGAAGATCGGTTGAGATTTGGCAAAGTTATGGCACTTTGAAGTCTGGAAAGGTCGTTTTTAGGGACTTCACTTGCCAACATCTTCTCATGATTTTTGACATGAAATCCTAAATCTGGAAGTTTCTCAACTTTGAATGTAGAATTGTTATGGATGACAAACCATGACTAAAATGCCTTCGGAATTGAAGATCGGTTGAGATTTGACAAAGTTATGGCACTTTGAAGTCTGGAAAGGTCGTTTTTAGGGACTTCACTTGTCAACATCTTGTCATGATTTTTGACATGAAATCCTAAATCTGGAAGTTTCTCAACTTTGAATGTAGAATTGTTATGGATGACAAACCATGACTAAAATGCCTTCGGAATTGAAGATCGGTTGAGATTTGGCAAAGTTATGGCACTTTGAAGTCTGGAAAGGTCGTTTTTAGGGACTTCACTTGCCAACATCTTCTCATGATTTTTGACATGAAATCCTAAATCTGAAACTTTCTCAACTTTGAATGTAGTATTGTTTAAGATGACAAACTATGACTAAAATGCCTTCGGAATTGAAGATCGGTTGAGATTTGACAAAGTTATGGCACTTTGAAGTCTGGAAAGGTCGTTTTTAGGGACTTCACTTGTCAACATCTTGTCATGATTTTTGACATGAAATCCTAAATCTGGAAGTTTCTCAACTTTGAATGTAGAATTGTTATGGATGACAAACCATCACTAAAATGCCTTTGGAATTGAAGATCGGTTGAGATTTGGCAAAGTTATGGCACTTTGAAGTCTGGAAAGGTCGTTTTTAGGGACTTCACTTGCCAACATCTTCTCATGATTTTTGACATGAAATCCTTAATCTGGAACTTTCTCAACTTTGAATGTAGAATTGTTATGGATGACAAACCATGACTAAAATGCCTTCGGAATTGAAGATCGGTTGAGATTTGACAAAGTTATGGCACTTTGAAGTCTGGAAAGGTCGTTTTTAGGGACTTCACTTGCCAACATCTTCTCATGATTTTTGACATGAAATCCTAAATCTGGAAATTTCTCAACTTTGAATGTAGAATTGTTATGGATGACAAACCATGACTAAAATGCCTTCGGAATTGAAGATCGGTTGAGATTTGACAAAGTTATGGCACTTTGAAGTCTGGAAAGGGCGTTTTTAGGGACTTCACTTGTCAACATCTTGCCATGATTTTTGACATGAAATCCTTAATCTGGAACTTTCTCAACTTTGAATGTAGTATTGTTTAAGATGACAAACTATGACTAAAATGCCTTCGGAATTGAAGATCGGTTGAGATTTGACAAAGTTATGGCACTTTGAAGTCTGGGAAGGTCGTTTTTAGGGACTTCACTTGCCAACATCTTGTCATGATTTTTGACATGAAATCCTAAATCTGGAAATTTCTCAACTTTGAATGTAGAATTGTTATGGATGACAAACCATGACTAAAATGCCTTCGGTATTGAAGATCGGTTGAGATTTGGCAAAGTTATGGCACTTTGAAGTCTGGGAAGGTCGTTTTTAGGGACTTCACTTGCCAACATCTTGTCATGATTTTTGACATGAAATCCTAAATCTGGAAGTTTCTCAACTTTGAATGTAGAATTGTTATGGATGACAAACCATGACTAAAATGCCTTCGTAATTGAAGATCGGTTGAGATTTGACAAAGTTATGGCACTTTGAAGTCTGGAAAGGGCGTTTTTAGGGACTTCACTTGTCAACATCTTGCCATGATTTTTGACATGAAATCCTAAATCTGGAAGTTTCTCAACTTTGAATGTAGAATTGTTATAAATGACAGACTATGACTAAAATGCCTTCGGAATTGAAATCGGTTGAGATTTGACAAAGTTATGGCACTTTGAAGTCTGGAAAGGTCGTTTTTAGGGACTTCACTTGTCAACATCTTCTCATGATTTTTGACATGAAATCCTAAATCTGGAAGTTTCTCAACTTTGAATGTAGAATTGTTATGTATGACAAACCATCACTAAAATGCCTTTGGAATTGAAGATCGGTTGAGATTTGGCAAAGTTATGGCACTTTGAAGTCTGGAAAGGTCGTTTTTATTGACTTCACTTGCCAACATCTTCTCATGATTTTTGACATGAAATCCTTAATCTGGAACTTTCTCAACTTTGAATGTAGAATTGTTATGGATGACAAACCATGACTAAAATGCCTTCGGAATTGAAGATCGGTTGAGATTTGGCAAAGTTATGGCACTTTGAAGTCTGGAAAGGTCGTTTTTAGGGACTTCACTTGCCAACATCTTCTCATGATTTTTGACATGAAATCCTAAATCTGGAAATTTCTCAACTTTGAATGTAGAATTGTTATGGATGACAAACCATGACTAAAATGCCTTCGGAATTGAAGATCGGTTGAGATTTGACAAAGTTATGGCACTTTGAAGTCTGGAAAGGGCGTTTTTAGGGACTTCACTTGTCAACATCTTGCCATGATTTTTGACATGAAATCCTTAATCTGGAACTTTCTCAACTTTGAATGTAGTATTGTTTAAGATGACAAACTATGACTAAAATGCCTTCGGAATTGAAGATCGGTTGAGATTTGACAAAGTTATGGCACTTTGAAGTCTGGGAAGGTCGTTTTTAGGGACTTCACTTGCCAACATCTTGTCATGATTTTTGACATGAAATCCTAAATCTGGAAATTTCTCAACTTTGAATGTAGAATTGTTATGGATGACAAACCATGACTAAAATGCCTTCGGTATTGAAGATCGGTTGAGATTTGGCAAAGTTATGGCACTTTGAAGTCTGGGAAGGTCGTTTTTAGGGACTTCACTTGCCAACATCTTGTCATGATTTTTGACATGAAATCCTAAATCTGGAAGTTTCTCAACTTTGAATGTAGAATTGTTATGGATGACAAACCATGACTAAAATGCCTTCGTAATTGAAGATCGGTTGAGATTTGACAAAGTTATGGCACTTTGAAGTCTGGAAAGGGCGTTTTTAGGGACTTCACTTGTCAACATCTTGCCATGATTTTTGACATGAAATCCTTAATCTGGAACTTTCTCAACTTTGAATGTAGTATTGTTTAAGATGACAAACTATGACTAAAATGCCTTCGGAATTGAAATCGGTTGAGATTTGACAAAGTTATGGCACTTTGAAGTCTGGAAAGGTCGTTTTTAGGGACTTCACTTGTCAACATCTTGTCATGATTTTTGACATGAAATCCTAAATCTGGAAGTTTCTCAACTTTGAATGTAGAATTGTTATAAATGACAGACCATGACCAAAATGACCTCAGAATTGAATATCGGTTGAGATTTGACAAAGTTATGGCACTTTGAAATCTGGAAAGGTTTTTAGGGACTTCACTTGTCACTATCTTGTCATGATTTTTGACATGAAATCCTAAATCTGGAAGTTTCTCAACTTTGAATGTAGTATTGTTAAAGATGACAAACCATGACTAAAATGCCTTCGGAATTGAAGATCGGTTGAGATTTGACAAAGTTATGGCACTTTGAAGTCTGGAAAGGTCGTTTTTAGGGACTTCACTTGCCAACATCTTTTCATGATTTTTGACATGAAATCCTAAATCTGGAAATTTCTCAACTTTGAATGTAGAATTGTTATAGATGACAGACCATGACCAAAATGAACTCAGAATTGAAGATCGGTTGAGATTTGGCAAAGTTATGGCACTTTGAAGTCTGGGAAGGTCGTTTTTAGGGACTTCACTCGTCAACATCTTGTCATGATTTTTGACATGAATTCCTAAATCTGGAACTTTCTCAACTTTGAATGTAGTATTGTTTAAGATGACAGACCATGACCAAGTCTGGAAAGGTTAGTGATTCCTATCATGGAAACTTAACTGCAGCAATAGATGAAAGTAAACGGCATTTGATTTCAATTTTTAGCAACAGCTTTTGCTAATATATTTTTGCTCGTATTTGCGCATAAATTCGTAATAATTATTTGCGGCTTGCCATATCTATGTTAATCATTATATATATATGTATATATATATATAAATGTATATGGGGTATACAATTTTAAACGTACATATCAATTATCATATATCGTATCGTATCTTAATGTTGCAAGTATTGTATTGTACGGATGGGCAAATGGATCCCCTATCACTTAGCTACCGAAAACAAAGTACTTAAAACATAGAAATGCTCAAAACGATGACATTAAATGAGGGAAGCCCGCTAAAACAATAACGTAACGTAACGGCATTTTACAAATGTCGCCAAAGAGTCTATCTCTTCTTACATCAGTGTGTGTGTGTGGTGTGTTGGTGTGTGTGTGTCTGTGTGTGTTTATGTGGGAGAGTGTTTGTTGGGAGTTGTAATGAACTAGTTATTGCAACTGATTCTATTAAGTAGCTGGCAATTAAATATTTGTTATCAATTTGAATAGTTTAAACGGAAAATCAACATGTATATGTGTTTATATGAATTGGTTCTAGGGAACTGGTTCTTTTTGTATTAGCTGCCAATTTGGAAGAATTTGTATTTGATTTTTTCAAAATATATATATATGCATTTATGGATTACTTTACTGTTTCTATTGAATTGGTTCCTTTTGCCAACTTATATATAGCAATAAATTAACAGTTTAAAAGTAACTAATTATCGAAGATACTCTAATTAAAATCCGTTAAAATGCATTTAAAGTAACTAAACTATAAACGAGAAATCTTAAGCGTGTGTTTTCATTTGAATTGATTTAAGTTTTAAGTGTAGTAGTCTAAATTGAAATTAACTTAAAGCACAATTGACGAACACGCTTAAGAAATCATACATAAAGAACTAGTTCGCCAGCAACTACTCCAAACTGTGAGTACACTCTCCCACTGCATCGCATCCTCTCTCTTAAAAGCAAAACATGAACTTGAACTGTTGAAATGCGTATGTGGCTAGTTGAGCTTAAGAACTAAAGGCGAGTGCGTAGATCTCTCTCCTCTCACTGCTGCGCATGTTGCTGCTGCTGCTGCGGCTGCAACTGTTGCTGCGGTGGCGGTGGTTGCTGCTGTGGCGGTGGCGGCGGCGGCAGTGTCACTGTTGGCGGCGGCGGCAGCGGTGCACCACGCATATGCTGCATGTGCGCCTGTGGCGCCATATGCTGGAACATGTTGCAATGTTGCTGCTGCTGCAAGTGCAGTTGCTGCTGCTGTTGCTGCTGGTGTGCATTGAAGTGATGCTGTTGCTGCTGCTGCTGCGCGGGATTGACATCGGGTGGCGTGTGCAGTATTATCTCCGGCTCCAGATTCAATGCCATATCCTGCTCCTCCTGCACGCTACGCAACGAGGCCAGCGCCGCCGCCTGAGCGGCAGCTACCGCCGAAGCGGAACTGGTTGCTGCCGCCGCTGCGGCCGCCGCTGTCAGGCTGCTCACATCCTGGCCGTACTCCTGCTTGATGCCGTTCGGTGGCGCCGCATACAGTGTGCCCAGATTCTGATGCAGTATGGGATGGCAGAGTTGCGGCATCAGCGTGACGCCGGCAATGGGCAGCGCGGGGTGTGCAAAGCTGGGCGGCGGATACAGCTGCTGCAGCTTATTCAGCTGCTGCAGATGCGTGGGCGTGGCATGACCGGGTGGCGTATGCATGGCCGCATTGCCCGCCGCCGCCGCTGCCGTCAGTTGCGTCAACGTCGCAGACGTTGAACTTGGCACATGGGACATGTTGCGACGACGCTGGTGCAGCTGCTGCTGCTGATGCGCCGCCGCTGCTGCTGCTGCGGCAAGTTGATGCTGCTGCTGTTGCTGCTGCAGATGTGAATTGGCTGGCTGTTGTTGTTGTTGCTGCTGCTGCTGCTGTTGTTGCTGATGCTGCTGTTGTTGCTGCTGTGTCAGCGGCGTCGATATAATCACCTCAGGCTCAACAGGCACTGGCGGCAATATTGACGCAAACTCGTGCGGCAATTGCGTGGGATCCGTCAGCAGCAGACCCTTCTTGCGCTCCTTGCGTATCTTATCACGTAGCTTCTCCAGCTGCCTAAACGCCTCGTTCGCCCGTCGCGCCTTCTTGCGATCCCGATCACGTTCCTGTTCCAGCCGGCGATATTCGGGATTCATGCGTTTGATGCGCTTCCTCTCGCGATCCCGCTCGCGTTGTATCATTTTCTGGCGCAACTCCTCCTCGGGCGTCAACTGAAAGTTGATAGAGAAAAGCAGAAGGGGGAAAACTTATTAAAGCACAATGTGTCAGACACTAACAATTGGGTTTAATTGTTATATCCTCAGTATTCAAAAGGTCGAGCAGTCGTGTTTCGAGTATAAACCAATAACTAAAGTAAACCCCAAAACCCAGGTCCAAAAGAGTTTGATTTAAAAAATAGCTTTGACTTTGTCCATGTCTGTCTTTGTGTGTGTGTGCGTGTCAGTGTGTGTGTGTGTGTGTGTGTGTGTTTTATATAGATTTAGAAATATATATATTGGAAAAATGCTACGTTAGCACGTCGTGCCTTCTTGCGAAATCTATCGCGCTCGCGCTCCATTCGCCGATATTCGGGATTCAGGCGTTTGATGCGCTTTCGCTCTCGATCTCGCTCGCGCATGATGAACTTGTGGCGCGCCTCCTCCTCGGGTGTCATCAGCTGCAAGTAGAGATGAGAAGCGTTTTGGTTTTTTTTTTTCGGTACAGAGCAGTCGTTGAGCAGGCAATGAGAAAAATACCACAACTAAAGAACAGCTTGATAAAAGCTCTCTGCGCGAAGTTCAAAAGAACAGAATAATGGGCGGGGTTTTTGGCAAGGAGTACATCTGCAGTTGAGCATGTTTATATCTAACAGTATTAGGCCATTAAACATATACATGTCCCAAAGCAGACACTTAAAAACTGTTGCTACATCATTGTGATATATATATAATTTGAAGTGTGTGTTTTATGTACTAATTTCGAATTTTGTCACGTCTTGAAACATTTCACAGGCTCTTAACGCTGCCCTCCGGCTGGCGCATTCAGTTTGGCAACAATGTCAACTTTATATTCGAAACGGACGATGTGCGTCACGCCTCCCCAGCTACCATATCCCGCATGGGCATTGTCAACATGAGGTAAGTAATTTAATCAGCTAATTTATATTAACTGTTTAAAATATATATATATTCTTTTTAGCTACGACTATTATCCCTTGCAAGAAATGTTGAAACATGAGCTGGAAAAGGAACCATATGGCGATCTACTCCATAGCTATATTGATGGAAACTTCAAGACTGCTGTCGAGTGGCTGGAAAGTGAACATTTGTTGAGGTAGGCATAAGAAAATCTAATAATTAATAATAATAACAAATTGGATTATGTGACCCATGAGTATACTGATTGCTAGAATCATGGATAATCACTTGATCCCATCACATCTATCAAGCCCTTCTAATGCACTTTCCCTCCCTTTACAGTCAAATGCCCGGAATAAGTCGTGTGAGTTTGCTGCGCTCTCTGCTGCTGCAGCTGCACAATAGCCAGACGATCGAGGAGTATGGAGCAGCCACATTGCGTGCCCTGCTCGGCTATATGCCCAGCGAGCGACAGCGGGAGTTTGCCCAACTGGTTCTCCAGCGGGCGAATCTCTATGTGGCACAACCGAATCATGCCGAGCTCAGCTACTTTGAGCCGCAGCGCAGCGCACTGGAGCAGTATGCAGCGGGCGTGATTGAAACACCCGAGCGGGATAGTCAACTCATAGTGACAGCTTATGTCAAGTCATATTTGAACATAATCAACTCGTTGCTGCAGCTGCCCGCTAATCGGGCGACGCCTTTTATGCTCGTCGGACCTAGTGGAGCGGGCAAGACGCTGCTGCTGGAGCAGGCGCTGCTGGAGCACTCTGGTTATCAGCTGGCCAGCATCAATTGCTCCACGCAGCTGACAGCTGGCTATGTGCTGCACACGCTGCGGACGCACTGCGTCACGGTGAGCGGCGTGCGTGGCCGGGAATATAAACCCAAGCAATCCCGCCTGGTGCTTTTTATGAAGAATTTGGATCTGTGCCAGCTGGACGATTGGGGTGCCTGTGAGATTGTCGAGCTGCTGCTGCAGCTGGTGCAACGCGGCGGCTTTTACGCGGACAATCTGGAATGGATTGGCGTTAGTGGGCTGCAAATCTGTGCGTCCATTAGCGGAAATGTACAGAAAATTGCCCCACGCTTTTTGGCCATCAATCAATACGTGCGCGTCGCCCGACCCACCGCCGCCGACATGCTGGCCATCGTCCAGTGTCGCCTCGAGCCGCTGCTGCACTCGCATTTCCGAATAACGGGCAGTGGCAGCAGCAGCAGCGGCAGTGGCAGCGGTTCCATCAATTTGCAGCATGTTAGCGAGTGTCTAATGGAGTGCTTCGAGAAGGTAACGAATTGGTCGTTTGTGTGCCGCGTTTCGCTTTCCCTTTGACGTTTCATTTTGATACCCTTGCAGAGGGTTGTTGACAAATATGTGTAACGTATGGAAGCAGATGGCTTTAAAACCGTTAAGTACCTATATTCTTGGCAAGTCTATAGAGTCCGTCCATGTCCGTTTGAGTTTTTCTTTTATTATTGAAGCTATCTTGTTGGAACTTGGCCTAATATTATAATGTTGCTACAGAATGTTTATATGTAAGAGTTGGACGAATCAGGGCACTATATCATATAGCTGCCATAGGAACAATCGGTCATAAGATTAGTTCTACTATGAACAACTTTTGCGTTTTATAAGATATCTTTACCAAACTCACTAATTACAAGCTGTATTATGCTCCATTAAATGAAAAACATCAATATCGGACTACTATATCATATAGCTCCCATAGGAACTATCTGACGAAAATATAGTACTTGTATAGAAAACTGTTTTCATCTTAAACAAACTCGCCAAATATGTCAATTATATACCCAAAAAGGTTGTCAAAAATCAGCAACATCGGTCTACTATATAATATAGCTCCCATAGGTACAATAATTTGAGATATATCTTACTTCTACTACAATTCTGCAAGGGTATTTAGTCTTCTTTCCTCAAAACTAACAGTTCTTTCTTGTTTCTATACCTTTTAGCTGCAGGCAGCTTTTACAGCCTCAACGGGTCAGCAGCAGCATCAGCAGCAGCAGTTGCATTATCAGTTTAGCCCCAAGTGCATTATGAAACTGTTGCAGAGTCTCGTTTACTATCCGTCCAGTGACTTCAATGAGGTAAGTGGCTTAGTTGGATTCTAATGGAATTGTCGATTGAACTTTTTGCACTCCATTTGCAGGCATTGTATTGCGAGCTGCTGGGCATGTTTAGAGATCGATTGGCCAGCGAGGAGCATGTGCAGCAATTTGAGGCGATTCTAAAGCAAACAATGCGCAAATACTTTGGCAAGGAGAAAGTGTACTTTGTGCCCAAGTCGCCTAAGTCAAAGGGACAACTGCAAGGACTCGCCCATGATGAGTGGCTGGAGGAGGTGCAGAGGCAAATTACAATATGCAGTAAGTAGTCTTCTTAAATTTGGGATATACTACAATAATTTGGGACATATCTTGAAATCTAAAAGCTTTTTCTATCGATAATCTAAAATAACCCAAGAATATCCTTTAATATGTTAATACCATCTATTTCTGCCGTCCAGTCTATTCATATGGTTTTTTTTTTATCACACGCATCGAAGTTGAAGTTGTACATTGCTCCAGAACTACAAATGAGTATATATCCCTTATATGGACTTGTTTCAAGATACGAGGAGTTGTGAGAAAAAAGCAGTTGGATAGATAAAAAACAAATATGAATCGGGATAACTACACTGGGCCTTGGCGTCTGTTTGCGAAATCGATCCCGCTCCCGTTCCATTTGCCGATACTCGGGATTCATGCGTTTGATGCGCTTTCGCTCCCGATCCCGTTCCCGCATGATGAACTTTTGGCGAGCCTCCTCTTCGGGGGTCATCCACTGCAAGTACATAGAGAACGGGTAGAAAATAACAGAAAACGTACCAGAAATGTACAAAGTGAAAGATGAAGAAATGTGTTTTTCTAAAATAAAGTATTATATTTTGTTGGGAGACAACTTCAATGACGATGCGCGAAGATCTCGTTTGACATATAATGATTAGTGTTTAGTTGCTTTTAGATATACATGAAGTTTAAAAGTGATTCTGATTAAAGACAGGCGTATCTGACTACATTTTAAGATACCCCCAATATATATAAAACTAACTAGTGTTTAAATTTCCTACCCAACAGATGCCGAGAGCTATAGCATCACATCGCCCATTACAGAGGAGCTGCTGCAGCATACAGCAAAGGTAGCCCGCATCCTCTCCAGAAACGATGCACATTTGCTCATCCTGGCGGAGGCTGGTGACCGCCACTTGGATGCCATCTATGCGGCTGCCACACTGCAGCAGGCCAAAGTGCTGAGTCTGCAGGGCAGCGCCGGCTATGCTCTGTCCGATTTCTACAACGATCTGAAGCTGGCCATGCAGACGGCGGCGCTGGAGCAGCAGATGAGCTATCTGCTCATCGAACACTGCTGGCTCAGCTATGTGCCGGACATACTAAAGCCCATTGAGGCACTGCTCGAAGGCAGCGAGATTCTAGAGCTATTTGGCGATGATCTGGAAACGGTGGCCAGCACGCTGAAGCAAGCTGCTCAGCTGGAGGGCTATCAGGAATCACTGGGCGCCTACTTTATGAAGCGTAAGTTGGCGGAAAGATAGAATTGAAATCTTATATAATACAAAATGAATCCTTACAGGCGCTCGCGAACACCTACATTTGATTTTAGTGCTGGATCCGGCAAGTCCACAGCTGGCGGATTATTTCAATAGCTGCCCGGCGCTGCATCGACAGATGGATATGCTCTATGTGCGTCCGGAGTCTCGTGAAACGTTGGCCATGCTGCCCAAGCAGTACATAGAGCTGCTCAATGAGGCGGCCGTTGGAGGGGGGCGTGGCAAGGTACCCGTTTGCAGCCACTTTGCGGATGTTGCCGAGGAGCTGCCCCCGGAGCAACCTTCGCATCGCTACTATCAACTGATTGGCAGTTATTTTCATCTGTACAGCAATGCGGCAATGGAGATTGATCAGCGTCTGGGCAAGCTGCAGTTGGGCGTGGACAAACTGGCCACTGCCCATGCGCTGGTGGACACCCTAAAGTCGAATGCCTCGGCACAGGAGCAGGCGCTGGGCGAGAAGCGGCAGCTGGCGAATGATGCGCTGCAAATGATCTCCGCCACAATGCACAATGCGAATGAGCAAAAGTCGAGTATGCTGGAACTGAAGCAGCAGACGCAGCAGAGCAGCGAGCAGCTGAAGCTGCGACAGCGCGAGATTCAGCAGGAGTTGGCCGAAGTGGAGCCCATACTGGCGGAGGCTAGCAATGCAGTGGGTCAAATCAAATCCGAGGCGCTGTCCGAGATACGTTCGCTGCGTGCGCCGCCGGAGGCAGTGCGGGATATTTTGGAGGGAGTACTACGGCTGATGGGCATAAGGGACACCTCGTGGAACAGCATGAAAACGTTTCTGGCCAAGCGTGGCGTCAAGGAGGACATACGCTCCCTGGACCCGGCGCACATTAGCCCGGATAACTGCCAGGCCGTCGAGCGTTTGCTGAAGGCCAAAGGCGATTCATATGAATCGAAGAATGCCAAACGCGCCTCTGCTGCAGCTGCTCCACTGGCTGCCTGGGTGCAGGCCAGCGTGCGCTATGCTCGCGTCATCCAGAGCATCAAGCCGCTGGAGCGGGAGCAGAATGAACTGCAGCGCAATCTCAATACAGCCGAGGATGAGATGCAGCAGCTGGCCAGCGGACTGGATGATGTGGACAAGCGTGTCCAACAGTTGTCGGCCAAGCTGCAGACCTACACCCAGGAGGCGGCTGTGCTGGAGCTGAAGCTACAGGAAGCGGGCGCCACGCTCCAAGCTGCCGAACTTCTGGTGGGCAAACTAAGTGCGGAGTATGCCACCTGGAGCCAACAGCTGACGGAACTGAAGCGAGCACATAAAACTCTTGATGTTAAAACTCTGCTGCTGGCCATGGCCATCAACTACTATGCGGGCTGGGGCGTGGAACAGCGTGGGTGAGAAGCTTCAAAGTATATTAGTCTTGATTCTTATATTAATCTATTCTCTATCCCCCCCTTAATAGCTCTTCAATCAAACGCCTCTGCGCGGAATTTCAACTGCCCGAAATCGGCTACGATCTGCGCCAGACTCTGGTCACTGAACAGCAGCAGATTATCTGGGAGAGTCAAGGATTAGCGCGTGATGCGCAGATTATTGAGAGTGCTGCGCTGCTGCGGGAGATGCTATCGCTGCCCTATGGCAGTTGTCCCATCGCACTGCTGCTCGATCCCACACAGACGGCGGCACAGTGGCTGTCAGCACACTTGAGGACCACTGGACGCGCCAGTGAGCTGACATCGCAGGGCAACGAGCGTTTGGGATACCAGCTGGAGTTGGCTGTGCGCTTTGGCAAAACGCTGCTGGTGCAGGACTGCGAGCAACTGCGTCCGCCGCTGCTGGAGCTGCTGCAGGGTCACATTTATATGCGGTTCAACAAACGCCAACTGGCGGTGGGCAGTAAATTAGTTGATCTGCATGAGGACTTTCAACTGGTGCTCATTAGCAAATCCCATCGCTCGCAGCTGCTGCCGATGGAGCAGCGTGGCAGGGTGAATCTGCTGCGTTTTACAGTGACCGCAACGGGGCTGGCGGATCAGCTAATGTCCAAGGCGATTGTCTTGAAGAATGCCAAGCTGGAGGAGCAGCGCATTGAGCTGCTCCAGCGCGAGGGTGAGCTGCTCAAGCAACGCATGGCTCTGCAGGATAAACTGCTGGAGCAGCTATCGAAAGCCGAGGGCGACATCCTGCGCAATGAGCCGCTCCTGGCCAGCCTCAACGAGGTGAAGCTGAGCAGCGCTCAGATTGATGCAGCCCTGGAGCAGAGTGGTCGGGTCAAGCAGACGCTGCTCTCGGAATTCGCTGGCTTACGGGAATTGTGTGTACGTGCCGCCGACTTTTATGCAGGACTGACGCAGGGTTACGAGCTGTCCGCTCTGGTCTACATTGAGCTGTTTTTGGGCGCCTTGCGTGGCCAGGAGACGCAGCAGCAGCTGCTCTATGAGCGTCTGGTGCGCAGCGTTTTCTTGCACCTGGCACGTGCCATCCAGCGGGAGAGTCAATTGACGCTGGCACTCTGGGTTTGCCGCCAGGCTTTTGGCGCCGCTATTGGCATTAAGGAATGGGAGCTGTTTGTCAGCAACTTTATGGGCAGCGCCGATGGCAGCAGCCAGCTGGGCGGACTCCCCGACTGCATGAGTCGCGAGGCGCAGCTGAAGTTGGCGCTGCTGCTGCAACAGCTGCCGGATTTGAGGGGGCAACTGCAGCTGGACAAGGATTATGTGTGGCGCGGATTCATCGAACAGCAAACGGACGATGTGCTGCGTAAGTAAAAGTGGCAATTAATAAAATGAACTCTTTATATATTATAAATCCGCATTTCTCCACTTCTTACAGCCAACATCAAGATGCCCTTTCAGCGCGTGCTGCTGGCCCAAATCTTTCGACCCGACTTGCTGTTGTTGCAACTGCGTGCGGCAAGCGGCCAATTGCTGGGCCTAGCGCCAGAGGCTGCCACACAGCCGACGGTGCAGCAGCTGCTGGAGCAGAGCAGCTGCGAGCGACCCATTCTAATGATCAGTCAGCCAGAGCTGGATCCGGCCACGGAACTGAAAGGCGTGGCCCTAAAGAAATGGGGCATCGATAAATATGTGGAGTTGGCCATTGGACGTGGCAGTGAACAGCGCGCCCTGTCGGCGATGCGACAGGCGGCGACTCAGGGTCAGTGGCTGTGCGTGAAGAATGTGCATCTGGTGCCGGAGTGGCTGCAGCAAATGGAACGTGAACTGGGTGAGCTGAAGAAGTCCCCCGACTTTCGCCTGTGGCTGCTCTGCGAGTCCACAAAAGGCTTCAGCGAGGCGGCCATCTACAAGTGCCTCAAAGTGCGCTACGAGCAGCCGCGTGGACTCAAGCAGCAGCTGCAGCGCATGCTGCAAAACTACGCCGGACTCGAACCGGAAGTGGCCACCAAGCAATCAGCCAAGTGTTTGAAAATGCGACTGGTGCTGTTTCTGCTCCAAGCTGTGCTGCAGCAGCGGCGTCAATATATACCCCAAGGTTGGTCCAAGTACTACGAGTTCGGGGAGGCGGATTTGAAAGCGGCGCTGGGCGTGCTCAGCTGGCTGGATGCACAGCTGGCGGGTGGCCGCTGCGATTGGAAACTGCTGCAGCATCTGTGTGAAGCAGTCGCCTATGGCGGCAGATTAAACAATCCCAGGGATTTGGATATCTTGCGCAGCTACCTGGCACAATTCTGCTGTGCCGATGTGCTCAGCAATCGCTGGCAACCGTTGGGCTTAAGCAGCACGCTGCCCACCAGCTCACAGCTGCAGGATTACTATGCGGCGGTGGATAAGCTGCCGGAGCAGGATGATCCCCGTCTATACGGACTCGCTAGCCAGGCGCAGCAGCAGCGTGAAATGGAGCAGGCTCGCTTGGTCATCAAGGAGCTGCGTGCTGTGCATTATGGAGGCACTGCAGCATTGGATGAAGTAGCTGCTCCCAATTCCAGACAGCGTGTGGAGCAGCAAATTAAACCTCTGCTCAGTTTGTGGCGCAAGTTGGCCACATCCTGCAGCATTACCCAGACTGACAAGGAGGTAGGCGCTGCCACGCCCACACCCTGGACGCTCTTCGTCCTTGCAGAGCTGCAGCTGGGCGCTCAACTCTACAGAGCAGTGCATCAGCTGCTCTCCCAGCTGCACAACTGGCTCAAGGAGACGACGACTGCAGCGAATGCTCCTGCGGATGTGGATGCCAGCACAATGCAGGCGCTGGCCGAACAGCAGGTGAGTGCGGGGAGAGAGAGAGTGGGTGGTGGGTGGCAGTGAAAGATGGTACAGTGATCGCTCGCTAATTAGAACGTTTGTTTTTTATTGACTATTTTGATTAGCTGTGAATACGTTAAATCAAAAATACTTGGGTTTATTTTCTTCGATATCACTTTTAAAAGTTTTATTTAGGTTTTGGTTTTGATCGACCTTTCTGTAAAAATGTCCTTATACCAAAATTCAGAAATTTCAAATATATATATTTTTTTTTTAGAAATATAATCACATAAAATTTCTAAAAAAAAATTTGAATGTGTTATGAAACTTTTTTTACTTGATTTTTTAAAACTGGGAATAAATAATTATTTATATGAATAATAACATTTTCCAGGATTTTAATCAATCTTAAATATAGTTAAGGATTCAAATTTCGGGACAGTTTTGATTTCCGAGCAATCACTGATTATTTCTTTACTCATACTAATTTCGAGATAATTTTTGAATTTATGTGAGATTACTGTTAATCCTTCCACACAGGTGCCTCACAGCTGGCTGAAACTGTGGCCGGGTCCGAGCAGCAACCATGCCGTCGATTATTTACGGGGATTAATGCTGCGGGCTCAGGCGGCTGAGGAGAGATTTAAGGAGCAGCTGTCGCTGGAATTTGGCTTGGAATTGAATCTCAAACATGTTTACAACTGTGAGAATCTTCTCGCCTGCCTAAAATTGCAGCAAGCGCGAAACTTCGGAGTCTCCACGCAGCGATTGCAACTAAAATGTTTGAGGAGCACAAATTTAAGTGATGTTAATCGGAATCCGAAAACCATTGTTTTAAAACTGGCGCCGTTAAAGGTAAGTCTTTTCCAAATGTTTAATAATTGAAATGCGGCGAATTTCTGTCTGTCTGTCTGTCTGTCTGTCAATCATTCGCTGTCTCTTTTCCTTGCGACTCTTTTGTCTCTTTTCCTTTGCCTGTCGCACTTTTTTTTTCTGTTGTTTTTTTTTGCTTACCTTTCCCATCTTGGCCATAAAATGGGTCTCCAGTTTGACGGCCTTTGCGTTTTAGCACTTGTTTGTATTAAATTTGTCGCTTTTATTTACAACATTTAGTTTGCATTTGATTTCGCTGCAGTTCTTTTTCCTTTTTCTTGCTTTTTTCACGCCGCTTCTTTTTGTTTATTTGATTGACATTCCGGCGCTCTGTTAACGCCAGTACCAGGGCTGCACAGCACTCTCTGTTATCTGTCACAAGTATTTTTCAAGTATTTAAAATTCATTTTTTTTTATGCACAACAAATTATACTTTAAACTGCTTTGTTGTTATATGTATTATATATTTTAATTATATTATTTAATGTAGACTATTATTATATAGTATTATTAGCACTATTTATTTTTTACCAATGTTGCTCCACACTTAAAAATATTTTAAAGTCTTAGCAGTGTGGAGCACCAGTTTCGTTAAGTGAGTGCATGTTTCGTCAAGTTTTTACATTCGTCAAGTGTTGCACAAACTCGCCGCGCTTGGTTGCTGCACAAACTTACCACCACTTTTCGGTTGCTGTCTAAATAAATGCACCTATATATATTAAAAACTGAACGACTATTAAATACCCTACAATTTATTTAAAACGCATGCAGCTCGATGGCGACACACAAATACCAACAGCAAGCGAATCAAGTGCATTCCACATTACATATAAAATCAAAGATGACGACGAAAAGATTGCAAATGACGATAAATTCCGAAAATTCGATCAATTCGCCAGCAATAGAAATCAATCCGACGAGAGAATCACCCTGCCACTATACAGCAGAGCCAGCAGAGATAAACTCATCTGCCACTTGGAACTGAATTTGGGTGGCGCCAACTCGGAGCAGGTTTTATTAGCGGGAACTGCGCTAATAGTCGATGATTTCTAAAGCATTTGAAATTCATCCCAAAAGAATGCATCAATCATGTAAACGTATATGCAACATCCAAAATAAATATACATGAACAAAAGCAGATCCATATACTCCATTTTGGAAACTACAAATTTGGAATTGAAAATGAAAATAATGGAAAATAAAATATCGACTGAAATGCTGCCTGCTTTATGATTTTTGAAAAGAAGAGTATCTAAATTACAATTTCTATCGATACTTTTTCAACTTAACTATCGACGATATCGAAAAATCAATACAAAACTAATATTGAAATCGATTCAATAGCTAATCGATATTTTGGAGATTTTTCGGAGTCTTGGAGTTTAATTATGTTAAGGAAATTAATAAATAAAATAAAAATTGTGATGAGGAAAAAACACAACTTATGGAAAATTGAAAAACTACAGTCCAACAAAAAATAAAAAAAAAATAATTTTAGATTTGAATTCTTTAAATATTATAAATTTTAAATTGTAAACTAATTTTTGGTCTATACAATAAAAAAGCAGCTCTTAATTAAAACTTCTGCCAGATTTGACATTTGTATTTAAGTATATTAAATTAGAATAAATAATTTAGAAAGTTTAAGATTATATTACCATACTTTCAATAGGTATTTGTTTATTATATATTTAAATAATTAATTTAGACAGCTTAGTTTACTTTTAGATTATATTACCATAATTTCAATATGTATTTGTTTATTATATATTTAAATAATTAATTTAGACAGCTTAGTTTACTTTTAGATTTTATTATCATAATTCTAATAGGTATTTATTTAATATATATTAAAATATTTAATTTTAACCATTTAATTCACTCTTAGATAATAATATAATAATTCTAATAAGTATTTATTTACATTTAACATTCCCAACTTTCATTTATATCTAGCTTAGACCCAAACTCATAAATGCTAAACTGTTTGGGTGGTAGGGAGTAGGGGAGGCGTGGCGGCAGGGAGGGTTTTAAGTTATTTTGGGCTTTGGCCAACATTTGCCTCGTCATAATCGTAACATTTTCAACTAATTACAGCAACAACAAAATCAGAGTGTCATAAATGTTTTTGGGGCACAGTTTTACATGCTTGGTTGCAAATAGTTGTCAGCTCCCCTCCCCCCTTCCCCGCCTAACAGGAAGTTGCTTAAGTTTAATTAAGTGGCATTATGTTCAATTAGGCAAAAGTTTCGAATATGCAAATTAACACAATTTGTGAGCCAAGTGCTCGAAAGGGGTAAGAGGCGTAAATCAGGAAGGGGCTAGGGGTAAAAGTGGGCGGGGCGGGGTGACAAACAGACAGTTTGTTTCTGTGGCAGACAAATTACTTTAGCGTACATTAGAAAAACACAAATCAAAGCTGCAAAACAAATGACAACAGCAGCAGCAGCAGCCCCCAAAAACAACAATGTGGGCGTGGCTATAATGTAAATAATTCTCTCAGCATTTAGTTTTGTGCATTTCGATAGGCAATAAATAAATTATATTATTCCAGCAAGGCAACCGGAAATTATAGCCACCATTTGGGGCAAGTTTTGCAAACAATTCACTCTCAAATTTTATTGAACATCACAAATGAGTTTTGAAAGTTTTGAATAGGAAAAATATTTGTGAGTTTTTATTATATTCAAATTAATTTATTAAATTTAGCTTGCATTTAATAACTAAAGTAAAAAAAATTGTTAATACATGATTTAAATCGTGAAATGATTTTATGTTTCGAATGATTTATTTACCATCGAGCTATTGTTGTTTATCGATGTTAACAAAGTATCGAATATGAACACAATCGATATTTTTTTTAAATAACGCAATACTTGGAATTAATCGACATTAATATATTTAAATTAAGATTCCTCATTTCTTGGCTGTGATTTAAAATTCAAACTGCTTAAAATCAAATTTATAATTTGAATAGGAATGAAGTCTTTCATTAAACCATTATTAAAATGGTTTCTAATTCAAACTTAAGTCAATAGAAAACTTTATTGCTTAACTTTAGCAATTAAATGTCTTGAGAATAATACATGTGTGTGTTGTATATATTTAATGAAGAGCATATAAAATAATTAAACACATTCCGATGAGCCCAAATCTAGGCTTAATTATGCAAGCTTCATCCCCCCTCCCTTGGGACTTTGACATTTGGTTGGCAACAACTTTGATGATTAAATTTGAGATGTCTAATTGGTATTTGATAGGCGTGGCATTTGTGTGCTTGTGTTTGTGTCCAATTTGGCAATGTGTGTCGACGTTTGATAAATGCATGGATGCGACAAATGGATATCCTTGTAATCCTTGGCCAGGCAACAAACATTGTACAGCTGCCTCTAATTGCAGTCGCCCCCCACTAAACTTCAATGTCAAGGATTACAAATTAATTAAAGTATAAAGCACATATGACATTTGCATATCCTGGCGACATTATCCTGCCTGGGTCACGTTTGCTCGCTGCTCCTTGCCATAATTGTAAGCCCACCAAATGTGATTAATCAGCGCACAGCTCTCTTCCACTTCACTAACCCCTTTGCCAGACTTCCCAGCCGATTTGAGAGCAGCATGTTCAAAGGTCATGACATTAACTCAACACAAACATTTCCATTCGCTGGCTTTCGGGCGGGTTGCTTCATTAATTGCTCAATTGAATCTGTGCATAAACCTGTTTTGGCCAAAGCAAACTCATTTGTTGCCAATGGCACAAATTAAACCAGCTTTGAGAGTAACTGTTTTTGTAGTGTCGCTACTCAAATGCAGGAAATCAAAACTTTTATTAAATTTGCAATTAAAAATGTCCTCCAAGACTTCAAACTCCCATAACTTTGTCAAAATTTGTCCGATTTTTAATTCCGATGACATTTTAGTCATGGTTTGTCATCTATATTAATCCTGCATTCAAAGTTGCAGGACTTAAATGTTTCGATTTTTCTGTCCCATTTCATGACAAAAAGTTATGACTTCTGCGGTTTCCATCCCTAGGAATGCCCTTCCCAGACTTCAAACTGCCACAACTTTGTCAATTCTGAACCGATTGACAATCCCGAGTCCATTTTGATCATAATTTGGCATATAGTTTAATTCTACATCTCAAGTTTATGAATTTTTGAAAAAATAAAATTTTGGATTTTTTTGGTGAAAAAAGCATAAGGGGGGACCCTTACGAATTTTGATTTTTCAAAAAATAGAATCTTGAATTTTTACGTTTAATTGATTGTGGGTGTCTCAATTAGTATAAATAACTATACGAAAAGTGATTTTATGGTAGTTCATTTTTCTGTCAAAAATCACGCCAAAAGTGACAAAAAATTGGCTTGTAAAGTGCCCAAACAACGAAAAGTTCCATATAAATGACCTGCCCAGACTTCAAACTGCCATAACTTTGTCAAATCTCAACCGATCTTTTATTCCAAAGGCATTTTAGTCATGGTTTGTCATCTTTAACAATACTACATTCAAAGTTGAGAAATTTCCCAATTTCGGATTTGATGTCAAAAATCATGACAAGATGTTGACAAGTGAAGTCCCTAAAAACGACCTTCCCAGACTTCAAACTCCCATAACTTTATTTAAACTCAACCGATCTTCAATTCCGGAGGCATTTTAGACATGGTTTGTCATCTTTTACCAATTCAGCATTTAAAATTGAAGCACTCAAAAATTTCGGTTTTTCTGTCGGATTTCATGACATCAATTTTGTCATGCTTGTCCCAAGACGTGACCTGTTAGGAATCTTTTACTAAATATTATAAAGTTGTTTAAATAGCTCTCGAAATATGTTGAGAGGTTGACTTTTTGTCGTTTGTGGCAATTGCTAAATGAAACAAAATGCAAATTTATGCACATATCAAATCAAAATAAATACTTGGTCGCAAACTTTTCGGGGGCAGCAGTGGCCAATGAATGCCACACACACATACGCGCACGCACACACACACACACACACACACACACACACACATGCTGAACAATTAGCCAGCAGTTATCTGTTCATTACACCGAACAGATTCGGACAGATTCGTCCTGCTGTCCGTTTGTATGCACATAAATTTTGATGCTGCAGGCATTAAAACAAACTAAGACAAAACTCATTTGGTAAACAGGCAGGATATGCAGGATGATATATATATATATGTGTGTGTGTGTGTGTGTGAATGTGTATGTGTGTCTGCTTAGCACTTTCAACATGCTTCAAGTGTTGCAGTTGCGAATCTTGAAAGTTTTCGTGCGGTTTTACAAAAGTTTACATTGCTGATGTTGTTGTTGTTTTTGCAATTGTTGCTGCTGCTGTTGCTGTTGTTGGTCATGTTGCCCGGGATTTTGTTTTTGGGTAGATTTTGCATGTGCCAGCGGCATCACAGATCCTCAACCCAGCCATTCATGTCCTTGACAGAGACTTGGCCAAAAACTTTATGCTACAACACATTGAAAGCCACTTGCTGCAGGTTGTTGTTGCTGTTGTTGCTGTTGCTCTTGTTTGCTGCTGGTTTTCCAGCGCCTTTCCCTTGCTCAAATAAGTCAAGAGCTCAGCGTGAGAACTTTGCAAATGATTTCATTAACCAACCGCATGCGAAAATTAGCACCTGTGTTTACGCAAATGCTTTTTGGGCTGCGGCGTGCAAAAGTGCGAATTTCCAGTAAGTGTTTTACTTGGGGGCATATCACATGATTAGTTTGCCAAATATTTTGGCCAACTGTTTTTGCCAAATTTATGATTAGCAAAAACTTGATGTTTATTACATTCGTGGCTGCTGGCAAGTTTAAGAATTAATCAACAAAACATCTATAATTAGTATTTATTCAACAAGGTTAAAAAAAAGGTATTTTAATAAAGTTTTTTTTTTTTTATTTTTTTAATGTCGACTAGAAAAAGTCAAGAAAATTATATGTCATTAAAGAAAAAGTATAATTAATATTTATATTTAAAAATTGAAATTGAAAGTTATAAAATTAACATTAAATTAAGTTAAAAGATAAAATCTGGGGCGTCAAATTGTTACATTTGTTGCAGGGAAAACCCAGAAAAATCCAATCAGACCAAAAATAAAATAAATTTAGTCAAACGAGATTTTATGCTAATTTTGCGCTGATGAAACAAATAAAATCAAATGTAAATCAGCTAATTTTGTATTATATATTTTAAACAAAATAACCACTGCAATAAATAATTATATACTAAAGACAATTGCATACACAACTGCAGCGGTGCAGTGGCAAATTTGTTGCCCCCTGATATGCACCTGTTGCCGTGGCAACAGCATTGAATGCCGCTTTCGCAAATGCTACATGCAACACATGCGGTTGCACAAACGGAATGTGGCGCTCTTATAGAAAATCATGAGCGCATATATTTTTGCACGCGTGCACATAAATTCCAATTCATTTAGTTGTTAATTCAATTTTCGCTGCCACCTGCAGTACACTGCGCAAAAAAGCGATCCACCTCCACCTCGGCTCGTTGAAAAATGCAAATTAACCCAGAAACGTTTTCGTGCATAAAATGGCCAAAAAAAAAAGTATATATATTTTAACTAAAATTATGCGGCTTTTGTTGTAGTTGCGGCAAAAATGTAGACAAATGAGCACGACCCAAGGGTGAAGCTAGGGGTAGGTAGGGCGTAGGTAGGGGGGTAGGGATAGAGATAGGGAGTTGAGGATGAGTCACTGGGAATGCATAGAACACTGATTGCAGGCGGTTCGAGTCTCTGGCCGCCTGGTTGAGGACGTGACTTAGCTTACACGCAAATAAATAAAGCAGCCGACAACAACAACAGCAACAGTAACAGCTGAAATGCGATGCTATGCATAGTAAAAATGTGGGGCTATGTGGGGTTAAGCATCGACAGCAGCAACAACCACACACATACAAATATGAAATGCGGCTGGCAAAACAAATGCAATTTATTTGCAGTGCAAGACACTCACAAATACCTACCCTGCAACCCCGCCTCGCAGTCATAACTTTATCACGTGCCACAGCAGCAGCAGCCGTCGCCAGGTGGCGCTATACAGCCGGCAACCGTCGAGCAGCCGGAAACGGAAACGCTGTCAACAGGCCTGCAGCGGGGCAAAAAGCTGGCAAAGCTGGCAAAATTGCCGCGTGAAATGCATTCTGAATTCCTTTTACTACCACAACGACCCCCCCCCACCACCCTACCCCTAATCTTTTTTCTGCCCCTTTTGCATACATTTTTAACGTTGAAAGAAGTGAGATAAGTTGCGCTTAGACTCTGGGGAGTTGCTGTTCCTTGTTGGAGTTACCTAATGGTTACTTTCGCTGAGTGCATCGATAAAGTTTGTCAGCCACCAGAGATAACAAAAAACTATACAAGTTTTTTGTGTATTTAGTTTCGAATTTATTTATTTGCCAGTATTGAGTATTCTAAGAACGGTTGAGAGACTGTTGACTTAGTTAGTTATACACAGAATATAAAACAAGCTAAAATCAAAAATATATTCTTGATTCAACGCACCACGTTTCAAAGCCCGAAAAAATATTATAGATTATACAATATTCTTAGATTGAGTCAGAATTAAAATCAAGCACAGAAACATCAGAAAAACATCGAACAAAAATATTTTTTTAAAGTATGTTTTTAAATAAATAAAACATTTTTAAAAAAAAGGGCAACGTTTTAAAATGTTTTTACCTAAAATAATATCATTATTTCTCACTGTGTACATATATATTTCGATTTAATAATGTTTTTCAATTATATCATTGCGTCGACAAGTTTTCTGTATGAGTCATACGTGTAAAAAGTCAAGTATCATTTAGATATATACAATTACTTTTAATACCACTCGACTAACAGAATATTTTTTTTAATAAATAAATCCCTTCAATTAGTGTTAAAGCTCAAAGCGGATTAAAGCCCAACAGAATTTGCAGGCTTCATAAGCCCTGAGAGCAAAACCGAATTGTGATTAGTGGTCACTTGGCAGGAAACTCCCCACCCCCCTTCGTATCCCCCCTCTCAGCTATTCATATACGCTTTCATTTGTAATCATCAGGATCTGATTTGTTGGCTAATTTATGCGCTTCGTTTGATAATAAATTTTATATTTACGTTAAGGAAATACCAAATACCAAATACCAAATATCAAGCAAACTAAACATGTATTTTTATTTGGGTTTTTTCTTCGCTCCGTTTTTGCTCTATTTTTGCTAGTCTCGACTTTGTTTGCCAATGACAATATGTCATTTGTTCCGCATTCGGCGCTGTCCTTTGCTCATTTTTTTTCTCTATTTTTTTTTTTTTGTATTTTAGATTTACGTATAAATATATTATGTAGTATTTGTATTTGTTGTTGTTTCAATTCCGAACCATTTGTTATCGAATTTGTTTTCTGCTCATTTTGTATGCCAGCCAAAACGTTTCGGTGCGGCCTAAGCCAGGGGCGGCCGAGTGGGCGTAACAGCCTAACATGATGGCGGACATGATGTGCCCCCCCCCCCCACACACACACATCGCTGGCATGAGATAAACTCGTATGCATGTTAATTTGCTGTGATTCAATAGGTTTGCATTGAGTTATGGCGGCATTAGGCATCGCATCTAGGATCTTGGGCATATATATATATATGTGCTAACAAATGGTCTGACGTTTGTTTAAGTCTGGGATTTTCCCTATGGGGTTTTGTTATGTGCAAATGACATTCAAATATTCATTTAAATCAAGCCATAAATGCATTTTAATTCAATTTAAAACACCTTCAAGTTAAAATATTTTATAAATATGCAGTCTAATATTGTTACAAATTTGTATAACATTTTTTCAATATTTATTTTAGCTTACTAAATCATTTAAGCACTTTTATCAATAGGTTATTATTTTTCATAGCCAAAATACCTTGAATTATTTTTCAGTTAAAAGCAAAAGTAGTCAAAATATTATTGTTTATTTTTGTTCACTTTTATGCATTTGTGGCCCTCAATAATAAACAATTTTCAATATTAAATGCAACAATTAAAAGCGCAACAAAAACTCTCTTGTGGCAGTAAAGTGAATTTACAGAATTTGATACAGAAAAAGCAGCTGCGATTGAGTTTCACAGCTCAAAGGGCAGATATGCCATCAAATTATGTGTAACATGTTCGAGGAAATTCTTATAAATGTTTGTGCATTTCCGTTGCGCTGCCCGAGCGAAAGGAAAAGCTTATTGGAAAGTTTTACCAACTGTTGCGATTCCTTTGGGCATTTTATCTTTGCCTCTCAGATTGCCGGCTGCCTGCCAATATCTCTGGGTGATGGGGTAGTGGGGTGATGGGGTGGTTGGGTGGCTTGTTGTGTGGTGTTGGGGGTCGAGTTTCGTTTTATTTGTTTACAGCTTGCTGCCACTTTCATTGGCAAAATATTGTGGCAGGCTGCTGAAGTGTTGCTGTCTGTGGGTGGCAAGCACAGATGATAAATATATGCCAGGACACAACACTCGATTAGGTTGCATGCTGCAAAGAAAAAACCAGTATATAGCTGAAGATTTGCGGCATTCGTGGCAAACTTAATTTATACAAATGTTGCGCTGCCAGTTGATGGCAGCTGTCACACTATAAATGTAATTGATTACGGACTGAAGATACCACACACAGCCAGCCCTGCCCAGCCCTGCCCAGCCCTGCCCTGTCCTGCCCCACAGCATTATAATACACAACCCATAGACTAGCGGTATTTTGTGTGCTTTTTTTGTACGTATCCAACGCATTTGCATATGTGCAACACATGCCGCACGGACACGTGTCTACCGACAACACTCACAGCAAAATGTTGCATATTAATTTTTATGTAAGTTTTTCTCTCCGCTGCTGCTGGCAACATTTTTATTAATTTCCGCTTCAAGTTGGTAACGTCTCTGGCTTATTCGGCTCCTGCTGCTGCTCCCCTTCTGCTACACCCCCTTCCCCTCTTGCATGCAATGTAAACTTTTGTTAAAAACAAACATGCGACGTCATATGATGGACGGTCAACAATTACAAGGGTAACAACAACAACAAATGGGTTTATATGTAAATTACTTGAACAGATGTACGTAACATTATACAGCTCTGGGCATCTATCTGTGTGTGTATGTGTGTGTGTGTGTGTGTGTGTGAGTGTGGCCAGGTGAAAAAAATATAATTGAGGTAAAGGGGCTAGACAAAAAAGATGACCAAACTTTGGGTATTTTTTACACAGCGCAAAAAATTTTAGGTGTAAAAGAGTTTAAAGCAAATATAAAAAATTTTAAACAAAATAAAAAAAGAATTATAACAAAAAAAAAATTAAATAAATATATTTAAATTGATTATTTATGAATTTATATTCGATAAGCTGTTCAATAATTTTCATCCTATCTGAATATTTTAAATGTTTTTTTTTCGCATAAAATATAAAATTAATATAAAAAAAAACTTTTAACGTTACTTGCATATTTATAATAACTTCAATAACAATATTTTATTAGATGTCTAATTATGATAACTAGATAAAATTTATTACAGACCATAAAAAATATCATGCCCATAAAAAATATCAACTTAAAATAATATATAATATTAATAAAACTTATTTCTACAGTTAAATCGCAAAAAATCGTACTAAAATCACGCCATAAATATTTTAACATACAATTATGTGGCTTAAAAGTAAAACAACGTTGTAAAATTTTCTTACATTTTTTTAAGCATGAAAATTGTATATACGCACATATAACTGCTGGTGGCTATTTTCAGAATGCCACCCTGCCTTTTTCCTCCTGGGGGGCTACAGTTGTCAGTCCCTCAATTGAAGTCCTTTGGCTTTTGATTTCGTATGCAAAAAGCAGTGCAACTCATTCCGCTGTCTCTGTGGCGCCTCGAGGTTGCTTTAAAATGCACAAAAAATACACAAAAAGAAATGAAGAAAAATAAATGGAATACCATGAGAGCAAATGGCCGGCCAGCTGGCTGTAGGATAGTGTAGTGTAGTGCAGTGTTGTTTTCATGGCAGCAGTGCAGCTTGCACCATGCCACATGCCACAAATCCAACGCTTTATGTTTGCGTTAACGTGTGCAAAATCAGATGGCTGCACTAACTTGCGGATTTAGGTGTTGAAAATTATGTGTAAAATGTGTCAGACTTAAGCTGCGCCTGGCTCGCAGTTCGGGTCTGGGTTTGGGTCTGGGTCTAGGTCCGGGTCTGGGTCCTGGTTCTGGTCTTGTTCCTGGTCCTGCTTCTGGCTGCGTGTCTAGGTTCGGGCCATGGGCGACAAGGGGGCGTGGCAAAAGCTAAATGTCGCCCCAAGGCCAGGGAAGCGCGTGTGGCAAAAATCCCAGCAGCAGAAAATCACATTTTCATATGCACAAAAATGTGTGTGCACTGTAAAAAATTTTTAATTCCGTTTGAATAAAAGTTGCCTAAATTTAAATGAAATAAAAACTGAAATTTTATTATTATTAGTTTTGATTTTTATTATTATTTTTGTTGAATGGATTTAGGAATTGCATCCACAACTTTTTGACATCCACCAAAGAAACTTCCTATAAATTTGCATTCAGAGTGAGGAAGCAATTGAAATTCAGAGAGTGTTGAGCATTTTACGGCTTAAATTAAGTATCAGAAATATTTTAAGTTGTTAGTGAAATGTTTTCATCCCAACTTATATAAAATAATAAATTCAATTCATTTTTAAAGCATATAAGAATAAAAATAATAAAAAATCATAAATAATACAAAATAATTAAAAGTAATACCTAATTTAATTATTATGTTTTATTTATTAAAATTAACTTAAATGCATTTTTAAAAAAAAATAAAATTTATAATTATTATCTAGCGTCTAGGGCTTCAGCTTTTTAAATGTTATTAAATTAGAATTCACCCTCACATTTTGTACAGTGTATATGCGTGTGTGTCTTGCCTGCAGCAAATGAGTTTTTGCCAAAAGTTTTTGCCGCTGCCAAAGTTGACTCTTTTGCACTATCTTTCGTGTGTAAAGTTCAGCTACAGAGTAACTAAAAATCTTTCTAAGATTTCATGGCAGCTGCCTGCCACCAGCCGCCTGACGTCTGCTGTCACTGCTTATCCTTCGATATGCTTTGACACAGTTTGAAAATATTGTGACATGCACCTTTAATCCTTGCGACAGCAGCCAACATGACCTGGCTCTTAATTAAAATATTTATTAAGCACTTTTGGCGCATACAACAAATTAATACCCTTTACCATAAAACCAAGTTAAGGACACGGGCGGTAGCAGTCAGCTACCCGCAGCTTGCATATTTTTGCAGTTATTTCCCCTCCCCCTGCGCCCGCTTGAGCAACAGCAGCGTCAACATTGCAGTTGCCGCATGCCAACTTGGCTAACTAGTTGGATGTTTGGGGGGTGAGTAGCAGGGCGTTGGGGGATAGGCTTTGCTGGCCGTAACAACAAGCGTCAGCCGGATGAACAGCTTGCCGGTTATGCAGCTGCTGCCACCGCCCCCGCTCCCTGCTCCCTGCTCCCTGCTCCCCTCTTCCCTTTTATTTAGTATGACACCAGCAGCAGCAACAAAAGTCTGGCGTAGAAAATCTAAAATATTTATGCGACCAGGCTGGCAACGTCAACGCCTTCAGCCTCCTGCCTGCTGGCTCCTGGAATCTTCTCAACCTCCCTCCCCCTGCACATTTGGGCAACAGTTTCTCGTCAAAAGTTTGGCTGCCACACAAAATGTATATAATATATACACTTAAAGCAAGGGTAGCAAAGATTCTGGTACTTGGGAGACGGGGTAAAAAGCATACAAATTCAATAACAAATTTCCAAAAGTATTTAAAGTGGAAATGTTTTACATGAAAAATGTACATGTTTTAGGCTCTGGAGTGGCATAAGTAATTAGACATTAAAACCAATTTTAGATTATGTTTGAGCTTGACATAAAACAACACTGTAATTAATTTCAGAATGTAATTTAATTTTACTGAAGATTTTGAAGTGGCATTAATTAGGTTTAATATTTTTAAATCAAATAATTATTTCTGCAGCAGCTGAAACACTAGAAATAATGGGTAAAATTATTAAAATTGGTACACAAGTTTTTAATTTGTTTTTATTTTCTAAAATTTCATTTAATAAACTTCAGCTAATTTTTATGAAATAAATACAGGTATACAGCTTTAATGTTGCTTTCTCTTTGCTGATTTTCTCTCGTTTTGAATTATATATATTTTGCATAATCTACTGAGATAATTGCCACATAGATAGTGAATTAGCAAATGCGGGTAAATAGTTTATGCCATTGATGTGACTGACAGGTTCATAAGGCACTTCCGCTTCCGCCTCTGCTTCCGATTCTGACAGCTGCAAATTACTGTGTGAAGCTGTCAATGCCACATTTGCAGTTGCAGTTGGTTGGTCAATTAGGTGAAAACCAAATGCTTGCTGCAACATTTAAAATGCAAACAAATATAATGGCGCAACATTATTAGTTGTACTTACCAAATTGCGTTCTTCAATAAAATGAAATTGTGCTAAATAATTTTTATTGATTTTCCGCTTCATTCTTCGCTCTATTTATCGAGCTGCGACCATTCCACAAAAAGTCATCGACTCTTCAGCGATTTGGGGGTGATTTCAATTTCGCGCTGCTTGAACAAGCCAAACGCAAATTACCATAAATTTATTGATATAGTGGCCAACAACGAGTTGAGCATAGTTCGTTTAATTTATTTACGCCAAATGAGCCAGAATGAAACAGAGAGAATAAGTAAGAATGGTAAGATAATTTGTTATTGAATTGCATGCAGTGCATTTATGCCCAATCAACTGGAAAACAATTTTCGTAATTATTAAGAACATAAAAAAATGAATGAACAAGTTAAAAAAATATCAAATAAAAAATTAAAAATAAAAATAAAAACGCGCAGTTGATTATATTTCTCATTTTTGGTTGATTTGCCAGTTTTACTTCTTTTTTTTTGTGGCTGGCAATTTACATAATACAAATTGCTTTTGTGGATTTGTTATACGCTTAAATTGGCCAATGTGCTGATATTTGTAGCCTGATTTCAATTATAAATAATCGGTTTAGCGGTTTTTCTGTTTTGATGTTTATTGGCTATTTATGCGACCAAGTGGCACAAATGTGACTAAATATAAATTATTAAAATTTGAGAAGCCTGTGGATAATGTTAATAAGTATAACATTCGTATTAAATGTACTTATATAATTTTATGTAATTGATGTACAATTTAATAATAATAATAAGTATAAATTTGAACATGTAAAGTTTAATTCAGATATTTCGGCAAAGCATGAGCAATGTTTTCTTAAGGAAACCTAACTAAATTTGCAGCTTTTTAGAATTAAAAACCTAAAAGTTTCACCCATGCTTTCAGACTATGTAAGCAGAGTACAAAATTGAACCTTTGCCTTTGCTCCTAACCCAATCTCACCAATTGCAGCCTTTTGGCTTTAGGGTTTCGGGCAGTTGTCCAGTTGCTCAAACAAATGCACTTTTCATGCTCTACAAATGCACGTAAGCCACTCGTATTTTATGCACATGAGGAGTTTATTTGGTTTTCAGTTGCGTTTACTTTGTAAAATTTTCTTTTCTTTTTTTTTGCATTTTGCCAACGGCAGCAAAGAAAATGCGCATCAAATGCAAATTTGTTGTGTTCACTGCAGCTCATGCCCTGTAAATCAAAGCAGATGGGGTATACTTCTTTATGGGAAATTATTTTTCAACTGTCTGCTCTTGTGCATGGGTATACAGGGTATGCAAACAAGTCGAGCATGCTCAGTTTTTGCATATTTTATTTGTTTTCTTTTGTTTTGTTGTGTTTGCTTCGTGTTCATTTTGTTTGTTTGACTGTCTGGTGTGTGGATAAGTGTTGTCCCTATAACATATATGTTTATATGTATTTGTGTGCACCTGCTGATATATATGTACATATTTACACTAAGAAAAAAAATGTAGTTAATTGGAAAATGACTTAAATCTACTTTTGGGGGTTACTTATTGAGATGGATATAAATAAATTAAGTTTATTATAAATATATGACAAAGTAACGCTTAGATTAAGTCTAAAAATTAAATATAAATAAATATTTTAAATTAATTACGAACTATTTTTCTAAAATTTCAAACAATTTTCCTAATTTTAAAAATTTGTATTTAGATAAAAGTATTTACAATTTTCAATGCATTGATGTCAAATTGAGTTTAAATTAATTATTTTGTCGAGTGTACTTATTTATATAGCCACTGGCAAACAACTGCAAATTGTTGTCATGCCCCCAAAAGTCCCCGCTCCGCTGCTCGCGACATGAGTGGAGCTTGTAAATATAAATACATACAAATATTTTATGCGCCATGTTTAAAATTCTAATATTGACAGGATCGGCAATGGGTTTGAGGTTTTAATGCGGCTGCTCTTTGCTGCTGCTGCTGTTGTTGTTGTTGCTTGTGTTTATGTTTTGCGGCAGCGATTTGCGGTTTTTGTGAAAATGTTTTGTTATCGGTCGGCAGTTTTAATTGATTTTCCATGTGAGCTCAAAAATTTGCATTGTTTTTAATGAACTGCAATTAATATTGTGTATGCAAATGGAAATTAGAAATTAACAGGCGCACATTCTAAAATTGCAAATGCAAATGCGCAAATATTTTGATTGAAATTAGGGCAAGTCCTAAACGCAAGGCTCCAAGTCAAGGACATACACTTATAAAACGGGGCCGACAGCCTTTACCCAGTAAACCACGTCGAAATCAAGTCAAAGCCTAGACAAACACACTTGTTAGCTTATCATGTTAAGCATATTAATGCCAGCACGAAGACAAGGACGAACTGCCGCCTGCTGTCCCGCCCCCTTTTTGGCAACAAACATCCATAATAACAAGAAAGGGCGTCAAGGCGGCTGCCAGCCAAACAAACAACAACAATAACACAAGAGGCAGAAATATTAATAGCCAGATACTAAAATAGGAAAACCGAAAAATGCAAACAACAGAACCGAATCCAGCCCGGTTTTAGTGCGGCGTGGAAAAAGGTTAAAAGCTCGGTGAAAACACGGGAAAATGGTACAAGAGGGGGGAAGTTGTGCTACAGCTTAGCCATAACTTGACAGTCATGGGTCTTGAGTTTGTTTGCGTATATATATGTGTGTGTTTGCTGATATCTGTGTAAGTTAATCTTCACCTCAAAATTGTGTACATGTGTCACACAAGTGGTTCCGCTATATATGTCAATGGTGCGTGCTTGCATGTGTGTGTGTGTATGTGTGTGTGTGTGTTTTGGAACCCAGCTGCGGTTTGTACATCTTAGATTCAGCGAGGATGACGGTAATAAGTAATTATTTATTTGACAGATCTCCCTGGCTTTGATATATATATTTAGATTTGGAATTAAGTTATATCTTAGCCCTGAAATATTCAAGAATTAAATTTAATGTATGTGTTTACTCAGATAACAAATCCAGCTCAAATATAATTCTTTTAAAGATTTTGGCATTTATAAATATTCATTACATAACCGCTGGGCAGAAAAAAATGTTAGAGAAAAATTCAAATTCAAATATGATTAAAAGCAACACAAATTGAATTTAATTTAATCAAATTTAGCTGCAGTTTTTCTCATATTGATAAAGATTTAGAAAGCTGGTAGAACATTGAAATAAATTATTATAAATTATATTTGGGCATATTTAATTTGATAATAAAAAACAGTTTTTCATTTTTTTTTGATATTTGAAATGGTAGAACTTTCTGTGGAAACATTCTTATTTGTGTAATTGAAAACATTGATTTTAAAGCATTGTGCACAGGAACCGAATGTTTAAAGCAACTCGACAATTATTTAATTCGAGTCGAACATAACTAACAACCAACTCTATGTCAATATCTGCATTTTGTGCCGATATTTAAGTCCATTTTGCAACGCTTTCATTCATTGTGGAAAGCCGTAACCCATTTGTTGTTGAGGGGATTGCTTTTTGGGCATCACATGAGAGAATGCATAAATTCACGTTCATTGACAGCCTACTGATCCGTATGGAGGGCGTGGCAATTTGTCATGTTAAGCGGTGAATATAACAAACTGCATATTGACATATTGCCAGGCGTATTTAAATGGATCCTGTTCTGATTCTCGATTGGCCACCAAGTGACCGCGCCATAAAAATAATCAACATAAACTGTGCAAAGTGCATGGCGAAAAGGGGGTGGGGGACGGGGACTGGCTACAGGAGGGCGAGTCAGGCGCATTCACTGAAACAATAACCATAAAAATAATAAAGCAAAACAATGACTGAATATTTATGGGCACTACCAAACAAAAACAAAACAAAAAAAAAAACAACAATAAAAAAAAAATATAGATTGTTATGCGCCCAAATGACTGTGAAAAAACAACAACAACAATGAGAGTAAAATGAAAACGACGAACGGGCAACGTTTGCTTTACACCAAAACCCTCCCCCCCCCCCTTCCCACCAGGCCCGCCCACTTATCCTACCGCCCCGCTCTAAATGTGCAGCTGCGTCTGGCAATGTAAGCAAATCAACAGCCGACAACTGCAAACAGAGCAAAAGCCAAATGCTGCGCTGGGAATTGGTATAGGCTGGAAAAACAACCAAACACACACACACACATACAGACCCACCCACACATACAAAGACACCCACTCCAAATTATGTACGCATCGTTGCCTTTAATGCCCGCTACCTAGAAATGTTGCCCCAGTTTCCAGCAGATCCTCAGCCTTATTCACTTTTTTGGCGTATTTGTGTCAGCATGTTATCATACCCCCACACAATCTATTTGTTACAATTTAAGCTATACACTCTCTTTGGGTATATTACATTTGTCATGTATTTTTTTAAATTTATACATTAGTTATTCAATTTTAGTCTTCCTATCTGATGTCTTCTATATTCTTGTCTATCCTTTGATTTGACTTTATGATATTGTAATTTCAATTAATTTCTGAGTTTCTCTTTTAAATCAGCAGTTTTTAGAAAATAATTTTAGAATTTGCATAAAATGCAACATAGTCTAAAAACACAAAAAAAAACTAAGTAAATATTAAAACAAATCAATTATTATCAATATTCCAATATTCCAAAGAGCATTTCTACTTCGGTGTCGCCGTCACTTCCTGTTTATTTGATTGCTTCAAACTTGTGCATATACAAATATTTCCGACCAAGCCGTCAAACAACAAAAGTCACTTAGCTGTTGCATACTTTTTGGCAACACTGTCGCCCTCTCTCTCTCTCTCTCTATCTCACTTGTATGCGTGTGTTAATCTGTTATGTGGCTGTGTGCTGCAAAGAAATTATAGAGCAACAGCGCAAAAAAACCAAAAAAAAGTAAATAAATAAATATGCAAATGTAGTTGTTGCTGTTAATGTTTGTTGCCTCGTTGAATGCTGCTTCTTCTTCTGCTGCTCCTCTTCTTCATTTAAGATTTTTCCGTTTGCGGTTTTCATTTTGATTTCATTTTTTATATATTTTTTGTTGTATGCCTGCCTAAAAGTTTCTTTATGTAAATAAGAAATTTATTTTTATGTTAGCGCGCGCCTCAAGTTGTAAAAATTGTTTGTTGCCTCTCTTGTGTTGTTGTTGCTCTTGCTGTATTTGTTGTATTTGTTGCAGCTACTTGGGCATCATCTCTTTTCGGCTTGTTTTATTACCAAGCGCCTTAATTTAGTAGTTTACTCTGAAGTGGCCCAGTTGCCAGCAAGTAACTGTACTTTTGGGATTTCGCCACATAGCCCAAATTTGCTGTTGCTGTTGTTGTTGTTGTTACTGTTGTTGTTGTTGTTGTTGCTGCTGCTGTTGACTGATGCTAGCCCTTTAATATTTAGCCTAACCTTTTGAGTTTAATTTGCATTTTTATGCCACTGACGATGCTTTGCTGCAGAACATAAGTGAGTTATTTTTCTTACGCTGGGTAAAACAAAACAAATAATATATTAACTCTTTATTAATTTGCTTGAAACGCAGTCCGAAATGAATAACGGTTCAGTTTTGACAAATCTATGGCAGTTTGAAGTCTTGAATGGCAATTTTTAGATCGTTAGTTATGGCACTTTGAAGGCTGGGAACGGCATTTTTAGGGACTTCACTTCTCAACATCTTCTAATGAATTTTGACTTAAAAACCGAAAGTTGGAAATTTCTCAACTTTGAATGTAGAATTGTTAAAGATGATAAACCATGAACAAAATGACCTCATAATCAGAAATCGGATCAGTTTTGGCAAAGTTATGGCACTTTGAAGTCTGGAAAGGTCATTTTTAGGGACTTCGCATGTCAACATCTTGTCATGATTTTTGACATGAAATCCTTAATCTGGAGGTTTTTCAACTGTGAATGTAGAATTGTTAAAGATGACAAACCATGAACAAAATGACCTTGTAATCGGTTATCGGATCAGTTTTGGCAAAGTTATGGCACTTTGAAGTCTGGGAAGGTATTTTTTAGGGACTTCATTTGTCAACATCTTGTAATGAATTTTGACTTGAAATCCGAATGTTGGAAATTTCTCAACTTTGAATGTAGAATTGTTAAAGATGACAAACCATGAACAAAATGACCTCGTAATCGGTTATCGGATCAGTTTTGGCAAAGTTATGGCACTTTGAAGTCTGGGAAGGTATTTTTTAGGGACTTCATTTGTCAACATCTTGTAATGAATTTTGACTTGAAATCCGAATGTTGGAAATTTCTCAACTTTGAATGTAGAATTGTTAAAGATGACAAACCATGAACAAAATGACCTCGTAATCGGTTATCGGATCAGTTTTGGCAAAGTTATGGCACTTTGAAGTCTGGGAAGGTATTTTTTAGGGACTTCATTTGTCAACATCTTGTCATGGTTTTCGACATGAAATCCGAAAGTTGGAAATTTCTCAACTTTGAATGTAGAATTGTTAAAAATGACAAACCATGACTAAAATGCCTTCGGAGTTGAAAATCGGTTGAGATTTGACAAAGTTATGGCACTTTGAAGTCTGGGAAGGTATTTTTTAGGGACTTCATTTGTCAACATCATGTCATGATTTTTGACATGAAATCCGAAAGTTGGAAATTTCTCAACTTTGAATGTAGAATTGTTAAAAATGACAAACCATGACTAAAATGCCTTCGTAGTTGGAAATCGGTTGAGATTTGACAAAGTTATGGCACTTTGAAGTCTGGGAAGGTATTTTTTAGGGACTTCATTTGTCAACATCTTGTCATGATTTTTGACATGAAATCCGAAATCGGGAAATTTCTCAACTTTGAATGTAGAATTGTTAAAAATGACAAACCATGACTAAAATGCCTTCGGAGTTGAAAATCGGTTGAGATTTGACAAAGTTATGGCACTTTGAAGTGTGGGAAGGTATTTTTTAGGGACTTCATTTGTCAACATCTTGTCATGATTTTTGACATGAAATCCGAAATCGGGAAATTTCTGAACTTTGAATGTAGAATTGTTAAAAATGACAAACCATGACTAAAATGCCTTCGGAGTTGAAAATCGGTTGAGTTTTGACAAAGTTATGGCACTTTGAAGTCTGGGAAGGTATTTTTTAGGGACTTCATTTGTCAACATCATGTCATGATTTTTGACATGAAATCCGAAATCGGGAAATTTCTGAACTTTGAATGTAGAATTGTTAAAAATGACAAACCATGACTAAAATGCCTTCGGAGTTGAAAATCGGTTGAGATTTGACAAAGTTATGGCACTTTGAAGTCTGGGAAGGTATTTTTTAGGGACTTCATTTGTCAACATCATGTCATGATTTTTGACATGAAATCCGAAATCTGGAAATTTCTCAACTTTGAATGTAGAATTGTTAAAAATGACAAACCATGACTAAAATGCCTTCGGAGTTGAAAATCGGTTGAGATTTGACAAAGTTATGGCACTTTGAAGTCTGGGAAGGTATTTTTTAGGGACTTCATTTGTCAACATCTTGTCATGATTTTTGACATGAAATCCGAAATCGGGAAATTTCTCAACTTTGAATGTAGAATTGTTAAAAATGACAAACTATGAATAAAATGCCTTCGGAGTTGAAAATCGGTTGAGATTTGACAAAGTTATGGCACTTTGAAGTCTGGGAAGGTATTTTTTAGGGACTTCATTTGTCAACATCATGTCATGATTTTTGACATGAAATCCGAAATCGGGAAATTTCTGAACTTTAAATGTAGAATTGTTAAAAATGACAAACCATGACTAAAATGCCTTCGGAGTTGAAAATCGGTTGAGATTTGACAAAGTTATGGCACTTTGAAGTCTGGGAAGGTATTTTTTAGGGACTTCATTTGTCAACATCTTGTCATGATTTTTGACATGAAATCCGAAATCGGGAAATTTCTCAACTTTGAATGTAGAATTGTTAAAAATGACAAACCATGACTAAAATGCCTTCGGAGTTGAAAATCGGTTGAGATTTGACAAGGTTATGGCACTTTGAAGTCTGGGAAGGTATTTTTAGGGACTTCATTTGTCAACATCTTGTCATGATTTTTGACATGAAATCCGAAATCGGGAAATTTCTCAACTTTGAATGTAGAATTGTTAAAAATTACAAACTATGAATAAAATGCCTTCGGAGTTGAAAATCGGTTGAGATTTGACAAAGTTATGGCACTTTGAAGTCTGGGAAGGTATTTTTTAGGGACTTCATTTGTCAACATCATGTCATGATTTTTGACATGAAATCCGAAATCGGGAAATTTCTGAACTTTGAATGTAGAATTGTTAAAAATGACAAACTATGAATAAAATGCCTTCGGAGTTGAAAATCGGTTGAGATTTGACAAAGTTATGGCACTTTGAAGTCTGGGAAGGTATTTTTTAGGGACTTCATTTGTCAACATCATGTCATGATTTTTGACATGAAATCCGAAATCGGGAAATTTCTGAACTTTGAATGTAGAATTGTTAAAAATGACAAACCATGACTAAAATGCCTTCGGAGTTGAAAATCGGTTGAGATTTGACAAAGTTATGGCACTTTGAAGTCTGGGAAGGTATTTTTAGGGACTTCATTTGTCAACATCTTGTCATGATTTTTGACATGAAATCCGAAATCGGGAAATTTCTCAACTTTGAATGTAGAATTGTTAAAAATGACAAACCATGACTAAAATGCCTTCGGAGTTGAAAATCGGTTGAGATTTGACAAGGTTATGGCACTTTGAAGTCTGGGAAGGTATTTTTTAGGGACTTCATTTGTCAACATCTTGTCATGATTTTTGACATGAAATCCGAAATCGGGAAATTTCTGAACTTTGAATGTAGAATTGTTAAAAATGACAAACCATGACTAAAATGCCTTCAGAGTTGAAAATCGGTTGAGATTTGACAAAGTTATGGCACTTTGAAGTCTGGGAAGGTATTTTTAGGGACTTCATTTGTCAACATCTTGTCATGATTTTTGACATGAAATCCGAAATCGGGAAATTTCTCAACTTTGAATGTAGAATTGTTAAAAATGACAAACTATGAATAAAATGCCTTCGGAGTTGAAAATCGGTTGAGATTTGACAAAGTTATGGCACTTTGAAGTCTGGGAAGGTATTTTTTAGGGACTTCATTTGTCAACATCATGTCATGATTTTTGACATGAAATCCGAAATCGGGAAATTTCTGAACTTTAAATGTAGAATTGTTAAAAATGACAAACCATGACTAAAATGCCTTCGGAGTTGAAAATCGGTTGAGATTTGACAAAGTTATGGCACTTTGAAGTCTGGGAAGGTATTTTTTAGGGACTTCATTTGTCAACATCTTGTCATGATTTTTGACATGAAATCCGAAATCGGGAAATTTCTCAACTTTGAATGTAGAATTGTTAAAAATGACAAACCATGACTAAAATGCCTTCGGAGTTGAAAATCGGTTGAGATTTGACAAGGTTATGGCACTTTGAAGTCTGGGAAGGTATTTTTTAGGGACTTCATTTGTCAACATCTTGTCATGATTTTTGACATGAAATCCGAAATCGGGAAATTTCTCAACTTTGAATGTAGAATTGTTAAAAATTACAAACTATGAATAAAATGCCTTCGGAGTTGAAAATCGGTTGAGATTTGACAAAGTTATGGCACTTTGAAGTCTGGGAAGGTATTTTTTAGGGACTTCATTTGTCAACATCATGTCATGATTTTTGACATGAAATCCGAAATCGGGAAATTTCTGAACTTTGAATGTAGAATTGTTAAAAATGACAAACTATGAATAAAATGCCTTCGGAGTTGAAAATCGGTTGAGATTTGACAAAGTTATGGCACTTTGAAGTCTGGGAAGGTATTTTTAGGGACTTCATTTGTCAACATCATGTCATGATTTTTGACATGAAATCCGAAATCGGGAAATTTCTGAACTTTGAATGTAGAATTGTTAAAAATGACAAACCATGACTAAAATGCCTTCGGAGTTGAAAATCGGTTGAGATTTGACAAAGTTATGGCACTTTGAAGTCTGGGAAGGTATTTTTTAGGGACTTCATTTGTCAACATCTTGTCATGATTTTTGACATGAAATCCGAAATCGGGAAATTTCTCAACTTTGAATGTAGAATTGTTAAAAATGACAAACCATGACTAAAATGCCTTCGGAGTTGAAAATCGGTTGAGATTTGACAAGGTTATGGCACTTTGAAGTCTGGGAAGGTATTTTTAGGGACTTCATTTGTCAACATCTTGTCATGATTTTTGACATGAAATCCGAAATCGGGAAATTTCTCAACTTGGAATGTAGAATTGTTAAAAATTACAAACTATGAATAAAATGCCTTCGGAGTTGAAAATCGGTTGAGATTTGACAAAGTTATGGCACTTTGAAGTCTGGGAAGGTATTTTTAGGGACTTCATTTGTCAACATCATGTCATGATTTTTGACATGAAATCCGAAATCGGGAAATTTCTGAACTTTGAATGTAGAATTGTTAAAAATGACAAACCATGACTAAAATGCCTTCAGAGTTGAAAATCGGTTGAGATTTGACAAAGTTATGGCACTTTGAAGTCTGGGAAGGTATTTTTTAGGGACTTCATTTGTCAACATCTTGTCATGATTTTTGACATGAAATCCGAAATCGGGAAATTTCTCAACTTTGAATGTAGAATTGTTAAAAATGACAAACTATGAATAAAATGCCTTCGGAGTTGAAAATCGGTTGAGATTTGACAAAGTTATGGCACTTTGAAGTCTGGGAAGGTATTTTTTAGGGACTTCATTTGTCAACATCATGTCATGATTTTTGACATGAAATCCGAAATCGGGAAATTTCTGAACTTTGAATGTAGAATTGTTAAAAATGACAAACCATGACTAAAATGCCTTCAGAGTTGAAAATCGGTTGAGATTTGACAAAGTTATGGCACTTTGAAGTCTGGGAAGGTATTTTTAGGGACTTCATTTGTCAACATCTTGTCATGATTTTTGACATGAAATCCGAAATCGGGAAATTTCTCAACTTTGAATGTAGAATTGTTAAAAATGACAAACTATGAATAAAATGCCTTCGGAGTTGAAAATCGGTTGAGATTTGACAAAGTTATGGCACTTTGAAGTCTGGGAAGGTATTTTTTAGGGACTTCATTTGTCAACATCATGTCATGATTTTTGACATGAAATCCGAAATCGGGAAATTTCTGAACTTTGAATGTAGAATTGTTAAAAATGACAAACCATGACTAAAATGCCTTCGGAGTTGAAAATCGGTTGAGATTTGACAAAGTTATGGCACTTTGAAGTCTGGGAAGGTATTTTTTAGGGACTTCATTTGTCAACATCTTGTCATGATTTTTGACATGAAATCCGAAATCGGGAAATTTCTGAACTTTGAATGTGGAATTGTTAAAAATGACAAACCATGACTAAAATGCCTTCGGAGTTGAAAATCGGTTGAGATTTGACAAAGTTATGGCACTTTGAAGTCTGGGAAGGTATTTTTTAGGGACTTCATTTGTCAACATCATGTCATGATTTTTGACATGAAATCCGAAATCGGGAAATTTCTGAACTTTGAATGTAGAATTGTTAAAAATGACAAACCATGACTAAAATGCCTTCGGAGTTGAAAATCGGTTGAGATTTGACAAAGTTATGGCACTTTGAAGTCTGGGAAGGTATTTTTAGGGACTTCATTTGTCAACATCTTGTCATGATTTTTGCCATGAAATCCGAAATCTGGAAATTTCTGAACTTTGAATGTAGAATTGTTAAAAATGACAAACCATGACTAAAATGCCTTCGGAGTTGAAAATCGGTTGAGATTTGACAAAGTTATGGCACTTTGAAGTCTGGGAAGGTATTTTTTAGGGACTTCATTTGTCAACATCTTGTCATGATTTTTGCCATGAAATCCGAAATCTGGAAATTTCTGAACTTTGAATGTAGAATTGTTAAAAATGACAAACCATGACTAAAATGCCTTCGGAGTTGAAAATCGGTTGAGATTTGACAAAGTTATGGCACTTTGAAGTCTGGGAAGGTATTTTTTAGGGACTTCATTTGTCAACATCTTGTCATGATTTTTGACATGAAATCCGAAATCGGGAAATTTCTGAACTTTGAATGTAGAATTGTTAAAAATGACAAACCATGACTAAAATGCCTTCGGAGTTGAAAATCGGTTGAGATTTGACAAAGTTATGGCACTTTGAAGTCTGGGAAGGTATTTTTTAGGGACTTCATTTGTCAACATCATGTCATGATTTTTGACATGAAATCCGAAATCGGGAAATTTCTGAACTTTGAATGTAGAATTGTTAAAAATGACAAACCATGACTAAAATGCCTTCGGAGTTGAAAATCGGTTGAGATTTGACAAAGTTATGGCACTTTGAAGTCTGGGAAGGTATTTTTAGGGACTTCATTTGTCAACATCTTGTCATGATTTTTGCCATGAAATCCGAAATCGGGAAATTTCTGAACTTTGAATGTAGAATTGTTAAAAATGACAAACCATGACTAAAATGCCTTCGGAGTTGAAAATCGGTTGAGATTTGACAAAGTTATGGCACTTTGAAGTCTGGGAAGGTATTTTTTAGGGACTTCATTTGTCAACATCTTGTCATGATTTTTGACATGAAATCCGAAATCGGGATATTTCTCAACTTTGAATGTAGAATTGTTAAAAATGACAAACTATGAATAAAATGCCTTCGGAGTTGAAAATCGGTTGAGATTTGACAAAGTTATGGCACTTTGAAGTCTGGGAAGGTATTTTTAGGGACTTCATTTGTCAACATCATGTCATGATTTTTGACATGAAATCCGAAATCGGGAAATTTCTGAACTTTGAATGTAGAATTGTTAAAAATGACAAACCATGACTAAAATGCCTTCGGAGTTGAAAATCGGTTGAGATTTGACAAAGTTATGGCACTTTGAAGTCTGGGAAGGTATTTTTTAGGGACTTCATTTGTCAACATCTTGTCATGATTTTTGACATGAAATCCGAAATCGGGAAATTTCTCAACTTTGAATGTAAAATTGTTAAAAATGACAAACCATGACTAAAATGCCTTCGGAGTTGAAAATCGGTTGAGATTTGACAAAGTTATGGCACTTTGAAGTCTGGGAAGGTATTTTTTAGGGACTTCATTTGTCAACATCATGTCATGATTTTTGACATGAAATCCGAAATCTGGAAATTTCTCAACTTTGAATGTAGAATTGTTAAAAATGACAAACCATGACTAAAATGCTTTCGGAGTTGAAAATCGGTTGAGATTTGACAAAGTTATGGCACTTTGAAGTCTGGGAAGGTATTTTTTAGGGACTTCATTTGTCAACATCTTGTCATGATTTTTGACATGAAATCCGAAATCGGGAAATTTCTCAACTTTGAATGTAGAATTGTTAAAAATGACAAACTATGAATAAAATGCCTTCGGAGTTGAAAATCGGTTGAGATTTGACAAAGTTATGGCACTTTGAAGTCTGGGAAGGTATTTTTAGGGACTTCATTTGTCAACATCATGTCATGATTTTTGACATGAAATCCGAAATCGGGAAATTTCTGAACTTTGAATGTAGAATGGTTAAAAATGACAAACCATGACTAAAATGCCTTCGGAGTTGAAAATCGGTTGAGATTTGACAAAGTTATGGCACTTTGAAGTCTGGGAAGGTATTTTTAGGGACTTCATTTGTCAACATCTTGTCATGATTTTTGACATGAAATCCGAAATCGGGAAATTTCTCAACTTTGAATGTAAAATTGTTAAAAATGACAAACCATGACTAAAATGCCTTCGGAGTTGAAAATCGGTTGAGATTTGACAAAGTTATGGCACTTTGAAGTCTGGGAAGGTATTTTTTAGGGACTTCATTTGTCAACATCATGTCATGATTTTTGACATGAAATCCGAAATCTGGAAATTTCTCAACTTTGAATGTAGAATTGTTAAAAATGACAAACCATGACTAAAATGCCTTCGGAGTTGAAAATCGGTTGAGATTTGACAAAGTTATGGCACTTTGAAGTCTGGGAAGGTATTTTTTACGGACTTCATTTGTCAACATCTTGTCATGATTTTTGACATGAAATCCGAAATCGGGAAATTTCTCAACTTTGAATGTAGAATTGTTAAAAATGACAAACTATGAATAAAATGCCTTCGGAGTTGAAAATCGGTTGAGATTTGACAAAGTTATGGCACTTTGAAGTCTGGGAAGGTATTTTTTAGGGACTTCATTTGTCAACATCATGTCATGATTTTTGACATGAAATCTGAAATCGGGAAATTTCTGAACTTTGAACGTAGAATTGTTAAAAATGACAAACCATGACTAAAATGCCTTCGGAGTTGAAAATCGGTTGAGATTTGACAAAGTTATGGCACTTTGAAGTCTGGGAAGGTATTTTTTAGGGACTTCATTTGTCAACATCTTGTCATGATTTTTGACATGAAATCCGAAATCGGGAAATTTCTCAACTTTGAATGTAGAATTGTTAAAAATGACAAACTATGAATAAAATGCCTTCGGAGTTGAAAATCGGTTGAGATTTGACAAAGTTATGGCACTTTGAAGTCTGGGAAGGTATTTTTTAGGGACTTCATTTGTCAACATGTTGTCATGATTTTTGACAGGAAATACGAAATCGGGAAATTTCTCAACTTTGAATGTAGAATTGTTAAAAATGACAAACCATGACTAAAATGCCTTCGGAGTTGAAAATCGGTTGAGATTTGACAAAGTTATGGCACTTTGAAGTCTGGGAAGGTATTTTTTAGGGACTTCATTTGTCAACATCTTGTCATGATTTTTGACATGAAATCCGAAATCTGGAAATTTCTCAACTTTGAATGTAGAATTGTTAAAGATGACAAACCATGAACAAAATGACCTCGTAATCGGTTATCGGATCAGTTTTGGCAAAGTTATGGCACTTTGAAGTCTGGAAAGGTCGTTTTTAGGGACTTCACATGTCAACATCTTGTCATGATTTTTGACATGAAATCCTTAATCTGGAAATTTCTCAACTTTGAATGTAGAATTGTTAAAGATGACAAACCATGAACAAAATGACCTTGTAATCGGGTATCGGATCAGTTTTGGCAAAGTTATGGCACTTTGAAGGCTGGGACGAGCATTTTTAGGGACAACATGAATTGTCATGATTTTTGACATGAAATCCGAATGTTGGAAATTTCTCAACTTTGAATATAGAATTGTAAAAGATGACAAACCATTAACAAAATGGCCTCGTAATCGGGAATCGGATCAGTTTTGGCAAAGTTGTGGAAGTGGAATGTTTGGACTGACACCTCCTTACTTTTTTTGTTGTATATACAAAATATAAATAACAATAATAAATTTATGTTGATAGGTTGGTTGCCTTGCGTCTTCTGTTTAATATACCATCTTTTTTATACTACGCGCCTTTTTGCCTCATGTTAATAGGCTTTGTTGTGTATTTTTAGTATTATTTCGTTTTCATATTCGGCGCTTACAATAGGCGCCACCCATCTAATTACGGTTCTGCAGCGATTTCCGGCCTCAAGCACCTAATGGCAGCTGATTCCATTCTCATCAGACGTATGTATGTTTAGCATGCATGCCAAAAAGAACCAGTCTCATAGATTTCCATTTACATACGTGCCATGTAATTCACACACGCGAGGGCATAAAATTTTGTTACCTACTGTTGGCTTTCTTGATTTTTTGTTTGGGAGGGGAGGGGATGGAAATCGATACACACACGTAATCAGAATGGGGTAGCAATCAAAGTAAAGAAGTAAGCGGGAAACAGTAGCAGCAATTGGCACTTCATCACTTAAGCACCTGAGAAAAGCATTTTTCACTTTCAATTTCAACTGGCGGCGTGCCATAAAATCAAGCGAAATGCTGATGGCACGCACACTCACACACATACGCACACCAATACATACACATGTATAGACAGGCAACTGTCAATCGAGCAGCTGTTGTGCAATTTACACGCACAGCTTCAAATTGACAGCCGGAAGACAGCAACATTTTTCTTTCTATCTGCTTTTTTTTTTGGGCATGTTTTCTGGTACGTGTGCACTTTGAGCGCAATCATAAAAAACAATTGAAATGTAAAATATAACATTCGTTTTGTGTTGTATTTGCTGTCTTGTGTCACCTGCTTGTTGTTGTTGTTGTTGTCGTCATGCTTTTAGCAATTGTGCGCTGATTGCGCATACGCCGAGTTATCCAAATGCACACGCAGCAATTTCTATTGTAAATTGTGCGCATTTCTCACAAGCAGTACCACAAAAAACAAAAAAAAACATAAAAAAAATAAGAGAAAAGGATAACCACTTGTGTGTGTGCGGCCTGCAGCTTCGTCACATGTTTTGCAGCCCAAGGGCTCTGACAAACAAATTTCAGGCGTTGCCTTTTTCCCTTTTTTTGTTTTTGTGTTTTTTGGTACGGCTTTTTTGTCTGTTTGTCGCCTGAGGCGCTTGTGGAGACGCCACTGCGACATGTTGTCAATAAATTGACAGCAATTGAAGGTTTATAAAACACTTTTGAGCCCTCTGTGCGCCTTTAGTCTGCAGCAACGTCTGGGCTCAGGTCTGTGTCTCTGTGTGTGTGTGAGTGTGTGTGGCAAATATTTGAAAAACCCAAAAGCAATAAATTTTATGGTAAAAATGATTTTGTGCACCTTTCTTCGAGCCACCTTCATTTATTATGCCCTCACTTGTGGAGGGTCTTGTGATTTGATCAGAATAAATGCCAAGCTTTAGAAATCAAGAGATGTAGATTTATATTATTGATCAGCATTGATTGCCAGCTCTATAATCTTGGTTTAAAATATATATAGTTAAAATTTGAATATTACATATTAATAATAATTAAATAATTTGTGGTTTTAAATATATGTTGACTTAAGCTTGCTTTGTTTTTAAGATTATCAGCTCGCATTTCTTTATTTAAGAGTATTTAATCGTCGGCAGCCCAAGACTTTAAATTTAAAAAAAAAAATGTTTCCCCCATTTACGTCTTGTTTTATGCCGTGTGATAAACTCAAATTGAATGAAAATAGCTGCAACCGTTTAAAGTCTTTAAGCAAGGAGATTTTTGTGCTTGAAACATTTTGGCCAGCAGCATGGACAATTTTCGGTTAGTCTCCCTAGTTCAGTTAGCAAATATTGCCGCACTCCCTTTGTTGTAGTACTTTTGCTACTTGCTGCTGCTGGAAAACCAATTTCACAAAAATTAGCCTCCTGCCCGAAATTAAAGCGCATTTCTCTGCAGAAATCAAAGCGACACACCCCGGCATCCGCCTCCCTAATCCACACACATACCCTCTCCCCCCCAGCCTACATTCATCCTGTTTCCTTCCTTACTTCCTTTATACACACAGCCAGCTTGTAATAAGTTCCTTCGAAATTAACATGTCACCGCCGAGAGACATTAATGTTCAGCAGTTTGGGCGCTACCCCAACAAACAGTCTTTGGGGGCTGTGTGTGGATCACATGTGGATTCCATGACCTTAACATTGGGGTGCTGTTAATTTGACTGCTGCTGTTGTACCCCTGTTTCTGCTGTTGGGGAAATTTCTGTTGAAACCATTCCCCAATGTGAAAGACTTGTACTTAGTTACCCCAACCACAAATCGAATGTTATGTGGATTATGTAGTGGATTATTTAAACATAATTCTGTAAGGAATATATTTTGAACTATGTTAAAAATTGGCAGCACAATACTTCAAAATCAGACAGCTGACGAGGGTTTTTTTTAAAGAAAATCCAGAAAAGGTTTTAAGAAAATCCAAACTGCAATTTCAATAATTATAATTACTTAAATAAATATATTTAACTTTAAGGTCTTTAATAAATTGTAAACTTCATTTTTTTAACAAATCTAGAAAATCTGCTATTTTATTTAAAATCCTCATTAAAATCAAACTTTCATGATTATATCACCATAAAAACACTGACTCCTTTATTGCTTAAAATTAAAATGCTTATGACAAACTTTTTTTATGCAAATCTAGAAACCATTCAATGATTATTTATAGTTTATATTTAATTATTTATTAACTACCCAGCAAACTGCACTCAAGATCGTTTAGTTGCTGCTTGACTGCACCGATTATACTCTCAATTATAAACAATTAAACTTTCCCATATGGGCTTGTTCTAATCGTGACAAATTAGTGCTCGAAAACTCACATATGCTTAGCAATCAATTATTTACAAGTTTTCAAGTCCTTCCTACGCCACATACATACAAATCAATCTTTCCCACATATAACCACTTACGATTTCGTGGCAGCCGCCAACAACAACCATTGTTAATTGTATTTTGTGCGCCACACATCATTAAATGCTTGGAAACATGGAACATGGAACTTCCGACAATTGTAATTAATTTTGCATGTTCTCAGCGCCAGGTTGAAAACAATTTGCGCCCAGACAAAAGTTTTGCCCTCTGTGTAAAATCGTGGAAATCACGCACCAAACATTTTCAACAATTATTGGCAGGTGGAAAGCACTAAAAATAAAACAATTAAAAAGGGAGGCAGTGGAGAAGGTACACTAGAAGATACCCTGTTTTGCCTGATAAACATAGGTGTGTGTAGAAATATATCTCTGCTATAAAAGAGCCTTGAAAAACATTCTTCTGAATTCAGTAAAATAAAATATAAGTAAAACTAATATAAATAAAATAGAATCGATTAAGTATAACTATATTTGCACAGATTTATAGTATCCTTCGCAGCCCGCTCGTTATTTACAGGGTATAAACAATAATAGTTTAACCAAGCAGCCAATCTGCATTGTTAATTAAACACTCAAGTGACGCTGCAAAATTGCCGCTCATCAAAAATGCATGCAGGCATTATGAAAACAAAAACATGACCAAAATCGGTAGTTGCATAATCCATTGGGAATAGGGCTTTGTGTTTGCTTTCCCGATTAAAAATAGTGTTAATTTCTACTGAATTATGCATTCTACTCTGCATTTAATATATTTGATTTTGCATTGGCTGCAGGTAAATCGATATTAAACAAAGTATCTTTAGTTGCACCTATGCCAAAATAGGCAGCGGCGAATGCCTGCCAAGAGAGCAACAATAACAACTAATGCAACGGTCAGTAATCTAAGCAATCCGTTGTTCCATTTGCATGCTCGAGTGGGAGATTTATGTGTGTGTGTGTATGTGTGTGTTGGTGTGGATAGCACCCTAAAATGCATATGCATATGTGTGCGTATACTGCACGGACACACTGTAGTTTGTTATATTTGCTAAGCGCTTACTAACAAACACACACACACACGCACACGCACACATATTCATAAAGGCAAATGCAACGCAAATGGCAGACTCAGCGTGCGGCAATTACAGGCATCTCTATAGCCTTGTGTGGCAGTTAAATGTAGATGTATATGTAGAGGTGGGGGTGGGGGCAAACTGCCACACCCACGCAAGGCGATTTGCATGAATATTATTGGGGCGCGCCAAAATATCAAGCTAATTGGATGCATTCGCAAAATCATATTCAACATGAATTCACCAAATTGTTAAATATTTTATAGCATACTTTTATGGGCTTTACGTGTTTTGGCTGATGTAGTTAATAAATTCATTTTAGTAAATAAAGAAATGATTATGTAAGTTTGCTAAAAGGTTTTTTGTTTGAAATATTAAACTAGTTTTTGGAATATGTGCATAACATTTTTAAAAATGTGAGATTTAGTTCATTGTCAGTTATAGTTTGAAATAAATGGAAACAGTAACATTAATAATTGCTAAAATATAATATACAAATTAAATTAATTTTACCAAAAATATAGCAATAGTTTGGCGATATTTGGGCGGTATTTGAGCGAAGTTTGGCGGAACATTGGTGGAAATCTGCGGTAAAGTTGGCCCAGGCTGGTAGATTGTAAGGCGAATCAGCGGCAATGTTATGGCAGTGTTTTGGCCAAATTGCCAACTGGTCTGTACGTGTGTTTGCCTCTGTAAGTGTGTGTGTGTGTGTGTGTGTGTGTGTGTGTGTTTGTTTGTTTGTTTGTTTGTGTGTACACCCAGGAGTTAGGAGCACACCTCGTTCTCAGCCCTTTGTTGTGTCGTACAGTGGTTTTGGTTTGTTGTTTTGTTGTCTGGCTCCACTTGTTTGTCATTTGTTTGCAGATTTTTGTGCAGATTCTGCGGCTGCCTTTGCCGCTTGTTTAGTTTATTTATTGTTGGCATTGTCATTTTCAACGCTGTCGTTATTATTATTGCTGGCTGCTGTTGTTGTTGCTGCAGCCAAGCTGTGTCAAGGTGCGCCACAGGAGAATCATAATTTTTTTTTTTGTTTCTTCCTTTCTTGTCTGCCTTTAAGCTTGAGTAATGTTTTTGCGGCCTTGCAACTGGCAGCAGCTCAGTTTTTTTTTTTGGCGGCATTGTAAATAATGAAGACTTTAAGCTGTGCGAAATTAGCGCGATTTCGTTGTTGCTGTTTGCACGTTGTTGGCATAATGAACTTAATACGGTTACGTAATGCTTGCTGCCAGCTGCGGCCGCTCTCTGAGTTATTTTGGGTAATGCAAATATTTTGATTAACATGTGGAAGATTAAGCAGGCATAAGTAAAATATATTTTCGGCATGTGACATTTTTGTGGTAATATTTCTGCAGACATTATTCCTTAACGTATTCGCTTTGATTAAGCAAGGCATGTGAATACTTAATAACATTTTTGAAGTGCCATAAATATTAAAAGAAATGTCAAAAGGTGTACATATTTCAGTAGCATAAATCTTGTTACCTGTGCCTGCCACCAAGTGTTTTATACTCTCACTTTATCTTGTGCCAAGTGGGGACTTGGGGCTCTTTAATCTTTTAAGTACTAACAAATGTTGCAGTGGTTACGGTTTCAACTCTTCTGATATAAATCATGCATAATTGTTATTATACAAGAACAACAAAGTTTTCTATATATAAATCACATTTTTATTCATTTTTTCTTGATATTTCTTTACTATTTACTAAGATTAATATTCTTTTCAGCATATACAATTTGAAAATGATTAGCTGCCTTTCTGAGCCAGTTTGACTGTTTCAGTCAAGATTTCAACCGCAAATTAAAAGCACTTGACCCGATTTGTTGGCGCTTTGAGCTAACCCCAAACGATTACCATGACAATCCACTCTCTTTTGATATACTCTTCAGCTTAACCCTGACCCTGTGGGCAACCCTTTTTCCGCATTTCATTCGCAACGCATTCCGAATGCACTTTGTTTGCCACATACAATTCTGTTGTGGTTTCTCATTTTCTTTCTCATTTTCACTTTGCAATTCTCATAGCAATGTTGCTGGTTTCTATGATTTTTATTTTTATGTGTTGACACGCGCTGCCTATTACTTGTTGTTGCTGTACTTTTCTTATATTTATTTATGTTTTTTCATCTTCGTCATTTTTTTTTTTTGTAAATTTAATTTTGTATGTGCTCAAGACGTATACATATTTGAGATTTCTTTGCTTGTCGCTTGGCGGCATTTGTGGTTAGTGGGGCTTAGACAACTCTTCTAGCACTATGCCACACACACACACACTCACACACACACACACACACACACACACACATACACATACTGACTGTAATGCTGGCAGTAGTGTGGCCTTGATGCTGGAAGCTGACTGCTGCTTGAAGCTGATGTTGTTGTCGCTTTTCCCCATGTCGACGTTTATTTATGCAAATTTAATTTCCATACTAAACGTTCTGTGCGTGTGTGTGCGAGTGTGTGTGTATATCCTGCGAAAATTCACTTAGCTTTGCCCAGTTGCCTGGATTTTACTTACTCTTTGTTGCTGCTGCTAACAGGGGCAAAAGTATTTTGTTCTGCTTCTTTTCGTTATTGCTTTTTATCAGACCTGATAAGTGGAGTGGCCCCACCCACCACCCGGCTGCTACTATCATCTCTTTCACATCCTCTTCCTCTTCATCTACTTCAATGTTTTTGCCTCTATGCCGCTCTCTTGCAATTTTATTACGCTGCGGCGTTAAAACTGTTTGCTTGCTAATACGAAATGATTTTTTCGTCCTATTTTGTCGCGCACTTCATTTGCATTCCTTGGGCAAGGGAGCAGTGTCCTTAATTAAGTAACATAGAACAAAGGCGGGGAGCAGGGGCAGGGGCAGCAGACCGCTGTTAAGCTCCTTGTCATATGTGCCTGTTCAGCTGAGCCACTCTCATCATAAGCTAATCTCAAATTTCTGCCATTTTGCTTCTATTCCTTTTTTTTACACTTTTGCCATTTGTGTGCTTATTTCCTTATTTCCTCTTTGTTCCAGCCAGAAGTCAGGTTTTTTTTTTTATTTATGTAAATGGCGCCCAGGGCAGATAAAACATTTTGGTTTTTGTGCGCCTTGAATTATTGGCAAGCATACAAAAGCGTTTGGCAGTCAAAAACCCACCCACCACCGCCCACTCTGGCAAAACCACCTACCTACGTATTTCTATTGACCAGGCAAAGTTTTCATGTGGCCCATTTTGTGGTGCGCCCTAACGGTTCGACGTGGTTAGTTCCATCCGTTCCCCCCTTGACAAAAAAAAAAGAACCATCTCAATCGAATGTGTTTTCAAAAGCTGCTTGTCATCAATTTCGAACAAATTTTGCCTTTTTTTTCGCCATACTTTTTGGAGCATGTGCATGAAAGTATCCCATGAAACATACAAATCTATAAATTGTTTCTATGTAGGGTGTTTTCCAGAAGTTTTTTTTTTTATGTGAGCTTTTGGCTTTGAAATTTTTCATTTTTAATACTTTAGTCTAATATCCTTGAGAGCTCAGAGAAACATAAATGAAATATTGCTTTATGTTAATTATTATATAAACTATGAAACTAGAGTTTTGTGTTTTTCTAGTTTTGCTCAAAAAATAAAAATCTGTTAAACTGTAAGCATTTATTATATAAATTAGGGTAGGTCAAACTTGACATTAATTTTGATAGGACTGAAGAGCATTGCAAACAGATATCTGAAGTAAAATCTTTTTAATTTATTTAAATTTGAAATCAATATCTTCAAGAAGACGAAGAAGACAAAAGGCATAGGAAATTACTATTTACAGCACACATATTTAAGTACATATATATATATATATATATATATATATATATATATATATATATATATATATATATATAATTACTGTGACTGACTCCTGGCGTAGTAATAATTCATAAAGACTAATGAGCAGCTGCCTATCTGCGTGTGTGTGTGTGCATGTGTGTGTGTGTGTGTGGGACATTGAACTTGGTCCGGCTCGGATGTAAGTTCAAATGACAGTCGCGACGCGACGCGACGCCCACATGTGGCATGGATTTGGCGTTCGTCCTGTCTGTGCTGCGCACAGCATGGGACTTTAAAGACATATCCTGCAACAAATTTGGAGTTTTGCTTTAAGCCGGCAGGCGGTCCGAATTGGCTGAATGGGTTAGAAAGAGAGAAAAGGCGAAAAAGAAAACACTGTTCGGCCAAAAAGGAGCAACATCTGTGTGAGCATTTAGACAGCGGGTGTCCTGTGTCCCGTGTCCTTGTTGCCTGGCGAAAAGTTATCAACGCGCCATTTTTGCTGCTTGAATTAATATTTGGAGTGCGGCAACGACAGCGGCGATAGCGGTGCAAAAAGATGAAACGGAAGTGCTGCCATAACGCACAGCAAACCGGAAGCAGCCATTGAAGCTCTCCTGTTTGCGTCGTCGCGTGAAAAGAGCTTGGCTAAAAGGATTCCGCCACAATTTGTTTGATGTTTGCTACGTGTTTTCAAATAATTCCTCAGTTTTATGCTGTTTGCTGCTTGCTGCTTGCTGTTGCTGTTGCTCTTGCCTGCTTTTTGTTGCCCCAAACGGTGGCAACTGCTGTGCATATTTTCAAGGCAAAATTCTTGAATGCTGTTTGGTCCAAACACTTTTTGTACATTCTGTGCGCAGGTTGTGATAAGAAATGAGCATTGCAAGCAGCGTGTCTATTGAAGTCCATCTTGAAAAACTATTTATTCAGTTGAATATTTTGTATATAACATTCTTTTATAAATATACAATTATAAACATAGATATATATATATATATATATATATATATATATATAGGTTTATTCTCTCAGTGGCTGCTCGGCGCTCGTTGCAACTATTTAAAATTGTCTGCAAATCACATGAAAAATGTATTTTAGTCAGTCATACTATATTCATCGAATTCCTTTTAAGCAGCATTTCATTTAAAAGCAGCACTGCTGAAAAAGGGTATAAATAAATAAAATCAAATGTCTGAAGCTCAACGTAGGGAAATCTCTTGCACATAATATTTAAAAAGATTTCAATGATTTTTATAGCAATGGCAACATTTTATAGCATCATCATCCACTTAAAACACAAACACTTAATACTGATATTTAGATAATTTTATAGAAATTGAACAATAAAGGCACATTTATTAAAGCATTTAAATTTCTTTACAATAAATTCCAATCACACATCGAGAAAATTCTTTGTTTTACATTTAACTGCATTTACAATATTATTAAAAATTTGCAACTTCTTTTCCTTTAATTCTTATCCTTTATTAGAACTTTGAGCCTTCGCTCAAATTGCTGTGCATATATTTTAGTTTACGCAGTAAACATTTAAGTAAAGCAATTGTTAGCCAAAAATTAAAACTAAACAAAAGAGCTAAAAGTATAAAAAATGTTAAAAAATAAACATAAAGTATAACTTTGCCAGTTCGCACTTGCGGCTAATAAATGGTGTGAAATTTCCATAAAATGAGAGTAAACGTAAAAAGCAAACACACACACACACACAGGAAAAGATGTAAATGTGTTTCAGTGGGGGTGTGTGTGTGTGTGTGTGTCGGAAATAGGAAGTAGTAAAATCTCTAATAGGAAAAGAAGGCGAGGCAAAGGCAGCCACACAAAACTAATTTCCCCAAGGCGCATGCAGCTAAAACAACAACAACAACGAATGCGAAGAGATAGAGAAAGAAAGAGAGAGAGAGAGAGTGAGATGGAAAGTGATAAAAAGAAAGCGACTAACCGACTGAAAGACAGACAGGCAGACGCACAATAAATTTAGCAGGCAGCATTAGCAACTTGTTACAGGAGGTTGATAAGGAGTAAGGGGTTGGGGGTTGGTGATTGGTTACGGGCTGAGGGGAGGTGCTGGCTGCTGATGGCCATCACTTTTGGCCGTCCATCACAGCGTTTTATATATGAGTTAACAAAGTTTATGGCCATAGGCAATGTCTCTAAGAAATATTTCAAAATTTCTATTATGGGTGGAACTATAATGGGTTTAATGTTGGCTTAAACAATTTTCGGTAGCGAGTTTGGATTTAGTATTTGTATAAAACTGCAATTAAAATATGTTTTTGTATTTTAAAAGTTATTATGATTTTTTAGGATTATGCTTACAAGTTTTATGCAAGTTTATAATAAATAAACCATAGAAATTAGACAGATATAAATGGAAGCAACTAATGAATTTCCTGTAGTCATATATGCCATAAATCTAATTTAATTTTCTGTATATTTCAAGTTAAGTTTAAAGTTTAACATTCTTAATTATTATTTATGTAAAGTTACTTTATTTCAATATGTATTTTAAGTCAAATTGATATCTGTCCCACCCTCGCTGCTAATTAGTCAAATAGGAGGAAACACCCTGCCTCAAATCACCACCCTCCGCCCACCCTTACTGAATTCACTTAATTTAGCACACTCGTCTCATGTTGCTGTTACTTTTTATATGAAGTTGAATAATTTTTGATATGCCCACAAGGTGTTTATTAGCGACACGGGAATAATGTGCGTATAAGTAATATTATACAGCAGGTTTTCTTTTCTGTTGCTGTTGCTCTTGCTATTATTATTATTATTTGGTTCTCCTTGTGTTGCTGCTGCCTGGAGACATTACTCATACGCCGTGTGGGTGTGCGGCTGAGCAAACACTCTGAGCCTCTTAAGAGGCCACTAAAAGCCAAAAGTCATAAAAGCAACAAAAATTGTAAGAGAAATAAGTGAAAATGCTGTCGAGTGGCAAAGCAGACAAATGAAATAAACTACAGGGGGAAAAAAGCGCAAAAGGTGCGCCACAGCCTCAAAGTGTGAGGTGAGTAGCTCAGCTGTAGGTCGTGTTTTTTTTTTTTGTTGTGGAATGAGTCAGGCTAAGTAAAGCAACAATTATGGCTAAGAGGCTGCCACGGCAACCAACAACCGGCAAGACGACAGACGACAGACGACAGTCGTCGTTTGGGCTTTAATAACAACACTTAGTCGGGCCGAAACGAGGACGCGACGACGCGTCTGCAACAACAACAACAATAACAACAACATCATCGGCTTTAACAGCCCTGTGACGAATTGTAGCTAATATATATATAAAAAAATATATATATATATATCTGTATAAGGGTACTTCAACATATATTAATGGCATTCCCTTTCGGGTCTCACATTTTTTATGCCCTGACGTTTGTTTGCTTATTTTCGTTTGTCACACATTCTGAACTGAACTTTGTGAAGCGTAAAACAACTCAAGCAACAAAAACAACAAACATACAAAAAGAAAAACATAAATAACAATAAGCAACCCTAAATAAATAGTTGGGCTTGTAATTGTCATCGTCAATTGAGCGCATTTGACCATAACATAATCAACAATGTTGAGTTTGACGAATAGCTCTAATGTTATCCATATTATAATATATATGTATGTATATTTTTAATATAACTTTACTTTACCATAACTTTAACAAATCGGAACCGATTTTCATTCCCAAGGCCATTTTGGACATTCATTGTTATCTTCATTTTTCTACATTTAAAGTTTATGTATAAATATTAAAGTTTTCTGATTTTTTTTGACAAAAATGTTGATATGGGGTTTCCAAGTCCCAGATCTTAAACAGCCATAACTTTGTCAAAACTCAACCAATTTTGAATGGCAATGTCTTTCTAGATTGTCCTTCGTATTAATACTACATTTAAATCTCAAAATTAAATTTTATGTAAAAATACATATTTTAATTCCAAACCATGTTTTTTACTTTTTAGTGATTTTTTAAATTTGTAATATGTTTTGTAATATATATAGCACGCAAATAATTGCCTAAAAACTATAACAATTTAATCAAAATATTTGCTGTTGATTTATTTTGCAAGTGCACTGTACAAATATTTATTTTGTGTGAGTTGTGTAACTTTAAGCATCTATGCCTCCAAATGCGTGCAACTTATGTTTATTTATCTAGATTCTAGAAGAACGTTTCGTTTATTGCAATTTGCATAGTAAATTCCTTGCTGCACTGAGTTGAGTTGAGAATTAGTTCCATCATGGAGTAAACATTTTAATGGCAATTTTCACATCAACAGCCTGAGCTACACTTGAATTATCCTGTGAGTTATTATAATACAAAATGGATTTAACAACAACAATAACGAGCCCAACTAATCTCACAGTCAACAACAACAACAAGAACAACAACAAGAACAACGACAATGAACACATGTCACAGGCACAGATTGAATAGATTTCACAACGAGGACGTCAACATAATGCATATAGAGCATATTTACAAAATATGTATATGTATGTGTTTTATATGTATGTAAAATAATGTTTACTGCAAGTGTTTAGAAAAGCGAATCTGTGCGTCTGTGTGTATATCTTTGTGTGTGTGTGTGTGTGTGTGTGTGTGTGTGTGTGCTAGTCACATGTGCACTTGAGCTCTTGAGAAATTAATTTCAAGTAGAAATATTATAGCAGATGCAAAGGCAAACAAATAAACAAAATATGGGAGAAATGACAGAACAGAAAACACAGACGACAGCTGTAAATTTTGATAAGCCCCATGACAAGCAAGAGACACGCCCCTAACTGACGTCTGTGGGGGGGCTTTTCACTGATGACAAAGGGTGTGGATTTAAGTGTGTGTGTGTGAGTTTGTGGTGTGCAACTGCAGGCAATGTTTAAACAATTATTCAAAGAATAATATCTACTGGAGCAATAATTTGCAAATCAATAGTCTATTAGCTGTGAACTGAACATAATTAATTTCTATATAGTGTGACGAGATCTTAAAGTTGTATAGCTAATTTCTCATTATTCTCACATCATATTTTGTCTACAAATTAATTGCATTTAAGAAACGCTTTCAACTGTGTCGGACAACATTATTTCCATAATCCAATTGGCGCCAAATAGCAGAAAAAAACAGACGAAAGCATTTAACAATGTCAAAGGTCAGCAAATTTGCTTAGCCTAATTCGCTAAAATTAATAAAATTATTTTCGAAAATCACTTTACAAAATTGCCAGAGCAACAAAAAAAATAAATACAAGAACACACAAAAATGCCACAATGTTGTGCTGAGCTGAGGACTCAAAACCTCAAGACGGTTTTCGCTAGTCGACCAACGAGTATCAAGTCTTCAGCATTGAGTAGCTTGAGCATTGGTTATTCAGTATTGGCTATTGAGTATTGGTTATTGAGTATTGAGCAGAGAGCATCCAACTTGAAGGCAATACAATGCGCAGCGAAGCGTTTGTATATATTTCATTTACCATGAAGCACTTACGTATTGCCAGCAATTTTTCTGCATCGAATGAAATTGAAGTTTTCGCTGGGCAACCCCGCTCCCTGACACTGCCCACTATCAATATCCTGGCAAGGAAGCCGGAGCCAATCAACAAGAAATACATTTACTCACTTTCGCCTTTGCGCTTTTTATGAAATCTCGCATGCTTCATTTCATGGGCATAAAACGAGAGCAAAAAAGTGCGGGAAGAGTGGCGAAAGGGGGGGCGTGAAGTGGGCGCAACATTTGTTCATTTCCCTTTATTCCACGACAATATTCATATTAGCGGCCAAATTTGCGCCCACTTCCCAGTCGGCGGGCCCCAACAATTGAGTTTTGCCTGGCCATTGGGCCATGATGATTTCCAATCTGCATTTGCCAGCTTTTGATGTTCAGCTGACTCTCTCTTTCTCTCTCTCTGTCTGTCTGTCTGTTTGTTTATTTCGAGTTGAAGCTTCCGAAATGAATTTGTAATACGGCAATCGCAGTATTATTTATAACGCATTTGTGCTGATGCTTTTTGTATTTATAGCATTATGCTGAGATTTATTTTTATTGCCAAGTTATTACGCATATCGATATGGTAATAAATTTTCTTCGCCCCAAAACGCTGGCGTTGCGAGTCTCTAGTGAAAGCATAGCTCAAGCATTTCCTTGCCTCCCCTCCCGCCACCACCACACCAATTTCTTCCTTTCTCTCTCACAACGCACAAGACTAACCAATTTTTTTTTCTGAAGTGGATTAAATTTTTGGTATGTAGTATATTCGAGTATTCTTGCTTGCATCATTGCACCCTGTACAGCAAGTGACGATAAAGGGTAGAATAAACTGATGAAAATTTGTATAATAAAAAAAATAAATATAATTTTTAATTACATATCATTTGGGTTTTTTTTTAGATGTTCACAAGTAGAAACGAAATTTTTTTTATTTGAAGTAATATTAATTTTTTTTTATATCTTTCCTTTAAATATTTTCTTCAAACCTGCCTATAGGGTATCTGCCCTTCGAGTACTTAACTTTCACTTGGCTACTTTTTGTCTTTTATTTATTTATTTTTTGGCAAAATTTGATTGTTGTGCCAAGTTTTTAAGCAATGGCAATGGCAGTGCTCTTTGAGCCATTTTGTTGCCAATTCCGCAGGCTCTTGAAACGAATTTCAGCAATTGGCCAAGTTTATTGCGTTCGGTTTGTTGCTTGACTTTCTCTATGCCAAGTCGTTGAACTTACAGTTCATATTTACAGTTGGTTTTTTAGCCATCATTTAAGCCACATGAATGCATTTGTGTGCATTTCTTTGACATCTTCCTCCGATATCAATAATTTAAATTCAATATTTTTGCCATTTGAATATTTGTGCCAGCCAAAATGTTCAGATTTGTGTGTGTCAACTTGAACAAATAGCTCAAGCATGAGCAAAATCTTTTTTGTTTATGGCTTGCTGTGAAACTGACTGACTTATGGCAAAAAGCTGCATAAATTTTCAATACTTGCATTGGTCACTTTAGTGGCAATTAATAATTTGATGGGATGCGATAAATGACAAATCGTTTAGGGTCCGATTTCAACTTTCATTTGGCAATAAAATAAAGCAGATTTACTTAAATACTGTTTGAATAAAGTCAGCCTTTAACGTGCTTAAAAGAAAGTCCATAAAATGCTGTTAAGAGATTTTTAAATTTTTTTTATTGTAGTTACTTACAAAATCTATAAAAATAAAAATAATGCATAAATATTGCCAACAAATGACTAATTTGTCTACTCTAAATTAAAAAACTTAAAACTCACGCTTTAATCGATTGCTTAAACCAAATTTAGGCGATAAAATGTAGAAAATATTTATTGGCAACAAAATATCAAGTCAAAAAGTCAATATAGACTAGTGTACCAAGTCCTTTGGTCCTTTAGCTTTATAAATGTGTGATACTCAGTACATATGCATTAAAATCGAATGTGCTGAAATTGGCACTTCATTTTGAATGGGCCACAAATGAAGGAGAGACTTGGAGCGACAATGCGATGCCCAAATGTCTAATTAATTTGATGCTGTGCGGCAAGTAATGAGCTTTATTATATTATTTGCAATGATCATTGGGCGTAGTAAATCGTGCAGCGCAATGAACTCTTGACCTTTTAGGTGGTAGGTAGACCAGAGAGCCAAACTAAATTTCAATTAGGCTCCCAGGACTACACAAGTAGTAAATACATCGTATGCCCAATGAATGTCCTGTTCATTGCGGTCATACATTTGAATTAGTTGCTTGCCGAGAATGAGAATGAGAATGTATGATATTAATGGATAATTATGCTAACAAGTCAATGGGGGCATATGGCAAAGGGCGACTAAATCAGTTTAATTATAAAACATTAACTGGTCCGTCTGTCTGTCTGTCCGTCTGGCTGAGGGTATTGGCTTAGGCTTAATTGAAATTCCACACGAACTCAATTCAAATCGAATAACACGAATGCAACAGCGAAATGGCAACTTGATTAGAACTAATCCCGAATGATTAACGAAAATGCGCGTGAAAGTGTTGTTCAGGATTTCAATGTATTCCCCACAGCCTATGGGCATATAATTCAATGCGGCTTAGTTAATGCTATTGTTGTTGTTGTTGTTGTTGTTGCTCCTGCATGTCAATACTGTGTATGTGTGTGTGTGTGCGCCCTTGTTGTGTGCGTGCGGAATTCAATAAAAATTCTAATGGCTTTCTGATGATAATCTCTTGGCTGCAAAATCAAACAGCAAACATTGCCCCCAACAATATTTGCACTTTGGCAGTGCTGCGAGTTTGGGCCTTGGGGTCTTGTTGCTTTGTTGCCCCGAGACTCGATTTTTCCTGTTTTCCCTGTTTTCCTTATGTTTTCTTTTTGCCTCACTTGTGAAGGATATCATCGTTTTGTCATTAAATATGTAACGCTTAGCATCCGTAAAAAACTTGTATGTTTTCCAAGACATGTTAACTAAACTTACCAGTTTTTATATTTATTTGGTTGCCAATATTGTTGATAAAAATTATAAACATATATCTAACATATCATTTAACTTTCATAGGAACTCTCAGTCGTTACATTATAATTAATGGTTAGTTTTTAAAAATATCTCGACTAAAGTCAGTAAATCAACATATCATTTTATTTATGTAATTTTTGTAATTTGTAATTTTATTTTTTAAAAATGTTTACTTAGGGCATTTAATCTTCGGCTTGCTAAAAATAGATATTCTTTCTAGATCTCCTTTTTTTTCGAAATATTTGCAACGCTCAGTGCTGTCAACTAGACAAGGACTTCGATTGAATTCCTTTATCGCTTTGCCTCGCCTCGCCTCGCCTCGCCTCGTCTCGCTTTGTTGTCAGGCTTGTCTCACTGTTTGTCTGACTGTCTGTCTGTCTGTCTGCCTGGCGTGCGTTTGCTTGACTCTTGCGACTTCAACTTCACGCTTCGTTAACTGTAAATTCCAGGCAACCAGAACATACGGTCTCTCCTCCTGGCTCACCTTTAACACTACTTCCTTCCTCTGGCAGGACTGGGCTTATATATTTGTTAATACCTATGTATATGGTCTGGTCGACTGCTAAATTCGATTGGCTTTCATTCTATTTGCCGCATTTGCTGCTTGGTTAGATTTTTTCATTTTACTTGCACTCCTTTTTGCTGCCTTCCCTAAATCCTTACCTCGAGTCCTGTTCGCATTCTCTGTATAATTCGCACATTGACATTTTGATTGGCATTGACAACACACTTTTGTTTGTAGGAATTGAATTTCGCATTAGATTATGCTTCTGCTTGTTGCTCGTCGCGCAGCTCAAATTAAAAAATACCACAAAGCTGCTTTGGCTCTATCAATATACCACACTGCGTATGCGCAATTTTTTATTTATGCTGGTGTCTGACTTTGGCTTTGCTTGAAATGGTGAAAATAACCGCTGGTTATAGACGTCTGCATAACTTTTTCTTGTGGCGCAAATGAAAAGGAAAAATGTTGTTAAGACAAGCTTTAAAATATGTCAGTTTGAGAATCTTATTTAATGTCAATTTTTGAAATTTGATTAATTTAATGTGTGAAAATGATAAAACGCAAAAAATTTATATCTTAAAATATTTAAAAATAATTTGAGTAGATAATTTGAGGTAGATAAACAATTTATTAATTTTTTTAAAAATACATAAATGCATAATAAACTTTAATTAATTCGAAAATTTCGTTATTTTAACGGTAATTCATTTTATATCAAGTTTCAAATGTACTGCAGTGTATTAATATACTTTTTATTTTTACATTCACTTGAATTTATATTTTATATATATATTTTATTTTTAGTAGCTGCTGTCATTCTCCAGGACATTTATTCCATCGGAGTATTCACTGCCCGCTTGACCCATATAACTTTCAATTACCGCAAACATTTGCCACACACACACACACGCACACAGAGAGAGAGAGACTCGCATGCGATGCGCTAAGCGCTTTGAAAGTCCACCAAAAAGTCATTAAACTTGAGCTCACACAACTTTTTGGTTGAGGCAAACTGAACTTTGATGCGCGTGGGAAATGCATTCAATTCCATTTCTTGGCACTAAACAGCTGCGGGCAAACAAAATGCTAAACCACGCAGACTCACAGTGAGAGTGTGTGTGTGTGTGTGTGTGTGCGTGTATTGCATACGCTGCTTAGTTTCGACAGCGTGCAAAACAGTCAAACAAATTAGCGACAAAACTTTGCGGACGCCGTGGCTAGGGAATTAAAAAACAACTAACAAACACGCCTCTTTGGTCGAAATGTGAATCGACAAACAAAGTGAAATCAGCAAATTGCAGCTGGCCTCAAGTATTTTGCGGACTGTTATCGCCAACAGGCGAGCCGCGTTGAGCTGAGCTGGTCTCATATTCAATTTGCCGCTGCTTTTAATTTTAATGAGAGCCAATTAAAAGCAATGCTAGCTATTAGCGCTTATTCCCTCGCCCCTCCCTCTCGGCACCTCTCGGCCACCCCTTGCAAATTGTGCACACGCACACACAAAAACAAATTGTCGTGTGGTTCCCAAAACAGCCACACAGCAATCTTGAGCAGTTTTCTGCTCCACTAATTGCTCGGCGGAACTACGACAAATAAATAATTTTCATATAATTTCAACCTCTCTCATTGCACTGGAGAACTGCTCCTGTCTCTGTCTTTGTCTCTGGCTTTTGCCTCTGTCTCTGTCTGTTGGGAAATAAGCACGCCACTGAGAGACAAACAGTTTGCTGGCTTTAAACAAAGTCGGCAAAGCGTCAAAGGAAATGAAGCAAAAGAAAAAACGGAGTAAGAGAGCGAAGAGAGAGAAAAGTGAAAATGATATAAACGCACCTGTAATGCTCTCAAGTAATTTTTTAAATACCCTGCTTTAGAAGTAATCCCTCAATTTGGTTCCTTTGAGGGCTTTTTGCATTTAGCAGCTTGAAGAAGCTTTACATTTATTTAATTACTTTGGCATGCCCCATTTGAAGTTAACCATCACTTGAACATTGTGACCAAATCGATTTTCGCAGCCTCAACTTTTTCTAAGTTGACCAGCTGAAAATTTCAGCGTTGTCACCTCTTAATAATGTAGGCGTTCAATTTTCGTTTACTCATGTATTTGTTAAATAAAACATGGATTTATTTATTATTAAGCTCCACTTTGTTGGCTCTTCTGCCATGAATTTAATCTAGCTAAAAAGTATTTAAGATAATGGAAACACACTGTAGTTATCTTATAAGCATCTGGCAGCATCAAACCAAAAATGTATATAAAATTGTTTTCATCACTTTTTTAGCTATATTTTCGCCTAAATGCTTATCGTGAGAACTTGCTTATTATAATAATTATTAGTGCATAATATTGCCACAAGCTTTTTAAAATGTTCGCATATTTTAACCAGCGTCATTTTGGCGAATGCAGTGCAAGAAAACTGCTGGCGGGCCACCACACGAATTTCCAGTTTGCCATACAAGTGTGAGTGTGTGTGTGTGTGTGGTGTGTTTTGCTTAACAAACTTTTATGTGTGTGGCATATTTTGACTGCGACTTCACAGAATTAAATGCTTTTAAATATACTATTTATGCTTTATTGTTGGCTTCAAGTGCTTTAAATAATTCGAGGAAGTAAAAGTAGGGTACTAATAGTAGCTGGAGTTATTTTAACAAACAATATATAAATTGTTGAAATATGGATTTAAAAATGCCTAATAATATGCTTATGATATAAATATTTGTTATTAATAAATCTAATTATTTTGTTTTAATAATTAAAATATTTCTTGCTTAGAAATAAAATTCTTTTGCTACTTTCGATTATCAGACTCTTTTTCAGCATTGGCTGAGCAGCTGCTCTTTCACCTAGCTCAAAACGTGACACACTTAAATTTCCATCGAAAATTGGCAGTAGACAGACAGACAGACAAATATCGAGGGAAACCTAACCGAACAGACAGCTGTTACAATATTATTGACTCATATCGCATGCATGGCATACACACCAATACACACAATGGCAAACACACACACACACACACACACACACTCCCACACACATACTTCCACAGGATACACTCGAGCAGCTGTTGGCTGTCACAGATTGCGCTTCTTCTTCAACGTTTTCCTTACGCTTCCTTTGATTTGCCAGCCTGTTGGCACTTTTTGAATGCGTTGAACTTGGCATAAAATTAAGTGCTCCATTTTAATTGAATTCAAGTGGGGTTGGATCCCCCCACCTCATTTGGCAATCTGGTGTCAATAAGTGTGAGGCAGCCCGTGTTTTGGCCATATGCTGCCAACCTGTATACCAACCCATACCTTCGAAAACAGTTAACAGGAATTCAAAGCAATCAGCGTCTAACATCAGGCACGTTTTCCATTCGAGTTCCTCTCCCTTAAAGTGACAGCTGTTTTTTTATGCGAATATTTAAATTTACGAACCTACCTTTACATAGAATTCTCTTATTTATTTATTTTAATGTATTAATAATCAGATTGTATGATTTTCAAGTCTCTAAACTGCTTTAACTTTGTCAAATCTCCACCAATTTTCAATTCCGAGCTCATTTTAGTCATGGTTTGTCATTTTTATTAATTCAGCATTCAAAGTTGAAGGACTTTAAAATTTCGGTTTTACTGTCCAATTTTATGACAAAAATGTACCATGTGAAGATCTTCAGTCCCGAAAAATGCATGGTTTGTCATCAATATTAATTCTGCATTCAAAGTTGAAGTCCTTAAAAATTTCGGATTTTTTTCGTTGCAAATCACTTGAAATATGCAAGAAAATTTGTTATAAATATCCCGCCGGTAGCTAAATATGTTGGAAAATGGCAGAAGTTGTGAGTTCTACATTCGCAGTGCGTGACATGTCGCAGAAAGTTGTGCTACTTGCCACTTGCCACTTGCCACTTAACACTTGCCTCATCATGCACCACACCGTACCGCACCGCATAGCCGTTAACGGCCTGACACTTTTTTGGTGGCGCTCAAACTGTCAGATTACGATGACGTTGCCAATAATGTTGAGGCTTCTGCTGATGTTTAAAATGGCGCTTACGAATTTTACGGCGTATGGGTAAAATTGGATTTAAGCGACAATTGACAACAAGCGAGACGAGGCGAGGCGCGGCGCGGCGAAGAGGACGAAAACTTGTGAAAGTTGTCAATCAGAGTGCTAACTTCAGACAGCAACAGCAACAACAACAACATCATAAACATACGAATACAGCAGTCACATCAGCCACGCCCAGTTTGCTGTTGACATTCAAGATAATGATGTCAAGCGTGTTCTACTTAACAAACGCCACTTAAACGCTACGCAACCACCCACCATCCAGCACCCAACAGCCACCCAACCGCACCACTTATGTCACCCACTCTGTCAGGCATTGAATGTGAAAAAGCTTCAATGTCAGCCGCAACTTTCTGTGCAGCGTTTTCTCGCTTTTCATTCGCGGTCTAACAAAATATTAGCTTTTAATGATGCTGAAAATTTAGTGCTCAAGTGGTTGAAAAGTTGCGACTCACTGAATGGTAATTAACCATACCATACCATATCATATTATTCACTTATAAATAGATACGTAGCATCAAAGGTTTAACAATTAAAGTCACTCATAGCATGACTGGCAAATAAGTGGGTAAAGTGGAGGGTTCTACGGGCTTAGAGATACCCTGCGAGCCAATCTGAAACACTTTCTTACTCATTAAATAATAATTATGTAATGTAAAACGTTACTCTTATTTAAATCTTGTTTAAAAACAGAGTAAAATTCATTACTACAAATATTTTTTTATTTCATAAATTCTAAAAACAGACATTTTCAACTACCAGTAAGAAGGTGGGCTAACTATTCAAATTCCGAAAAAAAAGTTTCTGCATTATTTGCTTTTTGCTGCTTCGCACAGCAGTAGATACTCGAATAGCTTCTGGTCTTATTGCAATTCCTATGAAATATTCAGTATAAAAGTGCAAAAAAGCAAACTACAGTAAAAATGTTAGTGCGCAAAAATGTAGATAAAATGTTTATCTATCAGCCTGCATATATATTTCTAAACAAACGTGTGTTCAAAAATATTTCATAAAAATATTACGGAATTGTTATTTAACACTTTTGCTGATTGTCTTTTTGGAATGCTAATAATTAAAAATATGCATAAAATACCATATTTTGGATGCCAACTTCTGTGGCTGGCCATTCAAATATAATGTTTATTTCATTTGCTCTTTTGTTCATTTCTCACATTCTCCACATATTGTATTTCTTGCTGTGACTTAAACGCCGCAATTTATGCAACGAAAATTTGTTGCCAAAAATGTGCAAATCGGAAACGCAGCAAATTTCTAAAAAATGTTTACACATGCATAAAAGTTCTCAGCAAATTGTTGCACGTACACATTTTCGGTACACACATACACACACACATGCACATCTATTGCTTTACAAATATTTAGACCATAGCAAAAGGTAAGCATAAAAAATAAATGAGCGCATAAAAGGCGAACAGGAAATACTGCAAATACAACAAACTCAAATTCCCGGAAACATATTTTTGTGTGGTTAATAATAATTTTGTTGCTGTTGTTGCTATTTTTACACACGCATACAAAACAAAAAGTGAATTAAACACACACACACATACACACACACACACAAAATGAATTTTATTAAAAAAGTTTTCGTTGATGTTTTTCCTGTGTTGCGAAAAATGTTTTTATTTTATTTTGCAGCGCGTTTGTGTGTGTGTGTGTGTGTGTGTGTGTGGGTGTGTATTGTGCTTGGCATTGAGAAATATGTCAAAAACCAGGCTGGCAATTTGCATTTGCCATGTATTTAAAACGTATGTGTGTATGTGTGTGTGTGTGTGTGTGTATGTGTGTATGTGTGTGTGTGTGTGTGTGTATGTGTGT